>JAQPPZ010002507.1:0-600000 GCA_028583015.1 Wollemia nobilis
TTTTTATTTCATAAATCTAGGGTTTTAGACTGTTTCTAAGGGCTCACACAGTGGAGCCCTCTTATTAGTTTCTAACTCTTTGATAATTTTAAATGTGTGCAGGATTCTAGTGGTAGATCTGATTTGTTGATAGCAGCTGCTTAAGCTAGAGTGGTCCGAGCCAAAGGATACAACGAAGCCCACTCATTCTATTGAGGTTAAGGATACATCTTCGGAGACGCCACCACATTGTGCCAGCTAGGGTTTCGGAGAACCCTAGCACAAATTGTAACTTTGTATCACAAAAAGGGTTACAGGCCCTGTTGTACTTAAAAGGAGTTTCTAAACTCCATTGATTAATAAAAATAATTCATTTTGTACAACTGTTCTGCATTCTTTTATTGTGATTTCTTTATTTTTGTTTGGCGTTGTATCTTTAATCTACAAATATTTTCAATTGTTGAGCCTATAGGATCTCTTATATGTCCCAAGTTTTTTGAATATAGTATAGTTTTGATAAAGTGCTTAGCTTTCTTAGAATTCTTTTGAGTTGAATCCCTTTTATCTCCCTAATATTCAACTATTATTTTCACCTTATTTCTCCCTAATGAATAGAAAGATAAAAATAGATTTAATGCACCTTAAATTTGGATAATGTTCTCTATTTTCAAGACTCTATAGTTGGATTCCTTTTGTCCCTTCAATTTGTATAAGAGACTAGTATCAACAATAATTTCCAAATTTCAAGCAATTCTATGTTTTGCTTCCTATATCCTTTAATTATCAATGATATAGTTTCTAAATTTTAAGATATTTAATTCAGTGTTGAACTCCTTAATATCCCTAATTAGAAATTTAGAAAATGATATTATTTGTAAAATAATGCTTCAATTTCAAGGTACTAAACCTTATATCTCCTAGTTTAGTAATTTGCAAATATTTTGATACTTGAGTCTCAAATAATGCAATTTTGAAAAAACTCTTAAAGTTATAATCTCCTTACTTTAATTGCCTTTATAATCCATCAATGAATTATCTAAGGTTGTAATTTCCTTATATATCCATGCAATAATTAGTTAAAATTAACCTTAGAAATAATAGATCTTGTGTCTCCTTATACTTGATGAAAATAAAATATTAATTTAATATCAATATACCTTTCTTTGAAGTGAGATGCTACGTGTTGATTGGCTTCTCCTTTGACTACACTTTTCAAGCTATTTGAATGTTGTATTCTCCTTAGACTTCAAGGCATGACAATGTTGTATTAATTACACCTCTTTCTATGACACACTTATTTTCTTTTAGATAGTATTCTAATCCTCTTAAATTCTCTCTAAATTTGGAAGCTTGATATGTGTGCACTCTTTAGGTTGGGCTATTAATACTTTACTATATCCCTTTGGATTGCATGCCACATGGAATTTACGTTACCCTTGGACGTATATATTACCTATTAGGTGGTGCAAATACGTAATATTTAGAAGGCATTGATTTAGGTGGTGCAAACATTATTTCAACCTTTGAACATTGAAATAATGATGATTTATTCCTTCCTTTCTTGTATGGAGCATTTCTAATAACTATTGATAGTAGGTGGTGCAAGCATAAGAATAATTTCAAACCTGGATAATATATTCCTAAGGTGTTACTAAGAGCTCATTGGTGCTATTCTCCTTCATGCCAAATGGCATGTGATTCCTTTGTTTGCTAAGACAAGTGGTGCCTTCTTCACTTGAATGTAATCTAGAACTCAATGTTTCCTTATATTTCTTAACATTCTTGCCAACTCCTTGCAAAATGTTTAGTCTTCTCTTGTAACAATAGCGTGCTTCTTGATCTCTAACATATGGTGGCTCCTCTCCAATGAAGGTGTTTCCTCTCCTTTGGTAGTTTTTAAATGCTCCTCTTATTGGTGATTATTCTGCCAAACTTCTCTCCTCTTCCACTTGGGTAACACTTGTTATTTGTGTTATTCTCCTTGCTACTTGCACCTTTGTCCTAGTTGTCCTTACCTGTCTTCTATCTTTTGTTGTAGGTTTATTTCACTGTAGATGTTGCCTTCTTACAACTATGACACCCTATTTGGTGTCTTTAGACAACTCGAATGTGATAGCTTTGATACCTTAGTTGGATCTTTTCCTTTCACTTCATAGATATTTCTTTAAAATTGATAATACTACCACTAATGGATGCAACCTTTGTATATTTTTAGTGTCTTAAGACACATTAATTATTATCTTTATTTTGCTACTTTAGAAAGGACAAATATGGTGCTATTATAAACCAAAATAAATCTATTATAAACTGTGATAGAATATCTTTATTGCACTATAAATTAGATACCTTTAAGTCCCCTTGAATTCTTGTTTCAATATGGAAACACTCCCTATACATCTTGGTGGATGTAGTACTACTTTGGTGGCTTCTCTTTAGCATGATTTCTTGCAGTTTTTCTTGTGTTTAATAGTGTCTTTTGAAACTTTAACTTAACCTTGTTCTTGTGCACTATTATTCTTTTTCTTTCTTAATATTAATACACTTTGATAGCTATTAGAAATAACTTGTATTAAGGACTAACTATTTCTCCTTATTACTCCTTTCAAGCAAGTTTTAACACTAACTTGTGTTAATATATTTTGCAGGTTTCAAGATGATCATGCTATCTCCTTACTTAACTTGAAAACCTTTAAAATCAAACTCCTTATTGCTACCTTTAATAATTTTAATATGGTATTTTTAAGGAACCTAAATAATACTTGAATAAGAAACTTTTAATAACACCAATTATCAAACCTTATTTTGACCTCCTTGTAGAAATCTTGCTTAGTAATTTGATTCACCTATTTGCTGTGATTTTCGTAGCTTCAAATACTTGAACTTTGTTGCCCTAAGCTTGTTGTAGATGCTTGAATCCTTATCCTTTGGTTGTTATCCTAAACTCCTCTATCTTTAAGCTTTCAATCTTGTTTATTTCTCCTTAAACTTGTTATCCTAGACCCTTGAAATTTACAGCTATTAGTGTTGCCCTCTTGCTGTCTTTAACTCTTAAATTTTCTAGATTCTAAAGAAACCATTTTCTCTTCTTATATGTTGTCCTTAATATCTTAAATTTGCAACCTTTTCTACCTCCTTTCTCCTTCAACTTATTTGTTTAATTTTGACTTTAATCTTGGCCTTCTTCTCAAGAATCTAAATATCTTGAGGTCTTCTTAAATCTTCTTCAATGAGACTTTCCTAGCATTCTCCTTTTGATGAGGATGAACAAACACGAAAAAAACCATCCAAGGAGCCAAATCACAATAGAAAAGAATTATTTTATTAATGCCAGCCAAAAGGGGTATAAATTACAATGGTAGACTTGTTGAGGTTGGACAAACATGAAAAAAACCATCCAAGGAGTTAAATCACAATAGAAAAGAATTATTTTATTAATGCCAGCCAAAAGGGGCAGAAATTACAATGCCAGACCATACAATCTTGGAGCCCAAACCAAGCCCTTTTTTCATCTCCAAAATCCCTTTTTAAATCCTATTCCCCCCCCCATTTTACATGATTTTTAAGTTTCTTGCCCATGCAAAAAAAAATTTAAATTTAAATTTTCTGCCCATGCAAAATTTTAAATTCTACTTTCCCGCCCAACTGGTGGCCGAAAAACTCAAAGGCAAAACACTTAGAAAATGTTTGTTTTTTTGTTGTTGATTACTTTCCCAAAAAATTTAAATTCTACTGCCACTGGATGTTCCTGCATCATACACCCAAGATAAGTTTGAGAAGTGACCTCACTTCTTTGCTATTGTAGGAAAACCAAGGCGATCAACCTCGGACTTGGACAACCAAGTTGAATCTTCTATAGGCCTTCCCTTCCATTTCAACAGATATTCTTCATACTACCTCTTTTTTGAACTTTTTTTGATGCGAGTATCCAGGATTTCCTCTATCTCTTCTGTCACTGTAGTTGATGCTGGAACACTCCACAACTCTGCAATTGGTTCCTTAGAACTGTCACCTTCATGATACTCTACCAAATTAGAAATATTGAACACAGGTGATATGTTCAATCCACTCAAAAACTCCACCTCATATGCATTTCCTGAATCTCTTTTTTGTATGATCCTGCATGGTCCAAACTTCTTCATTTTTAGCTTGTTATATGTTTTAGCAGGAAACCTCTCCTTTCTCAGGTGCACCATGGCTTCATAACCAACCTAGAACTCCTTAAACCTCCTTTTCTAATCAGCCTTTGTCTTGTACTGAGTGTTCATCTTATTGATGTGTTTTTTTACTTCTTCATGCAAATCCTTCAGATGCTCTACAAAGTTCTCAGCTTCAACACTATTCTTTTCTCCCCTGTCCAACTTCCTCAACTTAGAAGTATTTCTTGGACTACTCCCATATACAATTTGGAATGGTGATTTACCAGTACTCTTGTTGACAGAATTTTTATAGGAAATTTTTTCCTATGGTAAAATCATATCCCATCCCTTGGGCTTATCTCCTACCAGGCATCTCAGTAGGTTACCCAAAATCCTGTTCACCACTTCTGTCTATCCATAAATCTATGGATGGTATGCAAAACTGAAATTCAAATCTATCTTCAATTTCTTCCACAAGGTCTTCCAAAAATACCCAATGAAATTTGTGTCTCTATATGAGACTATACTCTTTGGTAGACCGTGAAATCGTACCACTTCCTTGAAAAATAGTCCAACAACATGAATTGCATCACTAGTTTTTTGGAAGGGAATAAAATGTGTCATATTTGAAAACCTGTCAACTACCACAAATATGGAGTCATTTCCCTTTTATGTCCTTGGTAGACCAAGAACAAAGTCCATGCTGATGTCCTCCTAGGGTCTCTATGATACAAACAATGGCTAATATAACTCGATGTTCTACCTCACACCCTTGGCCATCTGGCATATTCTGTAACTTTGTACAAACTTCTTCACATCTTGTAGTAACTGTGGTCGATAGTAGTTCTCACTCACCAAGAAAATGGTATTTTTTCTACCAAAATGTCCAACCAATCCTCCACTATGCTTCTCTTTGACCAAATTATCCCTCATTGAACTCATAGGAATGCACAACTGGTTCCCCTTAAACAACATTCCATATTGGATCATAAAATCCAACTACTTAGTCCTATACAAAGTAACTCGTGATGTACAAGCTCTCCAAGCTTTAGAAAAATCTAGATCTTCAGGGTACAAACTCTTAAGTTCTTCAAACCCCATAACTTCCACTCTCATTGCTATCAACAAACTCTACCTTCTACTTAAGGCATCTGTAACTCTGTTTGAATTCCCACTCCTATGCTTTAGCACAAAGGTATAGCTCTATAAAAACTCAACCTATTTTAAGTGCCTCTGATTCAATTTCCTTTGACTATTAATATACTATAAATCCTGATGATCAGTATACAAAACAAACTCCTTTGGAAACAAATAGTGTCACCACTTCTTTAGAGCTTGAAATATAGCATAAAACTCCTGAGCATAGACAAAAAATTTCTTCTTGACATAATTAAGCTTTTCACTAAAGTAGGCAACAGGCTTACCTTCCTGACTCAATACAACTCCTATGGCAATACCACTAGCATCACAATCTACTTGAAACACCTTATTAAAATATGGAAGTGCCAACACATGTTGCTCAGTGACCTTATTATTCAACAACTCAAAGCTCTTATCAGCTCCTAAGGTCCACTTAAAGTCTTTCTTATCCCCTCTCATTGTTTCAGTTAGGGGTGCACAAATAATGCTGAAATTTCTAATAAATTTTTTATAAAAACTTGCTAGACCATGAAATGATCTTACCTCAGTTATGCTCCTTGGGGTAGGCCAGTCAATGATAGCCCTTACCTTCTTTGGATCCATCTTCAGACCTTCAGTTGAGATGAAAAATCCCAAGTACACCAACTCCTTCACAAAATTGCACTTCTTCAAAATTATCAGTAGATGTTCCTCCCTCAGCTTCTCCAAAACTCTTCTGATGTGCCTCAGATGTTCCTCCAAGGTCTTGCTAAAAATTAGAATGTCATCCAAATAGAAAATGAAAAAATTTCCCATAAAATCCTTCAATACTTTATTCATAAGCCTTATGAATGTGCTAGGTGCATTGGTTAGCCCAAATGGCATGACCAACCACTCATATAAACCCTCTTTGGTATTGAAATCTGTCTTCCAATCATATCCTTATCTGATGCGAATATGATGATACCCACTCTTCAAATTAATATTTGTAAAAAACTTGGACCCACTCAAACAGTCCATTATGTCATCCATCCTTGGCAATGGGAACCTATACTTGATAATGATCTTGTTAATAGCTCTAGAATTTGTGCACATTATTCACTCTCCATCCTTCTTTGGTGTTAGTACTACAGGAACTACACATGGACGTAGGCTTTCCCTAATCAATCCCTTCTCCAGTAGCTCCTGAACTTGCCTGTTCAGTTCCTCATTCTCCATAGGAGTCATCCTATGGGTAGCCTTGTTTGACAAACTAGCTCTCGATATCAAATCAATATGATGGCTAATATTTATCATGGGTGGCAAACCCTCTGGCACATTAGCAGATATAATATTTGAGAAGTCTTCCAATAGACCTAAGACTTCTACAGGGACATATTTGCTTGGTTCTTCCCTAACTCTAGGAATTAATGCATAGCACACATGCTCATGCTTCAAATCATCTAGAAATTTCCTACCATCAACCAAACAAATTTTGGCACTATTACATACCTTTTCATCCATCTCCTTCAGTGGATTTAGTTTATGGCACACTCCTTCCTTTGTTAGGGAGTACGTATTGGCATGTCCATCATGGACTGCATAGTGATCAAACTGCCATGGTATTCCTAACAGTATATGGTAAGCATCCATAGGTAGGATATCACACATGACCTCATCCTTGTATCTCCCAATATTAAAATTGACTAAGAACTGTTCATTGACCAATGCCCTATGGTCCTTCTACAACCACACAATCCGGTATGGATGCGGGTATCTCCTCCTCTCTAGCTATAACTTAGTAACCATTTCTTCAGATACCAAGTTATCAGTACTACCATTATCTATAATAACATTATAGACCTTACCTGAACATTTGCACCTTGTACGGAATAGGATCTTCCTCTGGTCTAGTTATTTTTCCTCATTCAACAAGGTTCTCCTTGTGACCATAACTTCTCCTCTCTCTACCTCCTCGAGTTATCTAATTTAGCTTCTTCATCTGCAATAGCAACTCTAGCATTCCTTCTTTGGCCTCCTATTTGGCTTCTCTTGGTGCTTTGGACACTCATATGCTCAATGTCCTTCTCCATAGTTGAAGTAGATTCCACAAAACCCTCTTCCTCCATTTCCTTGGCCAGATCTACATCTTCCTCTTGGGTAGTTTTTGATCTGACCATGAGATATATAAGCATTATCTCCCTTTTGGTCTTGACTGCTGCTAGCTTCTTCTTTATTCTCACCTCGTCCTCCATCTATTTTTCCAACAGTTCTTTCTCCATGACCTCTTCCTTTCTGCTTACCCTCAAACCTTTTGTTCAACTTCTCTTCAAATTTTAGAGCAAACTGGTAAGCATCCTCAATGGTGCTCATCCTAAGTAGACTCAGCTCTTCTTGAATACTGGTTCTCAACCCATGGATTTAACAGACTATCTTCTCCTTGTTAGTCTCATAATGACTAGTTTGGATCAAGATCTTGTAGAACTCTTTGGTGTATTCTTTGATAGACTTTCTTGATTGTCTCAAAATTTACATCTTCTTCAGCAGATCCAACTCATAATCTACCGGAATAAACTGCCTCTTCAACTTTTCCACCATTCGTTCCCATCTGGTGATCCTATATTTTCCCTTCTATTTTTTTCAAGTTATACTCCTTTCCACAATATTATAGCATGACCCTTCAGTTTGGTCTTAACAAACTTGACCCGGTCAGGATCTTCCACCTCTTCATATTCAAAATATTCTTCCAGGTCATTAATCAAGTCAATCAACTCCTCCGGGTTAATATTTCTCGACTATGTGGAAACCTCCATCTTCGGTCTCTTCCCAATCTAGGATATGGCTCTGTACAACCTCGCTTAGGCCGGATATACTACCTCTTCTTCTTCCTCAAACTGGTCTTCCTCTTCTTCGACTTCATCTTCACTCTTTTCCTCTCTTCTTGGGTCAAACCCTCTATGCCACTCTTCTTGTAATGCTTGGACTTGCCTCTACAAAGCTCAAAAATCCTTTGTTGACACTATGAAATTACTGGCAACACCTCAGTTCCTTCATGGGGGAATCTTGCTCCAGCATATCCAAACCCGAACCACATATTCTGGTGTAAATTGCCTCATGTTCGATGATCTGCTTACACAATCAAGAACTCCCACTCTAATACCACTTGATGAGGATGGACAAACATGAACAAAACCATCCAAGGAGCCAAATCACAATAGAAAATAATTTATTTATTAATTCCAACCAAAAGAGGTAGAAATTACAATACCAGACTTATTGAGGCTAAACAAACATGAAAAAAACCATCCAAGGAGTTAAATCACAATAGAAAAGAATTATTTTATTAATGTTAGCCAAAAGGGATAAAAATTACAATGCCAGATCACACAATATTGGAGCCCAAACCAAGCCCTTTTTTCAGATCCAAAATCCCTTTTTAAATCCTATTTCCCCCCCTTTTACATGATTTTTAAGTTTCCCGCCCATGCAAAAAAAAAAAAAATTAATTTTCCCACCCATGCAAAATTTTAAATTCTACTTTCCCGCCCAACTGGCGGCCGACAAACACAAAGGCAAAACACTTAGAAATTTTTTGTTTTTTTTGTTGATGCAAGATTGCTCTGCTGCCACTGGATGCTCCTGCATCACCTTCTTTCAACTTTCAAGTTTTCCTTGAGACTTCTTCTTGGATATACTTGATCTCCAATCTCCAATATTCTAGGTGATTTTTTCCTTGAGTCTCCTCCTCATTCAATATTCAATGGGGCTTCTTTGGCCTCTTTCTCTATTCTTGATCTTCAATATTCAAAGGAGTCCTCTTTCTTGAATCTCCTCAATCTTCAATATTCTATGGGGATGACCTTATTGGGTCTCCTCAATATTCAATGGGGCCTTTTTGGACCTCCTTAGTCTTCAATGTAAATAATTAATCTCTGCATGAGGAAAGCACATATACTTTCAGGCAATCTAAGATGAAATTATTCTCTATCCATTGTAGGAAGCTTCTCAACTTTTGAGAACTAATTTTCTGCAACAAAGTATTAGAAAAAAACTATAATGTAATATCTTTAGATCTTTAGATAATGAATATTTACTAGTTGATTTATCAATATAGTGGAATCAATGTTGAGTCCTAGTCTTCACGAGTTTTCTTGCAAATCTGTGTAAAGACTCTAGCCAAAATACAATTTCAAAATTCTAAAAATGAACTCTCCATATCTCCTCTCAATCTCTCTATTTCCTATCAATCTATCTTGTTCTCTGATATCATTGTTAGATTTTGATGATATATACTTAAGGAAATTCAACCACAAGATCTAAAATGAGCGAGCAATATTAACTTTATGATAATGACAACGTAATATGCTGAAAAATATAAGAGAAATTTTTGCAATAACTCAGAAAATAGTCATTAATGAAATATCATGAAAATAGTACAATGTAATATTATGGAGGTCTAAAAACTCTCCAAAAATTCATGCTAGATCTACATTGTATCTACTTTTACTATACTCAACTATACTATATGCTTCTCTCCAATGTCTCTCCTACTTCACTCTATCAAAGACCTACATATAGGGAGATATGTCCCTTGGCCTTTCATCTACCCATGACTCTTCATCGACTTATCCTATGACTCATGTACATGTGGACTACATGCACATTTACATCATTGTACATTCTAACACTTGTGCATTTATTACTTTGCATAAAGTAAATACTAAAACCTTAATCTAAGATAAACTCCTAATCTAAAGATGTACCCAGGTGGTACATTGGCATGTACCAAATAATGTAATATATTCCAATAGATTCAATTTTTAAAACTAGACAAGGAAAATTATCTCTCAATGAAAATGATATCAAGAATTTGATAAAGGAAAATTAGTGATATAAAAGAGATGGAAAATATTTTTGATAGAAATACAAACTAAATACAGTCTAGTTGACCTAATAGAGTAGGCATGGCCCACCCAAATGACTCATTTTTTCTTATAATCCTTTAAGAGATTCTCAAACTTGGTAGGAGAAAATTTGACCCCCTTTTTCATGTGTCTGCTTTACTTTTCTTAACCTTGACTAAATCCACACCTGGTAATTTATGAGGCATGGATTAAAAAATTTCGGGTTTTTCCTTGAAAAACCTAAATTTTAGGTTGACCTTCTGAGGCGTTGACTTGATCAAGGTTAATATTTGTTTTCCCATTTTTTTAACCCTCAAAACCCTCTATAAATAAAGGGATTTGATTTTATTTTCCCCTAGCTAGCAATCTAAGAAAGTTCATCCACAATAATAATTCTTTTGGCTTCTTGTAATATTCCTCTAGTGTTCTTGGTGCTTTTATGTTCTATTGTTGGTGTGTTCCTTGTGATTTGCAAGTGGAGAAAGCCTTGACAATAACTTGTCTTATTTAAGGAGGAAGGGTCTTCTACCTTTGCTCTTGCTTCTTCCACAAGCTCATCAGGTCGTTTCTTTACATTCATTTGTCTCTTTAATCAATTTTGTTTTAGCTTTTAGTTGCATTTTTGTATGTCTTACGTTTTAAACCCTCTTATGAGAATTCTTGCCCCATTTGCTAAATGGCATCAATTCAGTGAAAACCCTATTTTACATGTTAGGCATTCAACTTCCATTTTTTATTTGGTTTACCGAATCCACACTCAAACATCTACAAGGTGTGGATTCGGTCTAGATAGGATTTGAGGTGACTATTTATCCTAAAACCCTAGAGTCTCATTTTACATGTCTATTTTGTGTTGTTTCATTCCTATTTTCATTATGTTCTAGTTTTAATTATTCTATTTCACTTGTATTAGCTTAGGGGAAACTATCTTATTCCTAAAAAACCTAGATTTCAAATTGCACATTTTTTCATCATTGTATTCATTTTGTTTGCATTTCATTCATTATTTCATGTTATCATATTTTGTTGTGTTTGTTCCAAAGGTCAAAGATCATTTCATTTCAAACGACCAAATAAAAGGATGTAGAGGTTTTGACTGTTGTGCCTCTAAGCTCAATCATATAGTGACCTAAGTAGACCTCCAAATATTGATCAAATTTTCTAGGGTTTGTGAAGCTATTTTGTAGGTTTGAAGCTATTGGATATTCTGGATGTAAGTTAAAGCTTTGATCAAACATCGAATCATAAAAGTGCTCTAAATAAAACTTCTTAGGCTATTTATTATTTGATTTTTGTCCATTTCTATTAAAAATATAGATTATAAGTAAAGAAAAAATATTTGATTAAATTTCTTAGCATTGAAAGAATAAAAGCATATAGTGTGCATCTAGGGTTTTATCTTGTTTGTGCATTCCCTTGGTCCCTTGCTCAAAGAAAAATATTTTATTTTTGGTAACCTAGGGTTAGATATCATTGAATCAAAGAATCATACTAGGGTTAGTCATTGTCTTCTTGCATCTTGTGTGTCTTGCATCACTCTTTCATTTTTCATAGTTTAGTTGTAGAAAGGCTAAACATAGGTGTTTGCTTAATATACACATTTAAAATCTCCACCCCACACTTGGAGTGAGTCCTAAAATCATTCTTGGTGAACCTTTTTTCTTGTTTCAAGTGTAGAGAATATAACGCACCCTCACGGTCACCTCAGCTCCCAATAAATCCAGTCGAGAATCGTATGTGGCAGGGCAGTTTTACCCCTCTACATATTTGATGAACTCGATGTGAAACACATCCTTAGTGGCCAAATTAGGAAGCCTCTTCCTTGTTGTTCCTTTTATTTTTATTTTTAAACTATAAGCAAGACCTTTAAATTTATTTACATAGAGTTAGAACATGAAAACACTTTAAAAAATACCTTTTGTGTATCCTTAATTAATTTTATATCTCTTTTCTCCCTTGTCCTTTCTATTATGGATCTAAACCTTAGGCATAAGAGAAATATTTTAGAATTTGATGAGAATCCTCAAAAGTATGATCATATTGACAAGGAGAATTCCAATCTAGGGAGAAAAGAAAACTTGGAGAATAATGATGACATTGACACTACACCAAAAAAGACTTTTAAGGGCAGCTGAAATAAGGCAATTTTTTACAATGTTAAAAAATCACCCTAATATACCCTAATAGGGCGATTTAAAACCACTCTCTTAGAGTAACCGCTCTCTTGGGGTTTCTTAAGAGGGCGACTCTATTAGGTCACCCTAAGACGATGATTTTAAACTGCCCTCTTAGGGTCTCACCTATATATATATAAAGTATGAGGGAAAATCCATTCGAGTACTTTTTTTTTTTTTAAAGGAGTCATCATGCATTTTTTTCACCAAAGTAGATTTTGTATGGTAGGAAGAGAGGTGAACCATGGAGGCTCTGAGGTAGATTTTGTGCGGTGGGAAGATAGGGGTAAGCTTGGAGTGGGGTTGTGGATTCAACTACTTCTATTTTTATTTTATATTTTATTTTTTATCTCTTATATTCTATCGGAGGTTGTGGGATCGAGCTTAGTATCTGCTAGAAAAAGGGTTTTGCTTTGTGGGACCATGGACCTGATGCTCGATTAATTATGTCATTTACGGCTTCAACTGAATTTGGAGGTTTCTACGATTTTTGTGGCACTTCTACACAGTAAATCAGGTCTCTTATTTTGTTTCCCTTTTTAATTTTCATTAGGGTTCAAGCTATTGAAATCCTTGTAGTGCTAAATTTGTAAAATATATTTGTAGTCTGTCTACCTGGAAGTGTTTTGAAAAAAATTGGGGGTTTCGTGATTTTGCGGAGATATTTTTAATCTTTGCTTACTATAATTTTTTTTTACCCTGTTACAATTTTGAGGAAATGTATTGAATTGAATATGTAGAGGTAATTTACCTAGGGTTTTCATGGCTTTAGATTCCCTACAAATATGGTCAATCCTTCTCACACTATTGTGGATTTGGACATAGTTTTGCTTAGGTTTTCGTGGCTACAAGTTCCCCAAAAATAAATAGTTTATAAGTCCTTTGGGTTGTTAATTTTTTTAGAATATTACCAAGCCTTGCATTGTGTTGGCGTCGGAGGTAATTCTGCTTAGGATTTTGTGGCTTCGAATTCCTTGGAGTCAAATAGTTTATAAGCTTACTAATGCTTGCACTGTTAATTTTTAGATGAAATTTATTAAGGTTTTTGTGCATTTTTAGCCACTTTTTAATCCTTGCACTGTTAAATATCCAAAGGAAATTTTACCAGGATTTTGGTGGCTTTTGATTTTTTAGGTTTTTAAAGTCTTGGACTGTGCATGGTCTGACAATGATGTTTATCGATCTCTTTTCTTCTTATTTTCTAAGTAATGTTAGCTTAGGGGTTTATTGTGGTAGGAAGTAGTCCATTTGATTCTCGACCTCTAGTATGGTGCGACTATAAGTAATGTTGCAGTGCTTAATTTTGTTTTTGAGTGTTGAAAATGTATTATTCAATGAGTGTAAAATTCTTTTAAGTATGCCATCAGATACCATGCCTTGGTGGACTTTTTGCAAATTTTTCCACTTTATTGTTGAGTCAAGGATCAAATCCTACAAAATATTTATGTATATTCATTAGGTAAAGCTTCAGAATTTGATAGACATCCATGGTTAATGACCTAGTTCAACACTCACTGGAGGGGACAAAGATTTGGTTTTGTTGTAGAAGATTAGCGGCATTGCACAAACTACCAAGAATGATGCAAGTGTCTTGATTTATCCCCATCAGTTTTGATCCAGTCTTATACCAGCACAAGGAGCTAAAAATAATGATCAAAACCTGCACTTGTATTTTTTTGCATAGGTCATCTAAAATCTCTACTGTAATTAATGATTAAGGTCAAAATTATTCTGCTTTGAATCAATCAAAATATTTTGTGGGATCATGCTACTTACCTAGGTTTATTTCATGGATTCTGAATAGGAAAGGTTGGATGAAATGGACTGTAGTCATTAGGTCCATGCACGCCATGCTTGAGTTGGATTTTAACTAACTTACATAGAAGGAAATTTTGATTTTTATTTATGTATTTATCTATTTATTATATCTTTTAGGAAATGTGCTACATAAGACAGTTGTAACATACATAACTTCTAAATAGCACAGTTAGATAAGCAAAAAGAGATGTGTAATATGAATATGTTGTTTATTTGAAACCTCTCTTTTCTAAAAATTAAAAATATATACATGTGTGTTGAAAATGACTAAATCTGGATACATGATATTGGCCAGATAATCTTAAGGCCTACTTCTATCTCTAATGTTTTTGAAGCATACTATTGGAATAACTAAATATGATCTATCGATTTTACCACAAATTTTAGCTATTCATAGGCATGATAGCTACAGACGTAGTCCCTCAACCTAGAAACAATAGGGTCTATCTATATAATATATGTTGATTCTAGTTTCTAAAAATTTGGATCTGTTTATTATTGAAGATCCTACACAACTCTTTTATGAACTCTCACAATAGTAATATGTCAACTTATATTAACATAGGCTGATAATTAAGGGATGATTTTGTAGGTGAACAAATACCAATTTTAATTAAATTCTCTTCATCTGTTTAGACCAATTATGTATTATTGATTGCATATTTTCCATTGAAAATATGCTACACATATCAATGAGAAACAAACATACCAACCAAATGAAACAAGAGAACATATGACACTTTACCTGTGTTCTAATGACTACATGCTACTACGAACACTTTATTTGTTAAGTCATTTTAAGTTAGGTAGGAACTTTTGTGATATTTTTTAGTTTAAAAAAGGATCAACATGCATCATACATGTTGTGCTTTACATCTACAAGTTGGACAGGGAGTACATTCCTAGTGGTCATATGTTGTTGCCCTCTTCTAAAGCAATGCTTGATTGTTAAGCAGTAAGAGGCAAGAAACTTGCTATGTTGAGGGTGACTTGAACCTGCTATTGTTGTGCTGAAAAACCTCCAGGGTGAAAGACACATATGAATTAAGTTAGGAAATGAATCATTCTAGAAGGAATGCTAAGTGAAATCACACTTTTTGAAAAAGAAACCACTACAGGTTGAGAAAATCCATCTAGTGAACCACAAAAATAGAAGTCCTAGTCCAGGAGTCAAAGCATATTGCAAGTGACAAGCAATCTGGGCATTGCAGCTCATGTGCAATATTTGAGGCTATCATGAGGAACCTTGGTATAGGTCAACATGCTTCCTAGATAGAGTATCTAATATGTTGGTTGAATCATGTGGATTTTATAGTTCTATTAATTCATGCATGCATGTGGTAATTTTAAAAGCCAACAAGTGCCACCTCTTATGTCAACCAAATTTATAATATAATGCTTGGTAGAGTAAGCTTTGGACCTTATCTTGTTAAGTGTATGTGTGAAGCCTCTAAGATTCAATCTAATTCTCCTATTCCTGAGAAGCTTACTCTGATACTCCTATACCTGAAAAGCTTAAGCTTGAAAATTAACTAAAGGTTAAATGAGGGTATATTATGCTCAAGAACCTAGTTAAAAGTTTTGTACACTCAATTTCCTTTAATTATTTTTTGATAATACATGAAATTCATTAATAATTTTCCAAGTGTGGTCGTGCATTTGTGATTTGACACCAAGGTTACCAAGGTTCATGAAGGCAGGTGCATTTCTATTGCAGATATGGGTATCGGGTTTGGTGCTTTACAAATCTGGGTGTGCAAGTGAGGAGTATGGTAGACTTGTAATATATTAAAAATATATATATTATATATATATATATATATATATATATATATATATATATATATATATATATATATATATAGAGCAAAAATGAAAATTTGAGATATAAAAAAATTGAAAATTTTGAATTTGATAGATTAGTACCATAAAGATGTCAAAATTAGGGATTTATCATTTGTATAATTTATGAAAATAAAAATAGCAATGAACATTTAACATTAAGATTCTGAATTTAGATTAGAAATTATGGGTATTACAGGTGTGGGCACCAAAACACCCAAGTATCAGGTGCAAATGCAGCACACATGCACTGATGCAGGAGCATCCAGTGGTAGCAGCACAATCTTGCAACAAAAGAAATAAAAGAGTGAAACAAAACACAAAATACTCTAAGTGTTGAAATGTGTCGCGATATCGCGACATAAAAGTTGTCGCGATATCGCGACGCATTTTGAACCAAGGCACAAGCAAATGCAAGTGTCGCGATATCGCGACATAAAAGTTGTCGCGATATCGCGACAAACTCAGAACAAAGCCGAGAGCCAAACGCAAGTGTCGCGATATCATGACATAAAAGTTGTCACGATATCGTGACAAACTTAGAACAAAGCCGAGAGCAAAATGCAAGTGTCGCGATATCGCGACAAACTCAGAACAAAGGCGGGAGCAAAATGCAAGTGTCGCGATATCGCGACATAAAAGTTGTCGCGATATCGCGACGAACTCTGAACAAAGGCAAGAGCAAAATACAAGTGTCGCGATATCGTGACATAAAAGTTGTCGCGATATCGTGACGAACTTTGAGCAAAGGTGAGAGCAAACGAAAGTGTCGCGATATCGTGACATAGAAAGTGTCGCGATATCGTGACAAGTTTAAACAAAAGGTGAGGGCAAAGGAAAGTGTCGCGATATCGCGACACATTGGCAAACAAGGACAAAAGCCAAAAAAGTGTCGCGATATCGCGACATGTTGGCAAAGAACGACCAAAGCCAAAAAAATGTCGCGATATCACGACAGATGGACTAAAGGGAAAAAGTGTCGCGTTTTCGCGACCCGACTAGGAGAGAGAAGGGCGGGTTGAAGAGATGTCGCGATATCGCGACATGCTACTTTTTTGCGGACCGTTACAGAACGACATTTGACAGTTACCAAAAGTCGTTATGGCAGTTCCAAGGGACCGTTGCAATGGTTACAGGGACAGTTACGAACGGCGGTTGCAGCAAGAACCTGTCATTATAAAAAGAGGTGGTTCGAAGGATTGAGGAGGCTGGAAAGACGTAGATTAAGACTGCGAATTTATTTTCTTTCTGTACTTTGTAAAATCTTTCCATGTTCTCTGAATAAAATTTAGTTTTCTCTTGCTGTTAAATTTGGCTCCCCATCAAGTGGTATCAGAGCGAGAAGATTCTGAGTGTGTAAGCAGAGCACCGAACGTGAGGCAGCTTGCACCAGGATCTGGGGTTAAGGGTTCTGAGAAGAAGTGAAGAAGAATGTCGTCGTGAAGAAATCATGGTGCTGGAAGGAACGTGGTTCCTGAAGGAGACTTTCGAGCATTGCAGAGGCAAGTGCAGGCCCTGCAGGAAGAATTGCGAAGAGGAGTAGAGCCAAGAGGAGAAGACCAGAGCGATGATGAAGCTTGCGGAGTTGATGACCCGTCAGAAGAAGAAGAAGAAGCGATGAGTTCTACGGAAGCTCGAATGATTAAAGCCATTTCTCAAATTGGGAAAAGGTCGAAGATAGACGTATCCACATATTCTAGAAATTTAAATCCAGAAGAGTTGATTGACTGGATCAACGATATGGAGGAGTATTTCGAATATGAGGAGGTTGAAGATCCAAATCGGATAAAATTTGCAAGAACAAAGTTGAAAGGCCATGCTGGCATATGGTGGAAAGGAGTGCAGCTGGAACGAAATCGAAGAGGAAAAGAAAAGATCACCAGGTGGGATCGAATGGTTGAAAAGCTGAAACGGCAGTTTATTCCAGCAGATTACGAATTAGATCTGCTGAGGAAAATGCAGAGTTTGCGACAGTCCAGCAAGTCTGTTAAAGAATATACAGAGGAATTTTTTAAAATTTCCATCAGAACCGGCCATACAGAGGCAAATAAAGAGAGAGTAGCCCATTACATTAATGGGTTGAGAACCAGCATACAAGAAGAATTGAGTTTGGTTCGAATGAGCACCATTGAAGATGCTTACCAGTTTGCTCTGAAGGTGGAAGAGAAACTGAACCGTAGATTTGACAGTAAACAGAGAGGAAGAGGTCGTGGTGGAAGAACTGGTGGCAGAACCAGTGGAGGTAAATATGACGACCCGAAGAAGACTGGTGAAACAAGCAATCACCAGGAACAGAAGGAGGAGAATGCATACCGGCCCCGTAATCAGAACAATGATTATCAAAGGGGAAGAGGTAGAGGTGGACGCGGATATGGAAGAGGAAGATTTCGTGGAACCTGCTTCAATTGCGGGGAAGAGGGGCATCGATCATATGAGTGTCCCCAACACCAAGAGGCACCGAATAGAAGGCCTGAAGCAAATGCTCGAGTTGCGGTTGTTGATGATGGTGTTGAATCTGAGCACTCTGAAGAAGCAGAGCGAGGAGAAGTGATGATCACAAGGAGAACCTTGTTGAACGAAGAGAGGGAACCAGACCAGCGAAAAAGCCTATTTCGCACGAGGTGCAAATGTTCAGGTAAAATCTGTAATATTATTATTGATAATGGTAGTACAGATAATTTGGTCTCTGAGGATATGGTGACTAAGTTAAAGCTAGAAAGAAGGCAGCACCCGCATCCATACCGGATTGCGTGGTTGCAGAAGGACCATAGAGCATTGGTCAATGAACAATGCTTGGTCAAGTTTCAAATTGGAAGATACCAGGATGAGGTCCTGTGTGATATTTTGCCGATGGATGCTTGCCATTTGTTGCTGGGAAGACCATGGCAATTTGATAGACGTGCGACGCATGATGGGCATGCAAATACCTATTCCCTGACAAAATATGGAGTGCGCCACAAACTGAAGCCATTGAAGGAGGTTGAGGAAAAGGTATGCAATAATGCTAGAATTTGTTTAGTAGATGGCAAAAAAATTTTGGATGGTCTAAAGAGGGATTCAATGTGTTATGCATTAATTCCTACTGTAAAGAGAGAAGAAACTACTGACATTCCAGTAGAAGTTGAACATCTGTTAGCAGAATTTCCTGATATTATATCAGACAATGTGCTTGAGGGTTTGCCGCCAATGAGGAAGATTAGTCATCAGATTGACTTAATGCCAGGATCTAGCTTACCCAATAAGGCCGCCCATAGAATGTCTCCTATAGAAAATGAAGAGTTGAACCGCCAGGTTCATGAATTGTTGAGGAAGGGTTTGATTCGAGCAAGTTTGAGCCCTTGTGCAGTACCGACAGTACTTGCACCAAAGAAGAATGGCGAATGGCGAATGTGCACTGATTCCCGAGCCATTAATAAAATTACCATTAAATATCGCTTTCCATTACCCAGAATGGATGATATAATGGATTGTTTGAGTGGAGCTAAATACTTCACTAAGATTGATTTAAAGAGCGGATATCACCAGATACACGTCAGAGAGGGTGACGAATGGAAGACAGCCTTTAAAACCAAAGAGGGTTTGTATGAGTGGTTAGTTATGCCATTTGGATTGACTAATGCACCCAGTACGTTCATGAGGCTGATGAATGAGGTATTGCGCGACTTCTTGGAAAAGTTCATGATAGTTTATCTGGATGATATTTTAATTTTTAGTAAAACATTGGACGAGCATTTGATGCATGTTCGGACAGTTTTTGAAAAGCTGCGAGAGGAGCAGTTATTGATAAATTTACAGAAGTGCAGTTTTGTACAGAAAGAGTTGATATACCTGGGATTTGTCATCTCAGAGGAGGGTCTAAAAATGGATCCTGAGAAGGTGAAGGCTATCATTGAATGGCCTGCCCCAAGGAATGTAACAGAGGTAAGATCATTTCATGGTCTTGCAAGTTTCTATAGAAAGTTTATTAGAGACTTTAGCAGTATTTGTGCACCCCTAACAGAAACTATGAGAGGGGATAAGAAAGAATTTAAGTGGACTGCCAAGGCAGGTACCAGTATGGACATATTGAAGAAGAAAGTGATAGAACAACCCATTCTGGCACTTCCAGATTTTAATAAAGTGTTTCAGGTTGACTGTGATGCCAGTGGCAGTGCCATTGGAGCTGTATTGAGCCAAGAAGGTAAACCTGTTGCATACTTTAGTGAAAAATTAAATGATGCTCGAAAGAAATACTCTGTTTATGATCAAGAATTCTATGCTATAATTCAGGCTCTTAAGAAATGGAGACATTATTTGCTAGCCAAGGAATTTGTTTTATATACTGACCATCAAGCTTTGCAGTATATAAATAGTCAAGGTAAACTTAACCAACGACATTTGAAGTGGGTTGAATTCCTGCAGAGTTATACCTTTGTCCTGAAGCATAGAAGTGGCAAATCTAATAGAGTTGCAGATGCCTTGAGTAGAAGGCATAATTTGTTGATAGAAATGAGAGTGCAAGTTGTTGGGTTTGATGAACTCAAGAGTTTATACCCAGCGGATCCAGATTTCGCAGAGGCATGGATGGCATGTTTGTCTCCTACTACTGTGGATCGCACTAAGTGGTTGGATTTTATGATCCAAGATGGGATGCTATTTTGGAAGAACCAGTTGTGCATTCCTAGAAGTTCCATGAGGGAAAATCTGATCAAAGAGAAACATAGCGGAGGACTAGCGGGACATTTTGGTCGAGATAAGACCATTGCTCTCGTTAGTGAGAATTACCATTGGCCACAGTTGCAGTCGGATGTGACAAAATTTGTGCAGGGTTGTAGAGTGTGCCAGATGGCGAAAGGAGTAAGCCAGAATACAGGAATGTATCAGCCATTGCCTGTACCAGAGAGACCATGGGAGGACATCAGTATGGATTTTGTTCTTGGTCTGCCAAGGACACAACATGAAAATGATGCCATTTTTGTTGTCGTTGACAGGTTTTCAAAGATGGCCCATTTTATTCCATGCCAGAAGACAAGTGATGTTGTTCATATTGCAGGCTTGTTTTTCAAGGAGGTAGTACGCCTTCATGGTCTACCCCAAAGCATTGTCTCGGACAGAGATACCAAATTTGTGGGTTATTTCTGGAGAACTCTGTGGAAGAAGCTGAAAACAGAATTGAAGTTCAGTTCTGCGTACCACCCGTAGACTGATGGACAGATAGAAGTAGTCAACAGAAGTTTGGGTAATCTTCTACGATGTCTGGTAGGCGATAAACCCAAGGGATGGGATCTGATTTTACCACAGGCAGAGTTTGCTTACAATAATTCTGTCAATCGAAGTACTGGTAAATCCCCATTCCAGATAGTGTATGGGAACACCCCGAGAAACGCTTCTGAGTTGAGGTCGATGGATAAAGGAGAAAAGCGCAGTGCTGAAGCTGAAGACTTTGCAGCACACATGAAGAATTTACATGAAGAGGTCCAACGACATATCAGTAAAATGAATGCTATGTACAAAGCCAGAGCAGATCAGAAGCGACGTTTCAAGGAATTCCAGATAGGAGATGAAGTCATGGTTCACTTGCGCAAGGAACGTTTTCCTAGCAAAACCTACAATAAGCTGAAGATGAAGAGGTTTGGACCATGCCGGATCATAGGTAAACGAGATTCAAGAAATGCCTATGAAGTAGATCTACCAAGTGAGCTGAATATTTCACCTATTTTCAATATTTTAGACTTGGTCGAATATCATGAAGGAAGTTGCAGCGAGCCACCCAGTCCGGATATGTGGAACATTCCAGAATCCACTCCAGACAAAGAAGAAATCGAAGACATACTCGACACTCGCGAAGGCAGAAGTACCCAAAACAGACAATATTCGGAGTATTTGGTCAAGTGGAAGGGCCGACCTGTCGAGGATGCAACTTGGTTGTCCAAATCAGAGGTTGATCGCCTGGGTTTTCCTCTGACCATCCAGAAGTGAGGATCACTTCTCAATCTACCTCAGGTGTCTGATGCAGGAGCATCCAGTGGTAGCAGCACAATCTTGCAACAAAAGAAATAAAAGAGTGAAACAAAACACAAAATACTCTAAGTGTTGAAATGTGTCGCGATATCGCGACGCATTTTGAACCAAGGTGCAAGCAAACGCAAGTGTCGCGATATCGCGACATAAAAGTTGTCGCGATATCGTGACAAATTTTGAACAAAGCCGAGAGCAAACGCAAGTGTCGCGATATCATGACATAAAAGTTGTCGCGATATCACGACAAACTTTGAACAAAGCCGAGAGCCAAATGCAAGTGTCGCGATATCGTGACATAAAAGATGTCGCGATATCGTGACAAACTCAGAACAAAGGCGAGAGCAAAATGCAAGTGTCGCGATATCGCGACATAAAAGTTGTCGCGATATCGCGACGAACTCAGAACAAAGGCGAGAGCAAAATGCAAGTGTCGCGATATCGCGACATAAAAGTTGTCGCGATATCGCGACGAACTTGAACAAGGGCAGAGCAAACGCAAGTGTCGCGATATCGCGACATAAAAGTTGTCGCGATATCGCGACGAACTTTGAGCAGAGGTGAAAGCAAAGGAAAGTGTCGCGATATCGCGACACATTGGCAAACAAGGACAAAAGCCAAAAAAGTGTCGCGATATCGTGACATGTTGGCAAAGAACGACCAAAGCCAAAAAAATGTCGCGATATCGCGACAGATGGACTAAAGGGAAAAAGTGTCGCATTTTCGCGACCCGACTAGGAGAGAGAAGGGCGGGTTGAAGAGATGTCGCGATATCGCGACATGCTACTTTTTCGTGGACCGTTACAGAACGACATTTGACAGTTACCAGAAGTCGTTATGGCAGTTCCAGGGGACCGTTGCAGCGGTTACAGGGATAGTTATGAACGACGGTTGCAGCAAGAACCTGTCATTATAAAAAGAGGTGGTTCGAAGGATTGAGGAGGCTGGAAAGACGTAGATTAAGACTGCGAATTTATTTTTTCTTTTGTACTTTGTAAATCTTTCCATGTTCTCTGAATAAAATCTAGTTTTCTCTTGCTGTTAAATTTGGCTCCCCATCATGCACCTAGAGGAGTGGGTGCCCGTAAATTATGTTTGACACATATGCTTTGAGGTAAGATGTTTGTTGTTTGTAAGAGGTCGTGCATTTGACTCATATTAAAAAGAAGGGTTCAACTATTTTAGTGCAGTATCAGTGTGGTGCTTTACAAGTATGGGTGTGCAAGTGAGGAGTATGATAGACTATAATATATATTAAAATAACAAAATATAGAGCAAAAAAGAAAATATGAAATATTAAAAAATTGAATTTGATAGATTAGTAACATAAAGATGTGAAGATTAGGGATTTATCATTTGTATAATTTATGAAAATAAAAATACCAATGAACATTTAACATTAAGATGTTGAATTCAGATTAGAAATTATGGGTATTACAGGTGTGGGCACCCAAGTATCAGGTGCAGATGTGGCATGCATGCACCTAGAGGAGTGGGTGCAAGAACTCAAATTATGTTTGACACATTTCTTTGAGGTAAGATATTTGTTGTTGGTAAAGGGTTGTGCATTTGACTCTCATTAAAAATAAGGGTTCAACTAGGTTAGTGCTATAGAGAAGTTTGTTGGGATGCTTGATAGTAGCATGGGGGTGTTGATGAACTTGTTAGCACCTGATCAAAATTCAAGTGTTGTAAAGTTAGGGATATAATTCATGAGAATATTACTTTATCCTATTTGGACCATATTAGATGGTTCACTTTCAATCCAAGTTGAGTGAATTGGTTGAGGAATCTATCCATATTTGGTGAGGATCAAATTTGGATATTGTAGTTGTTGACACAAACTCCTAACCAAAATTTGTGTCATGACTTTCTCCATTTGTATAAATCACTGTTGATTTTTTTTAAATATCGTGATTATCATGTATATCATGAATTTTTCCATCTTGATTTATTTGGGAGTGCCATTTAGAAAAGGGACCGGGGTGGGGGGGACAAGGGGGAGGGGATATGAGGAAAATATCACCATTTGGGCTATCTGATCAATGGTTATAGATTTTATATCAAATACCAAAGAGGAACAAAGAACAACTTAAAACAACAGTGTGTGTGTCATTGCTACTACTTTGTGCAGAGCAAGTACAAAAGACATAAACTCAATGCTTCAAACAATCACATATTATGGTGTTATTAGGGAAATAATCTTGTTGGATTATTATCAGTTTTGATACCCCTGTTCAAATGTGATTGGGTGAATGTTCTTGATATGAGGAATGGATGTAGAAAGGATGAAATGGGCTTCACACTGGTCAACATGAATAGATTACTTGGTTGGGATAGAATAAAAGACAATCCATTTACCCTAGTATCACAAGCTAAACAAGTATTTTATATAAATGATCCACTTGATATCATATTGTATGTGGTTTTCACATCACCTCCAAGAGGAATCAAATACACTGAACCATACAAGGTAGAATATGTCAATCTCTCTCAAGCAACAAATTTCATTGGATATATAACTACACAAGATGAAAATATGAATAACAACAACATTCAATATATTAGTGAAGAATGTGAGGGTACATTTTTGGAAGCCTAAATACTATACTTCAAAATAGTTATAATAAATGGAAATAATTAATGATTGTTGTTAGACATTTTTTGTTCTATTTTTAGAAAACGCTAGTAGATAATTAATGGGCAACCAAGTTAGGAGTGAGGAGAGTAGGTCTCCTGAGCATGAGGTTGGCCAGTCAGATACAAGAAGGTAATTTGATAAAAAAAAGAGATAATGCAAGTGCTGCTAGGGCATATGATTAAGAGTCTAATAATACATACATGTTATAATATGCTGAAATGAAGGTTTATTGTGTTGAGTGAGTGTTAGTTATGAAATTGATATTTTATATTTGACTCTTAATCCTAGTCCTTAGCAGAAGTACTTGATTTGCATAGATGGATATTTATGTATCTGAAAAAAGTCTTAGGATACCCTCTCACCTCATATTTGATGGTTGGGATGGATAGGGATGTTTAAACATCTACCCATTAAATGGAGGGCTCAGTTTATCCATTCACCTATATATGTACTTCTAAATTTAATTTTGAGAATGTATGTGCATTGATAATGTTACTTCCTAGTACCCCCTATAAAAATTGGTGCTGAAGAAATGTCATAATATATAACAAAGTAATCATACACAAAGGAATCACAATTGAACACTTGGATGATCATAACATAAATTATGGAACTGAAGCCCTAAAATTTAATGCCATAATCTATTCACTAGTAATGTTTAGTATATGTTAGTAGTGTAATATTCATGACACCTACAATGATTTGTAACTACCTACAAAATATCTATATCATTATTATTTATAACTCCTTAAACAAGATTTCTTGTAAATCCTGCATTCATATCTATAGGACTAGACTTCTATGACATTGTCATGACACATAAACTTCCTTATTTTATGATTCATATATTTCTATAGATATTATAATCTGAATAAACAATAAATTTACTTTTTCATCCTAAATACAGTTTAGCATCATGACAATATTATCCCTCACATTTTTTTATCTTCAAAGCAAGTGGAGTGGTTTCTTTGCCTTCATATTAAACTAGCCTGTAAGGAAAGTATTGAAATGCATCTATGACAATGTTTTTTATCTCTTTGTCTACTAAAATGATTATTTTTACAATGTAATACAAATATATAATAACTTCATTTTTCACATTAAATACATCTTAAGATAATGCCCTTGTCACATTGCTTTACCTTCAAAAAGATTAGAATAATTCTTTGCCTTGTCATACTAGCCTATAAGACAAGCTTTGAAATACATTGTAATTAGTTGTTTTATCATTTTGTCTATTGAATTTGGTTTATTTTTGATAAATTGTAAATCTCAATGAAGTTTGAGGTGGCTACTTGTTCTACTCCTTGGTAGAAAATAATGATTTGATGTTGCCCTCCTTACTAGATAACTCTCTCCTATAATTTCTTTGCTTGGTTAACTTTGCAATAATTAATCCAAGATCTTAATAATGCAACTAAAATTCCATTTTGAATGGCTTAAATTTACACTAGTTTTTAACTTAACTTGAATACTTAATGTGCCTTTAATAACTAGTATGATGCAATAGTAAATTCTCCTGGTTTCTTCTTTTAATGAACTCTTCATCTATGCAACCTTCACTTAAGAGTAATGTCTTCTTTATTTTTAGTAAAAGATAAGATGTTGATATTTTTCTTTCTCTTGAAATATATCTAACTCCTATTTTTATGTGCAAGTTTTATCCTTATAAGAAACTATCTCCTGCACTCCCTTGAAGACTTAAATATGCAACCTTCTCCTTGCAAATTTTAAACTCTAATATGGTGCTTAACAAAACTTAATAATAACCAAGTAACTAAAGTTCAAGTAATGAACATTTTTCACCAAAGTTGCTTACCATAATGACATTTGTAGATGATAGATATCTTGGTGATTTGAATCACCTAATTGTTGCCTTGTAATGGATGAAATTGCAGCTCTTCCTTGTTGTCCAAAACAACTCTTTAGATCACCTATCTGCAGATTTAAAACTCCTCTAACTTGCTGACCAAAAGTGTAGTTTTGTGGCTTTAATTCTCCTTCATGATGCTCCATTGAATTCAGAAATTTAGAAGCTAATAATGCTGCCAAATTTTTTTCCATAACTATGAAACTTTCATATTCTAACGCAGCTAATTTCTCCTCCGAAATGATGTTCTCAAAACTTCCCAATTTGGTATGAAAATCCTCCAAATTGCAGCTAAAATTTGTCTCCTAGAGACCTTAAATTTTATGTTGTAAAATTAGCAAACTCCTTTCTCCAAATGAGCCTTCTTGCCTTCAATGTCAATATTAAAATCTCTCATATTTGGTGATTTATTCTAACTCCTTTCTCCTTCAACCTCCTTGTCAAATTCTGACTTCAATCTTGGCCTATCTAGTGGTCTTCTTCTCAATATTTTGATTGTCTTGAGGTCTTTACTACTATCCTCCAAAATCTGGAAAACTCCTTGTCATATTATTCTCCTTTTGGTATTGTTGTTATATGGTGATAATTGTCCCAAATTTTGTTCTATCAGGAACTCCTTGCTAGTAAATTTCTCCAATGAGTTCTCCTAGAAACTCCTTCAATGGCCTTCTATGAAATATTATTCAATGGCCTTCTTTAAAATATAAAATGGGGCTTTTCAAGCCTTCTCCTTTCTTGAGACCTATTTTCTAAGGTCTTAAATTTTACAACTCTCTACTCTCCTCAGTGAGACCTTTTCTTCAATCTTCAACTATGGAGGCTTTTGCAATGAGATCTCCTTCTTGGATCTCTAAAATCTGCTACTTATGGAATCTAGCATAGGACCTTGGCTAGTCCTTCTCTATCTTTAATCTTCCAGAAATTGGAATTTCTTCAATGGGACCTCTTGTGGGTCTCTTAAGCTTCGAGTTCTATTTTCTCCTTCTACAATTTGTAGTCTTCAATATCCAATGGAGATCACCAATCTCCAATCTTCTCCTGGACTCTTTTTTAGAGTCTCTTCTTACTTGAATTTATAATAAGCTTCCTCTTGCATTTTTCTCTCTTCTATAATATACAAGTATACAATATTACAATGGGATATTTTTCTTAGGTCTCCAAATCTCTGATCTTCTATTTATTGCTTTAGCTACTAGATTGATTTCAAACAAGATATTCTTCCTAGCTCTTTGTAGGAATATTCCCAACTTTATTTGAATCTCATTTTTCTGCAACAAAGTATTAGGATTTTAATGGAAGAAACTCTAAATATAGATATAATCAATCTTCACTAGTTGATTTGTTAATCTAGTGGAATCAATGCTAATTTCTAGTCTTCACGAGTTTTTTTGCAACCTTGTGGAAAGAATCTAGCCAAATGCAATTTTTAGACATTCTAAAAATGAGATTTTTGATTTCCTCTCAATCTCTCTTGTGGATCTATTTCTATTTCCTATTGATCTACCATGGCTTTGATACCATTTTTAGCTTTTGAGGATGTATATTGAAGTAAATACAACCACAAGTAAACTATGATAACTATATGATAATGACACTATAATAAACAAGAAAATAATAAGATAAACTTATGCAATAACTTAGTAATATACCATTAATGAAAGCTCATAAAAATAGAACAATGTAAAATAATAGAGGACTTGAACACTCTAGAACTTTTAATGAAGAACTACATTGTACCTACTCACTACTATAATCTAACTCTCTATAGTAACATTGTGTCTCATTCCCACTCTATACATTAAAGACCTATATATAGAAATATATGTGACTTGGCATTTACTCTACCCATTACTCTTCATATACCTATCTTATGACTCATGTACATGTGGACTACATGCACATTTATATCATTGCACATTCTAATACTTGTGCATATATTACTTGCTTGAAGTAACTACTCAATCCTTACTCTAAAGTAAACTCCTACTCTAGTTATGTACCCAAGGTGGTACATTGGCATGTACCAAATAATGTAATATACTCTAATAGTAGTGTGATACTATTGAATATCCTCATGGTAGGTTCACCTTCAAATCATTTGATCATATTTGAAATTTCTATAAGCAACATAGGCAAGCATTGAATAAGGTCATGGATGAAGAGACCCCCCTCGAAGACGCTGGGACATCTCATCATCAAACCATTTATCATCATCAAAACATTCACATCAATCCTTTGTTTGATATTCTCATAATGTTAATCTATTTTATAAACCTACATATGCTACTACTATAACCACAAACATTGGGAGAATTTTTCAACCTCCTCCAACTAGTAGCATACCTCAAAACAATGTTCAATTTTGATATTCTTCTAATGTTCCTTCTTTCAAATTTCCTTCTTCTATTACACCAAGTATCATTTATCCTCCACAATAAGATACCACACAAAACATTCCCTTCCATAACCCATATCATAACAATATTAATATCTTTAACATTAGCTCATTTATCTTTCAACAACCTACCTATAACCCTCCCCTAGGGAATCTAGAGACATTACATAGTAACAATCCTAAAATGCAAAGCTTGAAAAATATGGTGAAACAATTGGATTCAAGAATGGATATGCTTCAACCTTCAAGTTTCACCCACAACTATAAGGAAACATGCAATCAGCCCTTAGACCTGTTGGTCCAAAATATGCCACAGGAAAGGATTTTACAAGTGCACCCTAGACCCGACCAACATTGAAAGGCTGGAAGCAAGAAATGGCTCCTAGACCAATCTCCAGAGTGGGCTGGTTCCCTTCACTACTCTAAAATATGGTTTTAAGATAAGGGTTGCGGGAAAGAAATTGAAAAAGTTGCAGAAAGGAATGGGAAATATGGCCGCAGGCCGAAGTGATAATGATCGGGATAACAATAGCAGGAAACTTAAAAATGCAACAACAGCAAGTAATAAAAATTATTAACTTAAACCTTCGCACGATGTATGCAGGAAAACCCTCCAAAACTACATTCTAAAAATCATACTCTCACGGTGGTACATAAATCCAATATGCAGAATTTTAATGCAACAACCATGAAGAAATACAAAGCTATTAGAAATGCAATAGAACAGAAAGGAAATCACCCATACAACCGCTTGACAAATTAGAAGCCAACTCTGTTATTCCTGCAAATGCATCTCCAGTCTCTAGCAAAGAATTTTTCCCAACCACCGTAAATGAGAATTACATTGGTTTTTATAGAGGTCCGTCCTCTTTGCAGCATTTAATGTTTGAAACTGACCATATCGTGATCTACAATTGTGCCTTGGAAACCAAGAACATGACCCCTTGATTACAGCCTCGAAGAAACAAAAATTAAATGCAATGAAACATTCGCGGTCCTTCATTAAATTTGATTCTTCGAACATGTGCATGAAACCGTTACGACAATCCACGAACAACAGCTTCGAATGCATTAAATCTTCAATATTGGTGGCCTGGGCGCATCTTTTACTTTGAATGCCTTGGAAATCCGCAAAACATTTAATTTGGGGCAGCATTTAATTATCGAAAACTCAAAAAAATCTCCTCGGGCTTTCATACTATATTCTGGCGGGAAACTGTCGCAGGTCGCAAAAATGCTACAGGTAGCGCGTCGCTGCAACTTTCCCATGGCTTCCTCTTCTTAACAATCATGCAGCGAATCACTGCAGCTTTTAACCTTGGGTCTTCGAAGCCAAACACCGCGCGAAAATGAGACGTCGACGCTGCGCTGCAACTTTTGCTTTGTGTCTTCGGCTGGACTTTTTGTCATGATTTCGTGACATTTTGTCGTTGTTCCTCCTTTGCCTTCCGAAAGTCATGAAAATGGAACACGTCGCGATATCGCGACGGTTTCGCCCAACCTGCCTGCGTTGACTGCGTTGACCACGATTTCATGACATGTCAGCGAATCGCTGCAGCTTTTAGACTGAGTCATTTTTTGCTCATTTTTTCTTCTTTTTTCGCCAAAGCTGCATCAAAGCTGATATTAAAGGTCAGATTTTCAATAATACACTAATGCATTAATCAATGAGAATCAATGTGGCAAAAATGCCAACATTCTTGGCGGCTCGCGGGGTATACAGCTTGTTGTATGCAAGAATCCAAGCCTTAGTCCATTGGGCACAGAGTCATATCAGAACAGGAAGGTGGGCTGCTGCAAAACATGTCAGAGGGCTGCTGCAAAACTTCTTCTGCTGCTGAAAACTAGAACCGAAAGAACCTGCATAGAAGCGGTTATAAACTGAAGAAATGGAATGTGATGGTGAAGTGAGCTCCTACGATTGCGCAAGCGGTGACTACAATGGAGTGGTGTGAATAATAAAATGATGGAGCAAAAGTGACGTAGTAGACATAACAACAGCATGTTGCTACACTACCAGCGGCAATAGATGGAATGAACAAATAGATGGAACAAAAATGGAAGTTTTGAAGCGTGAAATGAAAATGAACTAAGCTGGAAAATAGAAAGGGATAAGAAGAAATGGGGAAAATAGAAAAGGGGAGAAGAAACAACAGCCGTGGCTTATTCTTTTTATTTTTTTTATATTGCAGGAAGAAAGAAACAAAAGAAGGAAGAGGAAGATGAAGAAAGGAAATAGAAAGCAGGGGAGGGAAAAGAAGAATTATTTGGAAGCCACAAACTGCCGGGAAAGGAAGGACAAAAGGGAAACAAACACCTACAGCCCACAAGCAACAAGAGCCAAGGTGACAACAAAAGGCAAAACATATATACATACTCTTTTCTTCTTCTTCACTTCCTCTTTATATATATATATATATTTTATATTATATACAAACTCAAATTGAACTTGCGAAGTCATGAAAAGTAGGCTTTCAAATGAAAGCCATTAACTGAAATTGGAAGTGGGCTACCATCCATGTCTTCCAAATAGAAAGAATTAGCTGCACCTGTGCTGGAAATGCGGAAGGGACCCTCCCAGAATGCATCAAACTTCTTATGATTGCCAGGTTTAGCTTTATTCTCATTCCATTTCAGCACCAAATCTCCTGTCTTGAATGTACGGGCTGCAGAATGCTTATAAAACCACTTTGAAATCCCTTGCGTGTGCTTGTCAAATTCATTATATGCTTTGGAACGCTGCTCCTCTAATTCCAACAACTGTGCTATTCGCAGGTCCAAGGAACTCAGGTCTGTCTCATCATCTTGAAAAGACTGCAACTGCTGTAATACTGGCAACTCAAGATGAACCGGCAACCTTGCTTCTTTGCCATAGACTAGGGCATATGGTGAGGTTTTAATGGACTTCTTGATGGAAATCCTGTCTGCCCATAACGCCTGATTCAATAACAAGTGCCATGATCTTTTGTTCTCTCCCAATGACCTCTTCAAAATTTTGAGCAAATTTTTGTTCGTTGACTCTGCCAAGCCATTTCCCTGTGGATAGTAATTGGAAGATGTCTTAAGGAAAATGCCAAACTTGTTAGCAAACTCAGCCAGTTCAGCTCCAATGAATGGAGTCCCATTATCTGTAATGATGGTGTTTGGAACACCAAAACGTGTAATCAAACTCTCAACAAAAGAAATCACTACAGATTGATTGGCCATCTTTGTAGGTATGGCTTCAGACCACCTTGTGAAATAATCTGTAGCTGTTAAGATGTATCTGTGACCAGTTGAGGAATTAGGATCAATTATTCCAATAAAATCCAAACCCCATTGCTTGAAAGGGTGCTTCAACTCTGAACTGGATGCAAAGGCAGAGCTGCATTCCTTACTCTTCCTGTGTATCTTTGACACTTATCACAGGCTTGTGCAATCTTGAAAGAATCTGAGAACAGGGTCGGCCAGTAATAACCAGCTCGAATGATTTTCAAGGCCATCGGTCTTCCTGCATAGTGACCTCCTGAGAGACCTGAATGAAACTCTTCCAAGATCCTATCCTTGTCTGCTTCTTTAACACACTTCAAAAGAACACCATCAATATTTTTAAAAAATAAACCATCTGAAAACAAAACATACCGCAGAGCTTGCAACCGAAATCTCCTCCTCTGAGAAGCAGTCAATTGTGATGGACATCTTCCAGTTGTGAAGTAATCAATCAGGTCCTCTGTCCAATCTTTTTCTAGAATTAAGAAATTCATTAAACTATCATTACCAGCAAGAGCTTCTCCCTGATCTTCGCATACATCAAATGCTGCCATCTTTGCTAACTGCTGGCACAGAGCTTTACCACGCACTAATTTAGTTGGGTGAATTTCTACATCAAATTCCTGGATCTTGGTGACCCAGCCAACATGTTTATCACCCAACTCTCCTTGAAGAATGAAATTTCTCACATCTGGGTGAATAACATAAACAAATGTCCTGCTCTGGGAAATAAAATGTTTGAATTTCTTCAGGGATTTCATCACAGCATATACCTGTTTCTCAATAAAATTGTACTTTGCTTCATGGGGTAAAATGACTTGGCTCAGAAAAGCAATGGGCCTTTCATTCCCATCATCTCCCTTTTGCGTCAAAACTGCAGCATAACTGTCATCTTCTCCAACTGCATATAAGATGAAATCCTTGGAGTAGTTAGGATTAATCAGGACAGGGGCTTGCACTATTCTTTCCTTGATCTCTTGAAATGCTTCCTTTCTTCAATCTGTCCATTGGAAAACTACATCTTTCTTCAACAATTCGGTCATTGGTTTAACAACCTGAGAAAAATTAGCAATGAATTTTCTAATGAAATTTATCTATCCAAAGAAAGATTGAAGTTCCTTCTTGTTTGTAGGGAGTGTCAATTTCTTCAAAGCTTCAACACGGGCTGGATCAATTGCTAATCCATCTTCAGAAATCACATGACCCAGAAGCTTACCTTCTTTTACAGCAAACACAGACTTCTTTGGATTAATGGAGATTCTGAATTCTCTGCATTTCTCAAAAATCAGCCTCAGGTGAGAACAATGGTCTTCCCTTCTGTGTGAAAAGACTGTCATGTCATCAAGGTATATTACAATGATCCTATTCAATAAATCCTTGAAAGCAATATCCATTGCTCTTTGGAAGGTAGCTCCGGCATTTGACGAGTCCAAAGGGCATTCGCGATATGCAAAAGTACCCCACTTCGTGGTGAATGTCTGTCTTAAATTGATCTTCATATTTTACCCGGATCTGGTTATACCCAGAAAATCCATCTAACAAAGAAAAACATTGTGCCCCGACCACAACATGCAATATTTGATCTATTCTCGGCAAAGGATAATGATCCTTTAATGAAGCACGGTTCAAATTCCTGAAATCAACGCACAATCTAATATCTCCATTCTTCTTACGGACTGGGACCAGATTGGCGACCCATGTGGAGTGCTTGACCGGATAGATGATCTTAGCTTGCAGCATTTTAACAAGTTCAGCCTTCATCAATGCCTCAATCTTTGGATTTACAGGTCTCTGTTTCTGCCGAAAAGGCCTAACTCCTTCTTCCAGTTCAATTGTATGCTGTATAATCTGCTTGTTGTAGCCTTTCAAGTCTTCATAGCTCCAAGCTATAATATCAGAAAACTCTTTACAGAGCTGCCTGATTTTTTGCAGTTCTTCTGGGGTTGAGTCAGTGCCAACCTTAATCACTTTGTCAGGCTGAAGCTCTAACTCCATGTATTCCTTTCTATCAATCTCCATTCGAGGCTTTCTGGAACGATCATGTTGGTCAAACAAGCTCTCCAGAGTTATTAGACCCTTTGGAATATGGTTATTCCTTAATTGAATAAGACCTTCGGCTTCCTCATCTTCCAAAGTTCTGCCTTCAACAGCTACAGCTTCATGTATCAGGAAATTAACAATCTGCTCATCGATTTCAAAGACCTGCCAGAAAGTTTCCTTGTTTGGCACATTGGGTCTGTATACCATTCTCACTGTCTTGGGCTTGTTCACAACTTGATCAGCAGGAGAAAAGTTAGCTCCAAGAGATGCTAATAAGTCAGCATGTTTATTCATCTCTCTGGAAACAGCTTGAATATTAAGCGCAGTGAAAAGTTCAAACAAATCCCAAACCTGATTACGATATGCTTTCAGATAATGCTACTTTGAGATGCATCTATTTGTGACCTGGTTTACAATAAGCTCGGAATCACCAAAAATATTGAGCTGTTCTATTCCTAACTTCTTTGCTTTCTTTAGACCCAAGCACAATGCTTCGTATTCAACAGCGTTATTTGTGCAACTCCATGTAAGTCGATATGAATAAGTTATTTGTACACCAGAGGGAGAAATTAACACAATACCTACTCCGGCACCATTCTTGCATCGAGCTCCATCGAAATATAGTTGCCATAATTGATCTGTAACCTCAGTCTGATCAACTGGGTTAGACAATTCCTGCTTTGTCTCAGTCTCAGGTTTTCGAATGGCATAGCAGCCAATCTCTGTCTCCATCATGGCATTGAAGTTAAGCATTGAAAACTGGTCTTCCAACTGAAGATTGTTTAAAACTTCACTCATTAAAACAACATCTTCAGACTCTTCAGTGAGCATATGGACCGACTGCATGTCTTTTCCAACATCTTCCAACTTCTCAATGTGAAAAGGGGAAGGCTTTTCATTCTGTATTCTGAGACGTCTATTCTTAAAAGGAATTTCCAGATGGGAATAATCTAATGCCAGATAACCCCCTAATTTTGTAGTAAATTCCCTGGATAAACACATGCTAAAATAGGGCTCTAAATCTACTACAACAATTTCCTGAATAACAGTGATTTGGGGCATTGTATGCAGGACAATGGGTACATCTTTAATGACACCTACTATTTTTACGGGAGTGCCATCTAATTGCAGGACTCCAGGACTACTCCGGGTATACTCCATTCCCATAGCTTCACAGACTCCCTTGGGCATGACAGTGGTTGCAGCTCCAGAATCAATCATACAATTGTGTACAACCCAACCTTCTATTTGCAATGACAAGTAAAAAGGAGGAGGTCTGTTCTTACCGATAATGAGAGGTGGTTAAGGTTTGGGCATACACTATGCGGGTAGGCCCTTTTTCACTCTCCTTCACCGATTTCAATGACTCTTGTAATAAATCTACTTGACCGGGTAATTGCAAAGCATCATAAAGGCTTACCTTAGCAGGTGTCTTCTTAAGTTCTTCAACAATATTGTATGAAACTGTAGTAGAATTTTTCTTTTCAGCAGGTTGCTCAAATGCGGTTCGTATCTTGCTGTGTAGCTTCCACTCTTAACCTCTTGGTCAGTGATGGATACTTCAATTTTTCACGTGTCTGCTCCTCTGCTTCTGATATTACTGGTGCATTCTCTGCCTTTTCTTGAACTCTGTTAAAAGCTGGATCTTTGGGCAAAGACTTTGGAGCTGGCACAGGAGCTTTCACTGGCCTCTTCACTTCAGCCGGTACTCTTAACGGCTCTAAGTCAGCAGGATCAACATTCATAGGCTTCTTTCCAGTCCTTGTTAGAACTGAAACTTGATCTTCCACTGCAGTCATCAAACTATGACCAGCTTCTGAGATCATATTAACATGGTCACCTGAAGAGCTGGCCGCCAAGGTCTGCACATAATTTAAGTGAACCATACATGTATCTTCTCCATGAGGATAATTACAAGTGGAACACCAATATACTCCATATGCATGGGCTGCATCTTCATTTGCTAGAACAGCTAAGCCCTTTTCAGGTGCTTTGCTTGTGGAGGCAGCTTGATCTCTAGTAATTTGAGGAGGTTGAAATCTCCTTGGCTAGAAATCTCTCTCAGCCTGCTTCCTCTCAATGAGTGTGATCTTATTTCCCATGGCTCTAATGGAAGAATTTGCAGACTTCACCTCTTGCAATAATGTTGTATATGTATCGGGGTTTGCGGGTGCGGGGAGGTCTTGGTAAGGGCAAAGGAGGCTGGTGGTCTTGGCAAAGCTAGAAATGCAGTGGAAACGGGAGATGGTTGAATGCTGGGTGCAGGGAGCGGTAAAGGAGTTAAAGTAGGCAACTGAGGAGCTAGGACAGGTGCAACCTGAGGTGCTTTAGAGCTCCATGATGGTGTAGGATACATAGCTGGCATGGGGTGTGGTTGTGAACCATATAAATATTGAGGCAAATATGGAATAAGAGGCATAGTTACCTTTGGAGGCAGTCTTCCTACAGCAACCAGATCAGCTTCTACTTTAATTGCTTGTTCAAATATTTTTGGAAACGTTATCACATTAGACTGCCGAACCGCCCAACCGATATCTGAGTGAAACGCTCTGAGGTAGTACATCGCAGCTAATTCATCAACAGGCCGAATACCATCAGGAATACTTTGCCAAGTTCTGGTAAACCGGACATTAAAATCAGGTATCTCTTCTTGTGGATGTCTCTATATGACAGTAAACTGATTTAACAATGAGAAAGGGTCATCTTGTTCATGAAAATGTTTCACCAGCAAATCACCAAACTGATCCCATGATGTTATGGTGCCGGGAGGCAGAGTTCTGTACCAAAACAGCAGTTTACCTCTCAAAGAACATACTAACAATTTGATCATCACATCTTCATCGGTAATGTCATGGATAGCGGCCAGGGAAGCCACATCATTTATGTGCTCATAGGCTATTTTACCGATACCATCGTAAGTGGGCAAAGCCTTCGATGCGGCTCGAGGTACTTGGATTCGAGCCTGCAGATTCAAAGCTCCAGTGCTATTCCATGCCAAGAATTTTCTGGGTGGAGGAAATTGTGCCATTGGTGGAACTTTTAGGGGTGCAACACTAGCAACAATACTGGGTATTTGTATAGCAGAATATGGAAGGGATGAGGAAACTAATCTAGAATGCTCACCACTTCTCGAACTATCGAGCTCAAAAAACTGAACAAGATCGCCAAATTTCTTTGACTGTGATCTTGTAATCATGAAGTATTTTTAGGTCCATTAGGGTCACCAAAAACAATAGAGTCACCAAATGCTCTAATTTACAGTCTGAAGGCGAACATTAAACCTTCGACCCTATGGGATCTTTTAGAGACAAATAAAATCTGTCCCATTGGGCGTGCCAAAAACTGTTGGTCCAAAATCTGCCACAGGAAAGGATTTTACAAGTGCGCCCTAGACCCGGCCAACATTGAAAGGCTGGAAGCAAGAAATGGCTCCTAGACCAATCTCCAGAGTGGGCTGGTTCCCTTCACTACTCTAAAATCTGGTTTTAAGATAAGGGTTACGGGAAAGAAATTGAAAAAGTTGCAGAAAGGAATGGGGAAATATGGCCGCAGGCCGAAGTGATAATGATCGGGATAACAACAGCAGGAAACTTAAAAATGCAACAACAACAAGTAATACAAATTATTAACTTAAACCTTCGCACGATGTATGCAGGAAAACCCTCCAAAACTACATTCCAGAAATCATACTCTCATGGTGGTACATAAATCCAATATGCAGAGTTTTAATGCAACAGCCATGAAGAAATACAAATCTATTAGAAATGCAATAGAACAGAAAGGAAATCACCCATACAACCGCTTGACAAATTAGAAGCCAACTCTGTTATTCCTGCAAATGCATCTCCAGTCTCTAGCAGAGAATTTTTCCCAACCTCTGTAAATGAGAATTACATTGGTTTTTATAGAGGTCCGTCCTCTCTGCAGCATTTAATGTTTGCCACCATATCGTGATCTACAATTGTGCCTTGGAAACCAAGAACATGACCCCTTGATTACAGCCTCGAAGAAACAAAAATTAAATGCAATGAAACGTTCGCGGTCCTTCATTAAATTTGATTCTTCGAACATGTGCATGAAACCGTTACGACAATCCACGAACAGCAGCCTTGAATGCATTAAATCTTCAATCTTGGTGGCCTGGGCGCGTATTTTACTTTGAATGCCTTGGAAATCCGCAAAACATTTAATTTGGGGCAGCATTTAATTATCGAAAACTCAAAAAAATCTCCTCGGGCGTTCATACTATATTCTGGCGGGAAACTATCGCAGGTCACGAAAATGCTACAGGTAGCGCGTCGTTGCAACTTTCCCATGGCTTCCTCTTCTTAACAATCATGCAGCGAATCGCTGCAGCTTTTAACCTTGGGTCTTCGAAGCCAAACACCGCGCGAAAATGAGACGTCGGCGCTGCGCTGCAACTTTTGCTTTGTGTCTTCGGCTGGACTTTTTGTCGCGATTTCGCGACATTTTGTCGCTGTTCCTCCTTTGCCTTCCGAAAGTCACAAAAATGGAACACGTCGCGATATCGCGACGGTTCCGCCCAACCTGCCTGCGTTGACTGCGTTGACCGCGATTTCGCGACATGTCAGTGAATCGCTGCAGCTTTTAGACTTAGTCATTTTTTGCTCATTTTTTCTTCTTTTTTCGCCAAAGCTGCATCAAAGCTGATATTGAAGGTCAGATTTTAAATAATACACTAATGCATTAATCAATGAGAATCAATGTGGCAAAAATGCCAACAAGACCCTATCATCACCTCTAGGTCCTACCCTAAGCATTTTCCAATGTTATTCTTGCCTATTTATAAGGGAAAAGAGGAATCAATTGAGCATTTAAGGATGTTTAAGACAACATGCCATGATATTATATATGGTGACATGTTACTAAATATGTTCCCTAATATTCTTGGTGGTATGGCATTGAAATGGTATTATCAACTACCTAATAATTCTTTCAGTAATTTTGAGGAGACAACATCGTTGTTTGTTCACCAATTTGGAGCTTATATGGAGAAAAATATGACTATAAAAGATTTATACCTTTTGAAGTAAGGTAAGGATGAAATGTTTTTGGAATTATTGTCTCGTTGGATAAGTCTAGTTGAACTATTAAGATACACATTGTCTCCTTGAGATATGTTAGAGATATTTATTAGAAATTTACAAGAGCATATCTCATATGAATTAGGAACAACAACCATTACCTCTTATGATCAAGCGATAGATTTGGATATAAGGATAGAGAAAGCCCTCATTCAAGGAGATCAATTCAAGCCAAGAAAATAAGAAGATAGGACCATGAAATATTAGTATAATAACAAGCATGTAGTTGGTGATGGGGTAACGTATAACATGCCTATTAACAGTGTTGTTAACACCTTGTAAAATATTATGCTTAGCCAACCTTAAAAATCACATCCAAGGAACTTCAAAAGACTTAACAATCTTGTGATAGTGGTTCTAAAGTAGCTTTTGGAAGCTCACATGATTGAGTTACCTCCCACAAGGTAACATGATACCACAAGTAATTGGTATAAGCCTGGTCAACACTGTGAGTATCATAGAGTGGAGGGGCACATGACAAATTCATGTGAGAGGTTGAAACATGTGGTTTAAGACTTAATTGATGCATTTCATCTTATTATCGAATATCCTCAAACCAATCCTCTAAGAAACAATAAACCTCCTACTCAACAAACACCCACAACTAATCAAGACATGAGAATATTCCAAGACCCCCTACTTAATAATGGACAACAAGTAGCTAACCAAGTGTTATATTGAAACATTCCACCTCCCTAAAACATTATGGTTGGCATGATAGTAGTGACTATAATAAAACAATCTCAATCTCAATTGACTCAACGATCTCAGCAGGAGATGAGTTCTACATCCCATCAACCTTCAAAACCACCCTTAGTTTTGAAGAGTACCCAAAAAGGAGCACGAGAATATAAAACCTACCTTTAGTTTTCATATCTCAACCTAACATCTCCTTTGACATTCAACAATAGTTAGCTAGTACCCCAATCAATATCTCCCTCTTAGAGCTTTTGCAATCTTATCCTATTCATAGGGAAGGCTTTTGGAAGCTTCTAAGTCAACAATCTATTCCTTATGATATTTCCCCTAGTGATATATTGAATGTTGTAGGTTCCCTTGGGATACATCATAAAAAAAAATTGGATGATGATATTCCTTCCTCAAGTTTGTGAGGGGATTCTTCCCTCTAAATTACTGCATATATTGGGGAAACATTTACAAGATAATTTTGATAGATAATGGTTCCTCCCTCAATCTGTGCACTTTTCAAATTTTTTAAAATTTTGGATCAAAATAGGAAGACTTAACTAAATCTGATATCATCATAAACACTTTCAACAATAAGTCCCAAGAGGCCTATCAAATTATATCTCTCCCTCTTAGGGTTGGACCTAAGATCTAATATACCTTGCCATGCATATTTTAATATTCTTCTTGGAAACCCCTTGGATTCATGTGATGAGGTATGTCCCTTATAATTTTCATTAGTGTTTGAAGTTCAAATCTAAGAATCAACTTGTCACCATTTTGGGTGACCCTCATCCATTTGAATATTGTTCACTCATTGAGCAAGCTTAATCTGGTCAAAAATTTTACCCTTTAGTTTCTTTTTCTTTTGCTTCTTTAGGTTCCTCGTCTCAAATAAAATCAACAACTTAAAAATTTTAAAGTGAGTGAGAAAACACTCATAAATGTTTCATCAAGAGATCAAGTTAATCATTTTATTTCAAAGCCTCTTCTGGATCTTGCCAAACTGCCACCTTCATCGATTACTATGGGCTTACCTCGTAAGAAAGATGAAGTAGTACACATTGGCACATGTACCTTTATATTTGTAGGTATATCCCTCAAAGAAATAATTTATGGTAGAAATCCTTTTCCTGTTGAGTGTTCTTTTACCCATTGTTACCTATCCAATGATTACCCACTCCTTAAATAGATCTAGTATGGGATATGTAGGTAAAGGTTTGGGACCATGATAGAAAGGCATTCAAGAGCCTTTGGATGTTGAGATATGGCCTAGAAGGTGTGGCATAGGCTAAATTCCCAATAAAAACCAACCTTTACCAATGGATAATGATGATCATCTTATTAATTATGTTGAATATTTAGATCATAAAGGCTTGGAGTGGAGTGATGAGGACGAGGGTTTTCCTTATCTCTCCAACATTCAATTCTGTAATGTCATAACTTTGGTGCATCCTGAGTTGGTTGTGACCCTAGGGGGCTAAGTTGAAGGTGACACTCTTTCTGATATGGATCATGAGGATGTCCTTCACAATGGATTCTTCTTTGATGAGTCAATCCCTTACGTTGTGCAGGTTAATTCTTCTAGTTTTCAAGAGGACTTTGGTTCTATGTCTCTCAAGGACCTTGTGCAACTAGGAATAATCCTTGCCCCACATCCTCTTGAGTATGAGTATAGAATTATCATCGAGGAGACCATATATATGGACATAGATTATGAGAAGACCCCTAGAATCATTAAGTTAGGTAAAGCCTTTTCCATGGATGATTAGGAGCAATTGACAAAATTTTTGAAGGATTTCATGATATATTTGCTTCGTCATACACTAACATGTCAGGGCTTGATCCCTCCCTTGTTATACATCATTTGGTAGTTAAGCCTAGTGCTAAGCCTATTAAGCAAAAAATTAGGAAGATGCATCCTAAGGTCACCCTCTTCATCAAGGAGGAGCTCTAAAAACTCCTTGACATTGGTTTTATAAAATCCATCAACTATTCTAATTGGATCTCCAACATCGCTCCTATGGCTAAGAAGGTAGGGACAATCAAAATATGTACCAACTTCAAGAATATTAACTTAGCATGTCCCAAGGATGATTTTCCCCTGCCCAAATCCTATGGCTAAGAAGAAAAGGACAATTAGAATATGTACCAACCTTAGGAACATTAACTTAGCATGTCCCAAGGATAATTTTCCCCTGCCCAACATAGATATGATTGTATATTTCACCACCAAATGTGGTATGCTTTTGATTATGGATGATTTTTGGGATATAATCATATCATGATTGCTCTTGAAGACCAACCTAAGACAACTTTCATCACACTATGGGGTACCTTTTGTTATAAAGTTATATCTTTTGGCTTAAAGAATGATGGTTCCACATATCAAAGGGTTATAAATTATATCTTTCATGACATGATGCATGATATTATACAAGACTATGTGGATGATATTTTAGGTCATTCCATACATCAACATGATCATGTTCATGATCTATGATGAACATTTGAAAGACTTCAAAAATTTACTCAAGCCCTCTAAGTGTGTGTTTGGGATCACATCTAGCAAGTTGTTAGATTTCATAATATCTAGGTAAGTTATAGATGTGTATCCCACTAAGATAGAAGCTATCATTGACATGTCGCATCCTCGTTATTTAACTGAGTTACATATCTTGCAAGGAAAGCTTCAAGCTATTCATTGGTTCATAGCCCAGTTAGTTGATAAGTGTTTGTCATTTCTTAAGCTTCTTAAGAAATATGTCATATTCCAGTGGGATTTCGAGTGTCAACACACTTTTGATGAGCTCCAAAGATATCTCACTTCCCTACCTATCTTAGTTCCTCATATACTTGGTAAGCATTTGATGCTTTACATAGCATCTATAGCTCATGCTTTGGAAGCAATGTTGGCTCAACATGATCAAAGTAAAGAGAGATTTATATACTCTATCGGTAGAACCTTGGTAAACTATGAGACCCAATACACTCCCTTTGAAAATATTTACCTTGTTGTAGTTCTTTCTTCCTATAAGTTAAGAAACTACATGGTCAACCATAAGATATTGGTGGCTACAAATTTTGATCCTTTACACTACTTAATATCTAAGCCCCACCTTTTAGGATGAGCCGCTAAGTAGGTCCTAGCCCTTAGTGAACTTGACCTAACTCTTATAGGTCAGAAGGCTAGGTGATTACTAATAAGTTAGCCTCTGCTCCCCTAGAAGTTATCCATCATTTGGTTGAGTTTTATGATGAGTGCTTTGGCATAGAAGTTGAAGAGCCAAAGTTCTAGAATTTGTTTTTGATGGAGATGCTTAAAGGGTGCTAGTGCTAGAATCATTCTAGTTACACCATATAAATAGCTCATCCTGATGAGTGTCGTCTAATCCTTCACCATTTAATCAATATGTGTCAAATCCAGGGCGGTGTCCATGGCTGTATGCGAGAGTAGGGTATAACAGACTGTTATTCAGATCCTTTAGTTCATAGCTCTTATTGATGGGACAGTTAGTATTGGGGTGTTTGGTTTTCCTATGAATGTACTAAAAATGCTAAAATACTGCCTGTGATAGAAACATAAATGATCCTAAGTTATGAAAAACTAAAGAAAAATGCATGGAAATAAAGAAAATCCACTCTTACTGTAGAAAAGCAAAGCTATACTACTGAAGACTGAGAATTACAAATTGAAATGGCTGAAAGTAAATCAAATTCCTAATGAAATCATCACACATTTTGCAGGAAAGATAACATAATTGAAATGTTTATAATTGCAAAACCTAATGTCAATAGAAATTCTGGAAATGCTGCAAATCTGAAATGTGTTAAAAATAGAAAGAAATATTTGATCTATGCAATAACCTAAGAAAATTACAGAACCTGTCAGTTTCTTGTTGTCCTCGCTACAACTATAATAAGCGCACTCGCCGAAGAAAAGTCCTCCCCCGGGCTTGGAAGTGGCCCTTGCTTCCAAGCACCAAAGGAGGCAAGTAAAACCTTTCTAAGCTGACTAACTATTCACACTTAACTCAGAATAAGACATGAATAATGATGCACTCTTTTATTTCATCAAAACAACATTACAGTAATGCAGGGAAAACCTGCAGAATACTGAATTACTACAACAAATTACAGAAAATCTGATTTATGCTACTCACACCTATTTTCTACTTCTTCTCCTATCTATTACGCTCAACCAAATGGGAGCGCTTATTTATTCTAAACAAAACATCTTGCAGATAAGGTTTATAGCTATAATTTAGGTTTGTTACAATAGTTTTAGTCCAGGTCTTCTCTTGAATCCAGGGTTTGAACCCTTCAATCCTTATCCTCTTGTAGTGCTGGAGCATTCCCAAGTGAGGAACAGATGTAGATTTGGATAAGGTATCTCTTGAAATAGCTCAACCACCATTTTATCCTTCTTTCAACAGCATATTTGAGCAGTTTAGACTGTCTGTGCTCATTCCGGAGTTGTTCCAGAATATCAGGCAGAATAGGAAAACTGTTGTGTTGTCTTCAAAGGTTTGTATGACTGGTTGTAGCGGTAGATATGGCTTCTTTGGACACCCAAGAGACTAGTTCCATCCTTGATTTGAGTTGGGGTAGACAAATTCCATGCCATGTTGTAGAAATACAGTTGGCTGGAATTTGTATGACAAAGTCCAGTCTATCCTGCACAGTTTTCATCCTGACAACTTTTTGGCGCTAACAATTAATTTAAACAGGTGCATAACGGTGGAATACATTGTGGAAGACTATAAAACTTATACAAAAATTGCCTAAAGAGAATAATATCCTAATTAATGCAGAATTATAATCAGATTTCAGCAAAAACATGAATAAAGCAGTAAAAACAGAGTATTTGCAGTTTCCTATTTCTCATGCAAATATTACTACATAATGCATAATTATCCAAAATTAACATGAATCCACATCACAAATAATGCCAAATGAGTCTTAAAAGTATTCAAAAGAAGTCTTTGAATGTGGCAATTCAATGCCTCATCATTCCCCCCAGCCTAATTCAATGCATGTCCTCATGCATTTTGTTCTGCAAGAAGGGCACATAAATCCACATCCAAGTACCATTCCTTATATGGCCATACTTTGATGAAGGGTGAATAATATCCCCTGTGATTTCTGATTTCCTGGAGCCATCCTTGAAATTGATCTTCCTCCTATGGATCACTATCAAAGAAACATGGTACAGGTGTAATGATGGTAGGCATTCTATATCTGAGGCCAATCCATTGATCCTTGAGCTCATATATTATCTCGTATGATGCCGGCAGCCCTTCGTCTTGACCAAAGAAGATTATTGGGTGATATGGGTTCTCTCTTTCGGAGAGATATAGGCAGTTCATCCCATATGCCTTTGCAGGCTGACAAAGCATTAGGAAATGATACTCGAACAAGTATTCTTGAAAATTATTTATACCATCCTGCAAATTTTTTAGATATAACTTCTTCACTCTGTCATCCCTCATTAATGTAAAATATTCATTGGTGGCAGTTTTGTGGTTAAGACGAATTTTCCCAAGAAGCAAAAAAACTATAACTCCAAGGCCTTGTTGGCCTTCTTCTATTCTTCCCATTAGACCTAATTTTGTAGAGTTGACTGAAACACTCTCAATTGAACATCTCCAATAAAAATGTGGGGAAGGAAAATGACTTCTGATGGTAGAAGGAATTTGTGGAGAAACAATTCACACAACAAATTTTTATATTTTGTAGTGCTTTCCCAGAAAACTTCTACAAATTCTTCAGCTGTTTCAACTGTGTCTGTCAAGCCAGAGGCAATCCTCATGATTTGCCAATGCAGGTACTTTTCCTTCAAAATTAGGCTATAAAACCTAGGAGGCCTTCTGCATTGTACTAGACATTCAACAATTTGGCACATACTTTGAATTTTTCCCTTCAATTTATTGACTTCAAAAGTTTTTTGTTCCACTTCCTTCTCAAGGTTCTTCTGAGATACAACTTTCTCTTCCAGTTGTTGACATTTATTCATCCAGAAGGTCACATCCTCAGTGTATTTGACAAGTGAGATTGTATCAGGAGGTCTAACAATAGGCGGCATTTGGGAAACAATCTCCACTTGTACACCAACATCCATAGTTTCTATCACAGTGTTATCTGTTTGTGTCTCTGTTTCAACCAACTCAATTTTAGAAATGGCCTTTTGTGGGGATGACTGAGTAATTACCTGTGCTGGAAATATTGAACCTGCTTCTGCTGGTGAGGTGATTGCGATGGAGTCTTTAGACATTTGCACAACTGCCTCTGCGGGTTCATTTTCTGAACTCTGTTGAGTGTGTTGTGGTATCTCCGTTGCTTCTGATGCTTCAGCAACTGACCTTTTCTCTATAGTGTCTACCAGATTAACCAACAGATTTGCCATTTCATTCCTCGAATCCATTTGAGAGGGTTGTTCTAAAATTGCCAATCTATTTTTTATAGTTTCAATTTCTTGCCACAGTTTGGCAATGACATTATCCTTTTCTTTTAAATTGGCCTCATTCTTTTCAATCCAACCCATTTGAGTTTTAATCACACTCTTTGCTGCACGAAGTTGTGTTTCAATATCAACTGCTTCCTCTTCTTCTGAACTTGAATTACTTGCTTTCTCTGCCCCTGTTTCTACATCTTCATCGAGATCGTGGTAATCAACTAGAGATTCCCACTGATTGGGAATAAATGCATCCTCTTGTGTTTCCTCTATATTGATATGTTCCTTAGAATCAGAGGAATAAGTATGAGTCATGGATGGTACTATTTTTGCTTCAACATTTTCTTGTTGCACATTACTTTCCATTGCTTGAACATCAACATTTTGTTTCATTTGCACATTAATACCCCCTTGCAATCTTGAGGACCTCCTCAATTCTGGGACAGATGGCCCTTTCCTCCTTTTAGTACTAATTTCAATTTTTCTATCTTGCAGAATAGAAGGTTCCCCTGCCTCATAATTGTGATGTTTTTGTGCACAGGTAATTTTTTGCTTTCGTTCAACATAACGTTGTGTTCTAGTTTTTGTAGAGGGAGGTTCTTCAGGAGATGAAGGAGTTGCCCTAGTTGAGGTGCTAGGTGCAGAAGTGGAATTAGGGTTAGGTGCTTCTATTTCCTATTCAGAATGTTCACTAACTTCCTCTGTAGCAATTTCATCCCAGGTTCAAAAAAAATGGGTAAAACTTCCAGGATGACCCCTGAAATGGTATTTACATATCATTTTGATCAACCCATGGTGCTTCGGATATCCCCTCCCTGCTTGATATTTCTAAGACATGTTGGTCAATTCCTGGTATAAGTATTGGGGCAAATTGACTTTAAGCTCAGGGTTTTCATGGCCAAAATGGAGATGAGTTAAGATTTTCATGTGGCAGCCAAAAAGAACAGGATATTGACCATCATAGGTAATAAATCGAATAACCTAGACAATGACCTCATCCCACGGGGTTTGCAAGCTAGACCTTTTAACTCCTTTGCATATGCCATTACTCATTATATATTCTGTTGGTCTATCATTGTTGCCCCTAAACTGATTAACGAGGTCTACGAGGGTATTCTTTCCAGACTTATTTATAAGAATTCCTTCAAGAGGTAGCTCTATAATTTCACTGAGAATTTGAGGGCTTACCTGGATCGTCATTCCATTAATTTGTACTCGGTTTCGCCTGAAAGTTCTAGCGAATTCGGCGACGAGCCCTTCTGAATGTCCTTCAAATTTTTGTAAGAACGGCAGGAATCCTCCTTCGGAAAAAATTTGTAGGCATTCTGAATCTCTCCGTAAATATTCAATGTTGTCTGGTTCAATGTGATTTTTATAACCCACCATCCTGTCTGGTTCTTTGCTAGCTTCTCCCAATACACCCCTGCTGTGGGAAATTTTTGTTCACCGCTATCAATTCTGGAATGGAAGGAATGAGTTTCGAAGTTGGTAGATACATGCATGACAAAAGAATGATGCATGGACATGTGACGTGAAGTAAATTTGGAAGGTGGTAGCACCCAATTAATAATGCGCTTCTCCTCATATGATCTCGGCAAATGCGGTGACGTGGTCTATACGCCAACTAAAAACTGCCTCGTGATCACCTTCTTAAAACATGTGCCACCTTATGACATTAGAAATTGTGATGTGGCACAGTTCCCCAAATCTTATGACGCTGATGTAGGCACAGAAATCTCATGTCACGTGCTTCCGGAGTTAACTTATTCCAGAGTAGAGTATTCTAGAGTAGGCTTCTTTTATCTCTTAAGAACTCATTGGAATTAAATGCATGTGTTTATGCTAACTAAGGATTCCATACATCATATAATACATATTTACAAGATTAAAAAGGAAAGCACATACCTAAAAAATTGTTCTATCCATATTTTGTACAAATGCTGATTTCCAACTGTTTTTGCATTTACAGAGTGCAATTAGAACAGAACTGTCTCAAAACAGATGAATAAAACAATTGTGAATGGAATGAGGGGGAATGGAAAGGAGATGGAATGATGATGGGAGAGAGTGGAAAGGAGATGGAATGATGATGAGGAAAAATGGATGGAACGTTAGTGGATAGTAGGCAATCATGCCAGCGAACTGGTTTTCATGAGAGCCAAATTCAGATGTGCCTCAAAGAGGTTTTCACATTCTGATTTATTGATTTTTTTTTTTTTAAGACATCACTTGATTGAGTTGGTTTTAGAAGCAATGGTTGCTTCCAATACCATTACATCCATGTTTCCCACTTGTTTGAGAAATTCTTCCTTTGTTAACGGCTTATGATACACATGGAGACGATGACCGTTAACCACCATATTTCTTCTTGAATCATCAATTGGTGAAAGACGCACAACTCCATTGGCGAATACTTCCTCAATTTCATAAGGTCCAAGCCACCGTGTCTGCAGCTTGCCAGGATGATCTTTATATCGTGAGTCAAACAACAAAGCCCAGTCGCCTTGTTGAAATTTTTGTTGTTTGATATGACTATCATGCCACAATTTTTGTTGTTCCTGGATCACCTCGGTCTGGTGCAATGCATCTCTCCGTAATTCATCCAACGCATTGAGCTGTAGAATCCGATCTGTTTGTGCCTGTGACAAATCAATTCCCACTTCCATAGCAGTTCGAAGAGTTAGTAGTTCAAATTCAATTGGCAACAAAGGCTTTTTGCCATAAACTAATTCATAAGGAGTAAGTCCAGTAGTGGATTTCCAGGTTGTGTTGTAGGCCCAAATTGCTTCAGGTAATTTATCCACCCAATTCCTCCTATGGGCTGCTATAGTTTTGGTCAAAATCCTTTCTAACTCTCTATTTGTCACTTCAACTTGGCCATTGGCTTGTGGATGATAAGGTGAGGATTTTCGATGTTTGATTTCATATAGTTGTGTAAAAGCTTCCACAAATTTTGAAGTAAAATTAGGTCCTTGGTCAGTGGTGATAGAATGGGGAATTCCAAATCGCAGAAAAATTTGTGAATACAAAAAATCAGCAACTTTCTCCTCTCGGGCATGTTTGAAAGCACGGGCTTCTACCCATTTGGTTACATAATCAGTGCATACAAGGATGTGTACTTTCCCTTGGGAAGGAGGATCAATGGGTCCTACAAAATCTAAACCCCATCTCTCAAATGGTTCTGTACCTAATTGAGGTTGTAAGGGCATTTCACTAGTAAAGGTAGGTTTACCCATTCTCTGGCATGCATCACAATTTCTCACATACCTTTTCACATCTTTGTGCAGAGATGGCCAATAGTAACCAACACCCAAAATCTTTCGAATGGTAGTTTTTACTGAATAATGTCCCCCTGATGGTTCATCATGACAAGCACGTAAGACATCATATATTTCATCTATGCGTAAACACCTGCGCAAAACATGATCAGGGCCACATTTGAACAATAATCCCTCTATCCATTCAAAATATGAGCTTTGCCTAATTAACTATTTTTTTTGTCTAGGAGTAAAATGAAAAGGAATCTTTCCTGAAACCAAATAATTGGCTATATCAGCAAACCAAGGAGTTTGTATAGAAACTGCGAACAACTTTTCATCAGGAAATGCATCCTCAACCAACTCTGTTGTATCTGCATTGGGTAACCTTGACAGAAAATCTGCCACCACATTAGACTTCCTTGGCTTATTAACTATAGTAATATCAAATTCCTACAGTAATATTAGCCATCGAATAATTCGTGAACTAACCAAGGGTTTATTCATCAGATATTTTATAGCAGCATGATCTGTGTGGATGAATACTGGATACCCTGTGATATAGTGTCTAAACTTATTAATGGCATATACTACAGATAAGAATTCTTTTTCAGTTGTGGTGTAGTTCTTTTCAGCTCCAATCAAGTTTTTACTAATGTAGTATATGGCATAATGCTGCCCATCTTCAATTTGGCCTAGCGCTGCTCCAATAGCAGTATTGGAAGCATCAGTTTGAATATGGAAAGGCAGCTCCCATTTAGGGCCTCTCAGTATTGGTGGAGTGGTTAATTTGTCCTTTAAAGTTTCAAAGGACTTCTGACAATCAGCAGACCAAACAAATTCAGAATCCTTTGTTAATAATGTAAACATTGGATTAGCAATGGTACTGAAATTGGCAATAAATCTATGATAAAAGCCAATATGTCCTAAAAACTTCGTACATCAGTTTGAGTTTTTGGAGGAGGAAGGGTTTTGATTACTTCTACTTTCTTGGGATCAACTTTGACTCCCTCAGCAGATATGTGGTGACCTAAAACAATCCCTTCTTCCATCATCAAGAAACATTTCTCTGGATTGAGTGATAGATGATATGTTTCACAACGTATAAGAACTTTTTCAAGTTGTTCAAGGGTATACTCAAAAGAATCACCAAACACAGTGAAGTCATCCATGTAAATCTCTACACTCTCGTTGGTCAAATCAGAAAATATAGCTATTACAGCTCTTTGAAATGTTGCGGGTGCATTACACAAACCAAAAGGTAGAACTCTGTAAGCGAATGTTCCCCAAGGGCATGTGAAAGTTGTTTTTTCCTGATCCTCTGGTGCAACTTGGATCTGATTATAACCACTAAAACCATCAAGGAAGCAGAAAAACTTCTTACCAACAAGAGTATCCAAAACTTGGTCTATAAATGGCAATGGAAAGTGGTCTTTGTGTGTGACCTTGTTCAATTCCCTATAATCTACACACACTCTCATTTTCCCATTTTTCTTTGGAACAATGACCAATGGTGAAACCCATTTACTATCTAAAATTGGATAAATGAATCCTACATCCAACAATTTTTCAATTTCTTCTTTAACAATGTCTTTTAGAGCAGGATTCAAGCGTCTTTGTGGTTGTCTTACCGGTTTAACATCTTCTGTATATATCCTATGTGTACATACATCAAGATGTATGCCAGCCATGTCCTTGTAATTCCAAGCAAAAGCTTGAATATGCCTCTGTACAACAGTAAACAATTTGGCTTCTTGCTCAGTAGTTAACCAACTATTAATGTTCACACACTTTCCTGGTTGTATTTCAATCTGCTTGACCCCAGGAAGAATAGAATTAACAGCCTCATATTTACTATTGATTAATGTATTCAATGGACAATGATGTGGCTGCAGAGTATGAAATACTCTGGACTCTGGTGTAAAGGTAATACCTGATGGAATCATTTGCATAGGACAAGTAAAAGAATTTAGAAGATGATGGTGCCACCCATGTGGCAGTGTGAAGGAGCTTTCTTGTAAAGGAATGGAAGTCATAGGCTCGGCAATGTGTTCATTATCCTTCCATAACAATCGATGGATCACAATTTGGTCATCCTTAAGGCCTTCTTCATGTAGTGTTTTTACCAAGACTGATTCATATTCAAATATTTCTCTTCTTGATGAATTCAGTTCTTCAATATGTTCTTTTACTACAACAAGTGGCCAAGGTGACAAAAGTTTCCTGTTCTTCTTCAGATTCAGGATACCAAATTTGTCCAGAATATTTGGCTAAAGGTTGGGCTGGTGGATACAAGGAGATTTTCTTCAAATCTACACCATTGGAGATGGTCATTTCTCCTGACCTACAGTCTATAAATGCAGCTGTAGTAGCAAGCCAGGGTCTTCCTAAAATAATAGGATAACCATTAGCTGCATTTTTGGGTTGTAACACGAGGAAATCCATAGGATATTCCCAAGAAGAGACTTCAATGGATACATCCTCCAAAATTCCCTCTGGTTTAGCTACTGACCTGTCCGCCATTTCCAAAATAGTGGTAGTAGGACTCAGATTGTTGAGCTACAATTTTTGCATAGTTTCTTTGGTCATCACATTGATTGCAGCTCCTAAATCTATAAGTACATTTGGAATTTTAACCAATCCCACAATGATGGTAACCACTGGACTCCCTGGATCACCATACTTAGGAGGGACTAGCTTCCCAGAAAGTAGATCGGCCAACTTCCCTTCTACCTGCACAGTTTTTGGAAAGGCCTTCTTCTTCCTACCAGGTTTCCTAATGCACAAATCCTGAATGGTTTTTCTAATCAGAGGTACTTCCTTTATTGCCTACAATAGTGGAAGTGAAATGGACATTTTTCTTAACTCAACAATTAATTCTGATTCAGGGGTTGAGATAGTTTGATCAAACCTTTCAGGATATGGCAGATTTACTAAGGCAGGTTCAAGTTCCCCTTTGTCTATTTTTTCTTCCTTCTGTTCTGTTTGTAACATTTTTGGATTTGGCAAATCATGTTGTCCATCAATTTCTTCAATAGTGGGTGGTGCAGGGTCAGGTAAAACCCTCCCTGATCTTAACTGGATGTTACTACAGTCAAGAACATGGACTGCAGCAACAGACTCCTCAGACCTAGATCCATAAATAGGAGCTCCAGGTCTATTATTATTTGGGTTAGCAACAGGCTGAGCTGGGAGTGGAGGTTGCTTGACTGGTTGTGTTTGTGGTGGTTGGTTTCTTCCCTAGAAATTTTGATTAGGAGCTGGAAAAAATTGTTGGTTTGGTGCTTGATACCATTGTTGAGATGGATATTGTTGTCCCCACCTTTGTCCTTGTTGATTTTGTACCCAAGGTTGACTATTTGAAGGCCATGGTTGATTCCAATTGGAATGTGACCAGTCTTGAGGAGCTGTCCAAGAATGCTGCCAGGGTTGCAAAGGAGGTTCTGTGTATCCCCAAGGCATGTTCCAAGGATTTTGTCCCCAACGAGGAGTATTTGCAAAATTTCCTCCCGATCTCTGTCCTATCACATTAATTTCCTCAACTTGGGTTTCTAAAACATTCTTCAGATGGGGCAGAAAGTGACATTTATCAATTGTATGTCCCTTTGAACAAATACCACAAATGGTTGATATTGTAGTTTTGTCTAATGGACAATCTTGTAGGGCATGCTTATTCCTGCACCTAGGACAATAGATGGATAAAGGTGATGAAGAATTGCCTTTTGGAAGTCGTTCCCCAAATGCAGAGTTTAGTTGAACCAGAATGTCAGTCTTCATATTGGCTAACTCTTCCATTAATTCCTTGGTATCCACATTAGTAGGATTCTTCTTCTTCCTTCTATGCCTAGTTCGAGAATAATTTCTACATAGCTCCATAATGTCATCAAAATCAATTTGATAAACATCTCCTTTTCCCATTATATCCAATACTTCCTTAGACTCATCTGTTAGTCCTCTCAAAAAGATAGCTTTTAACACATCTTCGTCTATACCACCAACTCATTTCTGAATGAAAGCAAATCGATCAAGATAATCTTCCAAACTTTCATCTTCTTCTTGCCTAATCCGAAACAACTCATCCTTCCTATTACGTACCCTACAATATTCCTGATACTTGTCTAAGAATGCAGTTTCCATTTCTGCCCAAGTGTGAATAGAATCTGAGTCCAGACTCATGAACCATCGTAATGCTGCATCCTTAAGAGTAGAAGGAAACAACTTCAATTTTTGATTATCAATAATATAATCATAAGTTTGACACAAGATCTTAAATTCAAACAGGAATTGGTCAGGATCTTCAGAAACTGTCCCTCTGAAGATTGGTAATACTGAGGGAGAAATAGTTTTCATAGCCCCTGGCTGACCAACGGCTAATTGTATAGGGTACTCAAAAGTCTTAGCAGGAGGTTGGACCGCCATATTGTCTTGTTCAACCTGTACTATTGGTATTTCTTGCTCTGGTTCAGGTTTGATTTGTTCGGCTAGTTCTAATGGGTCAGGAGTCCTTTCTCTAGGTCTTTCATGAATTTCCCCTTCAGCAGGTTCTTGAGTTGGCTCAACTGTTGAAGAAGATGATTCTCTTTTTAATATTTCAGGGTAATCATACACAGGCAGTTCTTGTGAAGATCGCCCTCCTGGGAATGACCTACTACTAACAAACCTTCCTCTTTCATCTCTAGGCCTGTTCATTCATGCTTATGTCCTAAAGCATCTTAATCTCAGTTTCGCAAAGACCGTGACCTAAAACAGGACAGTCTCTGGACTGTTAAACCTTTACTAACAACACCTATAGTTCCCCGACAACGGTGCCAAAAATGATGAGTGTCGTCTAATCCTTCACCATTTAATCAATATGTGTCAAATCCAGGGTGGTGTCCATGGCTGTATGCGAGAGTAGGGTATAACAGACTGTTATTCAGATCCTTTAGTTCATAGCTCTTATTGATGGGACAGTTAGTATTGGGGTGTTTGGTTTTCCTATGAATGTACTAAAAATGCTAAAATACTGCCTGTGATAGAAATAGAAATGATCCTAAGTTATGAAAACTAAAGAAAAATGCATGGAAATAAAGAAAATCCACTCTTACTATAGAAAAGCAAAGCTATACTACTGAAGACTGAGAATTACAAATTGAAATGGCTGAAAGTAAATCGAATTCCTAATGAAATCATCACACATTTTGCAGGAAAGATAACAGAATTGAAATGTTTATAATTGCAAAACCTAATGTCAATAGAAATTCTGGAAATGCTGCAAATCTGAAATGTGTTAAAAATAGAAAGAAATATTTGATCTATGCAATAACCTAAGAAAATTACAGAACCTGTCGCTTCCTGTTGTCCTGCTGCAACAGAATAAGCAGAATTATGCTAGAAGAAAAGTCCTCCCCCGGGCCTCGGAAGTGGCCCTTGCTTCCAGGACCAAAGGAGGCAAGTAAAACCTTTCTAAGCTGACTAACTATTCACACTTAACTCAGAATAAGACATGAATAATGATGCACTCTTTTATTTCATCAAAACAACATTACAGTAATGCAGGGAAAACCTGCAGAATACTGAATTACTGCAGCAAATTACAGAAAATCTGATTTATGCTACTCACACCTATTTTCTACTTCTTCTCCTCTATATTACGCTCAACCAAATGGGAGCGCTTATTTATTCTAAACAAAACATCTTGCAGATAAGGTTTATAGCTATAATTTAGGTTTGTTACAACAGTTTTAGTCCAGGTCTTCTCTTGAATCCAGGGTTTGAACCCTTCAATCCTTATCCTCTTGTAGTGCTGGAGCATTCCCAAGTGAGGAACAGATGTAGATTTGGATAAGGTATCTCTTGAAATAGCTCAACCACCATTTTATCCTTCTTTCAACAACATATTTGAGCAGTTTAGACTGTCTGCGCTCATTCCGGAGTTGTTCCGAAATATCAGGCGATAGAATAGGAAAACTGTTGTGTTGTCTTCAAAGGTTTGTATGACTGGTTGTAGCGGCAGATATGGCTTCTTTGGACACCCAGGAGACTAGTTCCATCCTTGATTTGAGTTGGGGTAGACAAATTCCATGCCATGCTATAGAAATACAACTGGCTGGAATTTGTATGACAAAGTCCAGTCTATCCTGCACAGTTTTCATCCTGACAACTTTTTGGCGCTAACAATTAATTTAAACAGGTGCATAACGGTGGAATACATTGTGGAAGACTATAAAACTTATACACAAATTGCCTAAAGAGAATAATATCCTAATTAATGCAGAATTATAATCAGATTTCAGCAAAAACATGAATAAAGCAATAAAAACAGAGTATTTGCAGTTTCCTATTTCTCATGCAAATATTACTACATAATGCATAATTATCCAAAATTAACATGAATCCACATCACAAATAATGCCAAATGAGTCTTAAAAGTATTCAAAAGAAGTCTTTGAATGTGGCAATTCAGTGCCTCATCACATTCCTCTTTCCTTCAAGCTTCATTTATATTGCACGAATAATACTACGGAGTACGAAGCTTTGATACTTGGACTTAGAGTAACCTTAGCCTTGTAGGTTAGAGTTATTTCAATATTTGGTGATTCTCAACCTGTGGTCAATCATATTAACAATGTTTATCAAACTCAGGATGATAAGCTAAAACCTTACAAGGATATTGTCACCAAGATTTTATCTTCACTCGATCACGTAACCATAGAGTCTATTCCTATATCCTCCAATTACCATGCAAATGCCATGGCTATTGTTTCATCCTTGTTTCCCTTGGAGTTGTAATATGATCAAGCATCAATTATCATTAGACAATTTTTGGAGCCTACGTCACTCGGTTCTTGTCTTATTTTATTAGATGTTTTGATCATCAGAGCTTCCCCATATAAGCCATTGTATACCAACATCTTTAATTTTCTTAAGGATAGTTCAATGCCTGATGGTTTAGATCAAAATTAGTGTAATATTTTGCGTAAAAGAGTGTGTCAATTTTTTATAATTAGTAATACCTTGATCGTCATTCTTTTGAAGGCATCCTCTTGTGATGCCTTAACTTCAATGAAGCATGGCTAGCTCTTAGTGAGGCTCATAAAGGTTCATGTGGAGGCTATTTTAGTGGTAATGCTATTATCAATAATATCCTCTGAATGGGGTATTATTGGCCTTCCATGGAGGAATATGCATGTGACCATGTTCAATGCTATGACAAGTGTCAACACCATGACAACATCATCCATGCTCCTTCTCAAAATATTTAGGTTATTTTTTCCCCTTGGTCATTTTCCATGTGGGGATTGGATATTATCGGGAAGATTAACCCAACGTTGTTTGATGGTCACAAGTTTATCATTACAACAATAAAGTACTTCACTAAATGGGTCAAATCCATACCCATAGCTACAGTGATTTGAGCTTAGGTTTCCAATTTCATCTTCAACCAGATACTCTATAGGTTTGATATTCCTTTCGTGATTATTTCTAACAATGGTACTCCTTTAAAAAATAAGGATGTCCATAAACTGTATGCTAAGTACAAGATTCAACAGAGGTGCTCAAATCTGTATTATCCTCAGGGTAATGGGTAAGTAAGTTGAAGCATCCAATAATTCTTTGATCAATATGTTGAAGAAGTTGATTTGTAATATCAGTCATGACTAGCATATCCAGCTTTATCCTACCTTGTGGACCTATCATACTAGCGTGCGTACTCCCACAGGTGCTTCTCTATATGTCTTGGTCTATGGGAATGAGGCAGTATTTATCTTAGAATTGAAGGTTCCTTCATTGTACTTCTTATTGTAAGATGCTTCAATCAACGATGAGTATTTCTTAAATCATTTGCACCAATTGGAGCTACTAGATGAAACAACATATTCATACCTTATAGCATTTATGAGCCTATCAAGATAGGCTCAAGCAATCTTACTCTAAAAAGTGCTCAATCATTATTTTGAGGCTAGAGACCTTGTCCTCAAGGAAAACCAAAAGAACACCAATGCTTGTTCAGATATTAAATGCAAGTTCTAGCCCAATTGGTTGGGGTCCTTTGTCATAACAACCAAGTTTGGCTTATGTTCCTATTGTTTAGATTCTTTAGATGGTAAAGAACTTAAAGAACTAATGAGCATAATGCATCTAAAAATATATTATGCATGATCCACCACCTTCATTCATATCATATTACATTTAGCTTAGTTTTCATACTGCATTTGGTTTGCCTACTCATACTACATGATTGCCTATCATAATTTGCATGGTTTTCAGGGTTATGCACAGTGGCAAATATTCACTAATTGGGAAAATATTCGGATTTTCACAATTAGAAATTGATAAAAATGGGGACCTTAGACATCGTCTCATTCGCTTGAAATTTGTGAGATAAAAATTTTTAGGGGTTGGTTCACTGTACGTTGATAATAATATTATAATTTTTTTTAAATTCACTAGGTCTCCCACCTAAATCGAGGACCCTTTTCACCTTAAAATTATAAATTTTTTTAATTATCCTACCAAATTTACCTCTTATACTAGTATATATACCTAACATGACAACCATACCCATACAACTAAAACATTTATTCTTATAAAAAAATGATCTATAGTAGCGAAAACAATAATCAGTTGCAGAGAGAACAGATGATCGATGGAGAAAAATATTGCAGAGAAGCAGTGGTTTGATAGAGGAGCAGTGGAAAATATCTGGATGAAAAAGCGCACCCGACCCTCCCTCAATGCATTCAGTCAGATGCATTTTTGTATCCGAGGGAGGGTCAGGTGCATTTTTGCATATGGCTGGGTGTTTTTTGCAAAACTTCATCCAAACGAGTGTATTTTTGCAAAACTGCATCTGATCGGGTGCATTTCTATATCCGGGGGAGGGATAGGTGCATTCCTACATCCGACCCTCTAATAAGTATTGATCGAATTTACTTTTATATTATAAAATATGCTTACATAAGATTAAATTACAGGTTATTATAAACACATCTATAATTCTTACAATTTTTTAAATTAAGTAGGATCCTTTAAACTCATCAAAGAAATATTTTATAAATATTTCTTAATATGATAATTATTTTATTAGGAATTTGAAGGGGCTGTTGGTAAGCAACAAAAAACATCCCTTTGTTTTTTTTATACCTCCTCACAACCACAACTAAAAATTCAAAAAACCACTATGACTTGATGTTTTCGAACCCATCAAAAACTCCATAGTTAAGCATGCTCGATGGGAGTACTACTCAGATAGGTGCCCTCCTCATAAGTCCCGGTTTTGAACCAAATTTTCCTTGTAGGTAGTGTTTTGCTAATGTTTAATATTTTTATTAAATATTAACAAAAATTTGTCAATGTTTTACAATTTTTGGTCAAAAATGTCTTCCTACATGAAGTTGGCCAGGATTCGCCAAGGTTTCAAAACAGATTCACCATTTTTTTACAAGTACATTTAGGGTTCGATCCCTTATGCATAACCTTGATAGTTTTGCCTGATATTCTATTCCACTTGCATTTTGCTTGTCATATTGCTGCTTTGTTGCTTGATCATACTTGCATGACTAATTGATCGTATAGATTTTTGGGGATTTTGTGATAATGGTAAGTGATGACACCTAGTTAGATCATAGATTACATGCATTGCACTCTCATTGGGGCTCTGATGCCTAGCAAATTTCCCAACCTACGGCTCATCTCCATGCATTTTCATCACCACATTCATCCATATTTCCCACTTCTATTCTTGTATTCCTTAGCCTTGAAAGTTTTCCATGACCATCAATTTCTCTCCAAGTCAAGGAATGCAGTTCTTCTCTTGGTATATCCTTTCCCTTAGCATGTTTTACTCTCTTATTTTCAAGACAAGAATATATGTTATGATCTTCCTGTTGGGACTAAAACTCATGGGATTATTTTATTGATACAAATGGTTACAATATATAGGCATAAGCCTATATGAAACACATGACACTTGTCAAGAGAAACTGACAAGTGTCAAGGAAGGCATAGTGCACATTACATTAATTCTAACATTCCCCCTTAATGTGCACTATCCTAACTAAACAAAGAAACAATTCAACATTAGGTAACATTCCCCCTTAAGGTTGACTTATCTAAAAAACAACCTATCATCCTCTTTTATTGCTGATTTGGTCTAGGCTCGTGCTTTTTGCGCTTGGCTCTCCAACTGTGAATAATGCTAGATTCACTGTGTATACATCTTGGTCTGTTGCCTCAGGGTCATCCACTTCCACGGGTCTGTTGCCAATGGGTCAGTCGTCTAAGTGCCTCAAGGTCATCATGGGTGCCTCAGGGTCAGCCACTTCTGGGTCTGTTGCCTCTACAGGTCATCCTCAGAGGATGTTGCCTCTCGTAGGTCACTGACTAGATCCACCATGAATATCAAGTCCCTTCTCATGGTGAACTCAATCTAGAAGGTGTCGGTCTCTGCCAAAAATGCACCTTAATACAAAAGAAATACGAGCCATGAAATACAATAAAATTGAGCCTTAGAATCCAAGTGGGGAGGAGAAGAAAGAAGAATAGAAGAGAATCTTTTGAAGTGTCTTCATCTGTAGTCTTCAAAAGTAGATCCAAAAAAACTTTGGATAGAGTCTAGGGTGTCTATGTCTGTAGTCCCTAGAATAAGTGTCCTTATGGTAGTCACCTCATCTTACCGAAATGCATGGGTAACCAGCCACTGCATCCGCCAAGTAGATAGAGGGAACTACTAGATACTAGGTTCACTTACAAGTGCCTTGGGAGTGTCGGGTTCAACCGAGAGTGCACTCCAAGGTAGAAAAAATTTGAGGCTAAAAAACTAAATTGAAATAGCCTCAAAATTACAATATGACACCACCATTGTGTCTATCATGGAAAAACGTTTCCAACAACTATAAATACCCCTATACTTGGGTTTGAATGGGGCCTTCAACTTGCTGAAAAAACAATAGCATGCCTCTCTAGGCAGCAAAAATAAACATCGCTCAATGGCGGCATCGCTCTCAGGCGGAATAAAAAAATAGTCTTAAAATTTCCCTCGCAGGGGAATTACATGGGCCATCTAGGCCAAGGTCATCAGCAGTTTTCAAATGAAGGAGTACAATAAGAGCCATGTGGGCCTTCCACTTCCATTTCCACTCTTCCATGTGGAAAAAGCATTAAAAAAAATAGCCAATGAGGCCATATAGTCAGCCATTTGCTCCCTTCCACTTTTAATTATAATGCTCTTAAAAAAAAACATTTCCCCATATTAAAAAAAAAACTTTACCAATTTAGCCATAAAACAAATACTTTACCCACTTCTCATGGGCTTGTTGCCCATTAAATTTTTCCAATGTCATTGTTGACCACGAGATCAACATGCTTGTTCTGAAAAGTCTCTGACGTCTGTAACAGGTGGCACGACAACAGTTTCTCTCCCTCGCCATCCAGGGCATGCAGCGACAGAAGATTGATGACCACCAAATTCAAATTCATGACCCCCGCCATGCTCGACCTCGCGACCTCTGCCCCGACGACCACGATGACTATGGGCCCGGACACATGGCGAGCGCGATTCAGCATGCACAGACATATGTTGATACCGGCTATTCCCGTGGTACTCCACAACAATAAAATACTGCATGATTGGTGGAAATAAATGTACGACAAACGATTTGAGTCCCACGGATGTTGATCACTGCCTGTGAATGCCAAAATCTGGCCAAACTCCCGCGATGGATCCAATGCAAGCATGATACGGACACAGCAATCCCGTTGCCAACCGGAGCCACAACCTCTTCCAAGTCCATGCAGTCAAAATTAACATGTTTTTAAAAAATCGCATAGCGGTAGTCTGTATGAAACTGCCTCATTTGAGGGCACATGGATTTGTAGGGACAACATTGGGCACTCTTGGGATGTCACAATTTCATTGCCTTATGATATGGGCTTGCCTTTAATGTGATTTGAACAACACCCATTGAAGATTGCATAAGAAGAGATGCTCTTGTTTCAGTACCCGTCGTCCTCGACGCTGGGAAAATCCAGCCGCCTGGAAACCGCCCCCGTCGCAATGATCACGGTGTCGGCTTCCACCTCCTTCATGAAAAAAATACGCTCGACAGTTTTGGTTTGGGCATGCTGCCTCCACATTCATTCTCCCACTAGCCTCAATACACTGAAGATCCCAGATTTGGCACAAATCATAGGAAAAATTCACATGCCATGATTCTCAGTTTGGATGTACTCCACAAAAGATCCAACTGCTTTTAATGCAGCAATTCGAACACGGTTGCTGCTTTCATCTTAAAGATATTTTACAAAAACTGACTGTAGTGTAGAAAAATGTGGTCTTAAAAACATCTCCAATTGTCGTTAAAGAGCTGAAAATAATTAATGCAACCTCACGATGATCTTCCTGGGAACTTTGACTACACTGAAATAAGAAAGGTAACAGATTTGGCCACTCCCCTGCTAGAACAACATATTTTGCAACCACACTTGCAACATTTTCACATTCCCATCTAACTGGTGAAATGTGTTCAAGGGTTATACTCTCAATGAGGACTGACTTGACAGAATCTCTGAGAGCGGGTGACAATTTCATCCAATGGCCGATGATCTTCTTATGGAGGAGGACGATGGAAAGCTGGCAGACATTGGTGGCCTTGGCGGTGCGCATGTGCTGTAGTAGTGTGGGCACCACCTGCAGATCCTTCGCCAACCTCTTTATCTGCTCCTCTGCTTGCCTCTATGCGTCATTGTCCGACATCATAAACTGTATCAGCAACAGCTCAGGAGACTGCGACATCTTTCCTTGATTTTTTTCTTTCGACGTCCTTCATTCGAAACTCGTCCTCGCCAATGCCAATGCCAATGGCCGCCTCAGCTAATGTTCTACGCCTTAGTTAGCTCCCAAAATCGTAATGACAGTCCTTCTCAGATCAGGGCAAAAAAAAAAACCCCCAGCCCCCCAAAAAACCATGTGACCGAGACCGAAGCCGAGCTGCAACATGCTAGTGGTGCAATTCATCGGAGCCCGAGGTCGCTTGCCCAACATTCTCCATGACCCCCCGCTACAGGCGACCACCAAATTCTCCCTGAAACTTCCCCAAACTACTTAAATCTTTGATCTGAAGCAGCAGAACTCACCAATATGGGAATCAAACCATGAATTTAGTGCCCTAGCCTTTGTAATTTATAAGAAACGTGCAAGTTGCAGCAGAATATGGCAGCTCATCCACTGCCTCAAATTTCATCTCAATCACTCTAAGAAAAAATATTTTGCAGCCATTGGTTTTTCAAAGCTTCTGGTTTCTGATCCATCTCATGGATGGAGAGCATACTCCCTAGCTAAAGAAAAAAAATGGAAAAAATGGGGGAGGGAGTGGGGGAGGGAGGATTTCCATGAGGGAAATCCCCCCTCAAGCTCACAAGGCCAGAGAAAGCCTAGAGCTCTGATACCAAATGTTGGGACTAAAACTGATGGGATTATTTTATTGATACAAATGGTTACAATATATAGACATAAGCCTATATGAAACACATGACACTTTTCAAGAGAAACTGACAAGTGTCAAGGAAGGCATAGTGCACATTACATTAATTCTAACACTTCAATCTATTCATTCTTGCTTTCACCCCCCTTCTTATTGATATTTTGATGGTTAAGTGGTCCATGTGGGATAGGGTAGATACTACATGAACATCATTTTTGGTGTTCATATGACCACTAGCTATCTTAGGTACACCTCCTAGATATTGAATTTTCAATAAGGAAACACACACATTTTTTATCCTTTGTTTTTTTTTTCTTCTATCTCCTTCTAAAATGTGCACACACTCACATTTTTCTTTATTGCTTTACTTTTCTCATACATCCTTTTTTCACACACGACACCCCTATTGGGTAGTACTTTTTGACACATCAATCAAATATCTCAACCCATACAGGATAAGCTTCATGGTCACAAGCGAGGGGTAACCTCCATTCGACCATTTATGAGCATACATCCTCACGAGTATCTCTTTCTCTCTGACCATCTTAGTGAGCACTACACCCATAGCAAGTATAGATCCATAATTATCCATTTTTCTTGATCATAACACCATTTTTGGATAGCTTTATGGCCACACATGAGGATAAACCTCCATCTCAATAATTTACAAGCATACATCCTTATAGGATTTTGCTTATTTTTCTTTCTTTTGCTTTTCTTCTTTTTTTGGCCTTCTAGAGTTTTGTCTTCTCCTTCTTCTTCCTAGTCTATCTTTCTTCTTCTTTTATTATATTTCCTTCCTTCTTTCCATTCACTCATCCATGCATTTCATGTTACATTCATTTTAGATTGCATTTAGATATTACACTAGTTATCTTAATTTATGCATATCATTTAATTTAGTTCATTATGCATTATGTTTGTGTTCACCATACATTAAAAACAACATAAAGTAAATCATACACATCTATGCACACATATTTTCAAACCATAACATAATAAAACTGCACCATGATATTAATTGATAATAGAAAATAAATGTCATTTAGGTTGGTGTGCCATAGTCCAAGTCCTGTGCACTCGACCCTCTCCAAGGATGCATGCCATAATTAAAAATTGGTATGTCACCCCGATCCTAGCCCTAGATCTATGAGCTTATCTCCTTCGCTCTACCTATGAGAGGTGGTCCTCATAGGGGCATGTTCATGGATCACGTAGCTATTCATGATCGAGATAGAAACTAACTCTATGACTTAAAGGAGGCTAGTAGAAGCACCCTCTGATCTGTCGATACCACCTAAAAGTATAGAGCCTAGTAGAAGGTCTCCCTTCGTACTGCTACATCCTATCTCTCCTATTCCCTCTATAGTTTCTCTTGTAGAATATGTATTCCCTCACCTGGATAACTACTTTTGGTAATAGCCATCCCATCAACCTGTGCCCATTGGCACTCTTGCTTTAGCTAGCCCATATCCCCCCTGAGGCAATCGGTCTTGGCCCTTACTGTGTCTCACTCTACCGTGACCTAGTCTAGCTATATTTGAAGAGTGTCTATCTCCCTTTACATGGCTTCCACTCTATCTAGAAATCCCTCCATCACTCCCATTGGGTCCCCTTGAATTATGATCTCACTAGGTTCTATATGTCTTACTATGGAGGCACCTTCAACTATCCTCTTTATCCCTACATCGATGAGGGTGATCGTCATCCTCATGGCTGTCATCACCTCTATCCTGACCTATACCCTCACCTTCTTAGGAGGTTGTAGCATCCCCTCTCATTGCTCCACTAAGAATTGGTTCACCTCTCAAAGTGCCAGTTACACTGATTAGTCCATCACCTAACACCTCTACACTGGCATTGATGGGGAGATACTTGGGGCATAACACCCCTATACCATCTCCTATATCTAAGGGCTACCCCAACATTGTCCACTCTAGTATCGATGTAGAGGGGATCATCCAAGTCATCCTCCATAAACCTAGCCACATTAGGATCCTCTTTGACTCTTGATGAATCTCACTTCATCCTCCTATACCAGTAGTCCCCTAGGTCTAGTATCTCTTGGATAATCCTGAACTACTGTCATACCTGATCAAATCGGTAAAGCTCTAGATCACACTTCTCTATAGTGACCCATCAGACCATCCTCACCTGAGCTAACTCCTTTTCATCCTCATCCCATATAAGTTGTATATGATATCACTGCAATATGATCTGGTGCTCTCGTAGCTTATCTACTACCCATCTCCCTAGTGATAGAATACCTACATATGGACTCTATGTACGCTCAAGGTCTTGGGACCACCTGTATCCTATTGGTCACTCTAGGTTGGGTAGTGGTCCTAGTAGCGCATCTAGCCTCATGATGGATATGTGCTTCCAGCACCACACCTAGATCAAAGTCGCACATACCAATCCTATATGATATTTATACATGACATTGTATAACATCATGTACAAATAGGTCAACACATATGACCCCACTACAAATTGTGTCTACTAGTCTTGCATGTTTGTCACCATTATTGCTAGTGCCCATGGTAGGTGTTTTTGACTCATGTTGTACACTACCAATCTACCACCACTCCACATAGCATAGTCATCAGTGTCATAATCCCATGTTGTCACGATATATTATCAACATAGAATATTCTCTTGCAGATCTCATGTGATGGATCACCCATCAATATCTATGCTACCATCGAAGGCATATATGCCCTATAAACCTTCCTCCACATGATGGGGATCTTCAATATCTACCACACATCCTCTAGTGTCACAGTCATCTCTCCTATCGATTGCCACAATATTGATAATTCTAGGTACCATATCTCTGCTAGTGTTGTCAATAGCACTCTATCAGCCTCTACCTAGGCATTTTTGCCAAGTGTAGAAGCCCCACTACCCCTAGTGTGCATCTCTTCATTGGCATGAGTGCTTGTAGTCCCTCAGTGAGGATACTTGTCTGCCATTCCCTGCTCTCAAGGACATCATGCTACAAAAAATATAATAAAATTTTGTCAATAATCATCATCATGTAATCATTAAAACACTTCACTAAGCACACATAAGTTTTTCACATCTAAAGCAATTTTTCCCTCTTCTTATTCCTTTTCTATCTTATTTTTCTCTCTTTTCTGGTTTTTTCTCCTTTCTTCTTTGAATCTGTGCCCTATATTCTCTAGGGCACACATTTATGAATCCACGCCCTATATGGCTTAGGGTATGAATTTGACCACTACCAGGGCTAGTCAGATCCATGGGTTACCGTTGGATCCACGCATGGATATGCACTCGACATTCCCTCTCAAAATATAAAAAAAATACCTAAAAATTGCTAAAAATGCACTAAAATGTAAATTTTAGCTATGAATTTGGCTCTTACCCATATCCGGTCTACTGTTACACACATCTCACCCCTTGCAACTGCCACCTAGTGTGTGGGAAACACCATTCTCTCATTTTCTCTAGATCTCTTTTTGTTTCTTCATGCGGTGAAAATGAATTAGGGTTTTCACCCTTGTTGCCTTTTATGCCTCTTTTTTCTTTTTCTCTGTCCTCTTTCTATCTTTTGGCATGTTTTTCATCTTTTTTGCTCTCTTTTATGCTAAGTTTGTCATTTCGAGTTTTCTCAATAATGTTACATTCCTTTTCAAAACTCGAGGGGACACCCTAGCTTGAGAGGCATTAATATCTCTATTGCCTTGATTTACAAGTAAAATTTTAAAAGCATCCAAAATGACACTATTTTTGCACCACCTTTTTTTTCTAAACCTGCAACCCTTTATTTTCCTTGCATTTGCCATTCTTTCACCCATAGGTGTCTACATTTTTCTTTGACGCATTTACTAGGCCATAAATGCATCAAAGAGGGGGCAAAAAGTAGACATGGAAAATTGATCCACCCAAATAATTCATTTTTCCTTAGAATCCTTTGGGAGGTTATCAAACTTGCTAGGAGTAAATTTGCCCCATTTTTCTTGTTTCTGCTTTATTTTTCTTAACCTTGGCCGAATCTATGCCCGGTAAGTTATGGGACACGGGTTCAAAAAATTAGGTTTTTTCAATTTAGGGTTTTACCTTGAAAAAACCAAAATTTTAGGTCAACCTTCTAAGGCATCAACTTGATTAAGGTTAATTTTTATTTTCCATATTTTTAGCCCTCCAAACCCTCTATAAATAAAGGGATTGGATTTCCTTTTTTCCTAGCTAGCAATCTAAGAAAGTTCATGTGAAATAAGAATTATTTTGGCTTCTTGTAATCTTCCTCTAGTGTTCTTGGTGCTTTAATGTTCTGTTGTTGGTGTGTTCCTTGTGATTTGCAAGTGGAGAAAGTCTTAACAACAACTTGTCTTCTTAAATGAGGAAGGGTCTTTCACCTTTGCTCTTGCTTCTTCCACAAGCTCATTAGGTTATTTCTTTGCATTCATTTGTCTCTTTAATCATTCTATTTTAGCTTTTAGTTGTATTTTTGTCTTTGTCTTAGGTTTTAAACCCTCTTGTGCAAATTTGCACCCCGTCTACTATAGGGTGTAGATTCAATGAAAAATCTATTTTCACTTGTTAGATATTTTGCTTCTATTTTTATTTAGTTTACTAAAGTTACACTCAATCTATAGGGTGCATATTCGGTCTAGATAGGCTTTGGGGTGACTACTTGCACCCAAACCCTAGGGTCTTAGTTTACGTGTTTTTTTTGTGTTGTTTCATTCATGTTTTCATTCTATTCTGGTTTCAATTATTATTTTTTGTTTGTATTAGCTTGGGGGAAACTATTGTGTTCCCAAAAATTCTAGATGTTCATCATTGTGTTCATTTTGTTTGTATTTCATTCATTGTTTCATGCTATTATATTCTACCGTATTTTTTCCTAAAGGTCAACGATTATTATTTCAAATAGTCAGCTAAAAGGACCTAGGGAGCTTGACTATTGTGCCTGCAAGATCAATCATATAACGGCCTAAGTATGCCCCCAAATGTTGATCAGATTTTCTAGGGTTTATGAAGTTATTTTGAAGGTTTCAAGCTATTGGATATTTTGGATGCAAGTTAAAGCTTAGATCAAACATCGAATCAAATAATTTCTCTAAATAAATCTTCTTAGGTTGTTTGTTGTTTGCTTTCTATCCATTTATGTTCAAAACCTAGATTATAAGTAAAGGAAAAATATTTGATTGAATTTCTAGGTATTTGAAAGAATAAAATCATATAGTGTGCATCTAGGGTTTTATCTTGTTTGTGCATTCCTTTGGTCCCTTGCTCAAAGAAAAATATTTCAATTATGGTAACCTAGGGTTAGATATCATTGAATCAAAGAATCATACTAGGGTTAGTCCTTGTCTTCTTGCATATTTTGTGTCTTGCATTTCTCTTTCATTTTTCATAGTTTACTCTTAGAAAGGCCAAAATTAGGTGTTTTCTTAATATACACATTTAATATCTCCATCCTAGACTTGGATCGAGTCCTAAAATTATTCTTGGTTAACCCTTTTCCTTGTTTCGAATGTAGAGAATATAACACACCCTCGTGGTCACCTTGGATCCCAATGGATCTAGCCGAGAATCATATGCGGTAGGGAAATTTTTCTCCTCTACAAATAGAAGTTGTAATATTTTAATATTGAGAGTGCCCTCTCCCCCCCAAAAAAATAGAAGCCATATATAACTAAGGAAAAAAACATATTCAAAACAACTTTATTGGAAGATTCATTTTGGCATCCATTCAAATAATGCGTTCTATTATCTATAAGTTGTAACCTTTAAATATTGAAATGTGATATTTTATGCAATTTTGGAAAATGGAGGTGATTATTAATGTGGATAGTACTTAAGTCTTAAACAAACAAAATATATAATGAAAATTAAAAAAAAATTATATAAATAATTATTCAAAGGATCATGTATGTATAAGTTGCATGTTATTTCTATACTTTTAAGAACAATCAAGGTACATTATGGGTAATTAATTGTGGTCTAATATATTTTGTTGAAATTATTTCTATAAAGAATTTATGATCTTATCTTCTTACAAACATGATGTATATGTTTTATATATACAATTATTTTCATGTAAAAATCTTTTTAAGAAAAAGTGAAGTTATTAATTTAATATACATTAAAATGTAGGTCTGAGGTGTAGACCAATTGGTTTGGCCAAACCCCGTAAGGAGGGCACCTCGTTGGACTGAACGCTTGTCCCTTCCTTGGTGCTTTCAGCGGCGTAAAAGGTTTAAAATGATTGTGGCATTGCAGTTATAGGGATGGACTGCATGGAATACTATGTGGCAACTTTTAGAGTGAAAAACACCGAATACTGTGGTGGCCATAAAAGACGAACAACCTACTAGGATCATCATGGCGGCTATTGATTCCACCATGTAAAAATTATATATATATATATATTAAAATATTTTAATCCTTTACTTATTGGAAATAATTGATATTGTATGATGTAATACATTGTATATGCCTACAATATTATTTACACCTTATAAAAGAGATCCATGTACTATTATATTGACCAGCAACATGTTGGTTTGATGGCTAGAGGGATTCTATTCTATTTTATTATGAGTATATAAATACTTCACACCCCAACCATTTTTTATTGATTGGGGATTATTTCATTTGTTAATGAAGACAATTGTGTATAAGGGCACTTTTCATATTTTATATCATTCTTTTTTCATGTTCCTTCAATATTTCTTATATAGTTTTTAGGTGATATGTTAACTCTATTTAGTTATATTAAAGTATCATAAATTTCTATATGGTATCAAAATAAGTGTTAATTTCCACTACTTGATCTAACATTACCCTCATCCTCTACATTCAAGAGTTTCTTATATTGGATTCGTGCTCCAAAATAACCAACAACAAAGTCAAGGTGATTTTTTATACTTTATAAAATCTCGACTTCATTCTTCTTTTTTAGCTTTAGGGAATATAGGCAATTGTTTAGTAGGCTATATTTTTATCAATAATGTCAATGCATAGTTAGATTTCTAGGAAAAACATTAAACGCCATAGATGGATCTAAAAATTGAGTTATGAAGTAGCAAGAAATCTTTTGAATGTTCCAATTTGTGGGCATCAAAGTTTAGGTTGAAAATATGAAATAAATATTTAAATTTTTTCAAATTTGAATTATTGTGAAAGGGATTTATCCATATATACAATGTCCCATTTTTGTTTTAGTTCTTTGCTTGTATCAAGAGTCAAATAGTTTGCAGAGACAAGATCTCTCTTTATATTGAAGACCCTCTCTCCACACCCAGTGGTGGACTAGACTACTTAGCTAACTTAGCTAAAAATATGTCAAAGGTTTGAATCCATGTACTCAATCTACCCACTTTATTAGTGTGTGTACCACTACCCAACATAATTGTGTCCTGTTGTGGCTATTCCACAACGTACCCCAAAATTGGGGACCCACCTTTAAAATTTTGGTATTTGGGTGTTGGCATGTTGGTTTTAAGTGCCTAATGTTTGGTTTGTGTTGAATATACGGTTATCGTTAGTTCTTGTCAAAAATATTTTATTGTCGACGATATTTTATTATCAACGAAGTTTTATTGTCGATGACTTTAATCGTCAAGTTTTATTGTCGACGACTTTTTCTTGTCGACGACTTTTGTCGTCAAGTTTTATTGTCATGACTTTTGTCATCTATTTGTTGTTGACGATTTTTATCGTCCATTTTTCATCAATGATTTTTATCGTCAAGTTTTTTTTTTGTTTTGTGATTTTAAATGTTAAAGTTGATGTTTATTCTTGAGAGTTTCAATAATTGAATATTTTGAGGTAAATTGATTAAATTAATGAAAACCTTTTAATAAAACTTTTATGTATACACATTCCAATATGTGACGTATAAAGGTAAAATTGTAAAAACAAAACAAAAATAAGAATTTGAGGAACTTACATAGTTTGGCTTTGCTAGGGTTTTATGCAAGACTGGTTGTGCATTTTTCGTAAGGGTTTCAGTGGGAAAATCCTGTCTGCTGCATTAACACCTCCTTGAGGCGGTGTTAATTCACCCTTTTTAATGGCTTTCGCTCATGCAGTCGGCTCCATTTATTCTGAGTCTGCTGGAGAGCTCAATGGTCTCGAGGAAGCATCCGTGCAAGTTCATTCTGATAATGTATCACGAGGTAAAGGCCCTGTCCCTGGATTTTTTATTCCTTTGCATGAATTCCATACAGCTTGTGAATGGTTTGAGAGCCATACCCTAGTGGGTTATTTTTTGGGTCGTATCCCATATGATACCCTTATTCGTTCATGGGTCCAACAAGTTTGGGGCCCATATGGAGTCAAAGTGGAGAATGTACAAAACCTTACAAAAGGGTATTTCCTTTTTCATTTTTCAGATCCAGCTCAAGCATAGAAGGTTCTGTCTAGGGGTCCATGGACTGTCCGTAATTCTTTGTTGATTTTGCAACCCTACTCTCGAAATTTCCAAGTTAGTGATCAAGCTGCACTGGAATTCTCGATGTTGGTTGAATTCCTTGGTCTTCCTGTTCCTCTTTGGGGTTTTTTGCAGACTTTAGTTGCCCCCTTAGGTAAGTTTGTTTGCCTTGAGCCAAAAAAAAATTTCTTCACTCGACCCACTAGAAGGGTTTGTATCAAAGTTGACCTTACTAAGGATTTGCAGGAGTTTATTGATATTAAAATCGAGGACCAATCCATAAGGCAAAGAGTTTCCTATATCAATTTACCCAATACCTGTTATCGATGTCAATCTATAGCTCACAAAATTCAGGAGTGCCATTTGATGGAATGGAAATATAAGGTAAATCCCTCGCCCACTCCTGCGGCTCTTGCTAATGGCTCGCGGGGAAACACTGAAGAATGGACTACTGTCTCTAGCAAGAAATCTTGTGGTACTAAGCAAAAAGAAGCTTCGATTTCTATTGCACAACCTGCCCCTTCTCCTTCTCAAGAAATGCAATCTTCTACTGAAGTTGTTCAGAATCCTGTTGATACGAGCCCTCTGGTTGTTGACATGCAACCCCTAGTTCCACCAGTGTCTCAACTTCTTTGGTCGGGCCCTTCTTTGGCCTCAGTGGTGGCAGCTCCAGATAATTCTTCAGTGGAGGAGGGTCGGGCCTTGAAGGTTCGTCGCTCTCATAGCCCTATTTGGAATGATAAACGTCGACAACTAAACAGTGATGCTTTCCATGCGACCTCCAACTATTTTGGATCACTTATAGGTTTGGGTGATGTAGAGGATGTCATGGAGATCATGCATCCTAACAAATCCCAATGATTTTTTTATCATGGAATGTTTGAGGACTAACAGACCCGATCAGAAAATATTTGGTCCAAAATGAGATGTCAAATGTTTCTCGAATGCATGGAAGCCTCGATATTTTATGTCTACAAGAAGTTAAGATTTATAATTTCAATCTGCAGTGTACATGTGATTTTTTGTGGCCACGAAGTACCTCTTTTGCCACAAAGCATTCCTCGAGAAAATGAGGAGTCGTCACTATCCTTGGGCCTCGATTATAGAAGAATGTTGTGACTTGGGGTGTTGACCCATCCAATCAATATGTCTGGATTTTTCTCAAGATCTATGGAAAACCTCTTGGGGTGGTTAATGTGTATGCCTCAAATGTCGCTTCTGACAGATGCAAGTTGTGGAGATGGCTTGCCATGAATCTGCCATTTGCCACTTGGGTGCTTTGTGGAGATTTTAATATGGTGGAGAAATCTTTTGACAAGTTTAGTCATGTCCCGATGTGGTGGTGTTTAGGTGAAAGAGAAGCTTGGTTTTTTATGAAAAACAAGATTCACCTTTATGACCCTAATTCCTGATTCTCGCCTTCTGACTTCCCGCAGGCTCTTTGGTACACCTGGTCCAATTTTCAGGATGCTTATTCTAGGGTTTTGGTAATATTGGACAGAGCCATGATTTTTGAGTGTGACAAATTTTAGTTCTCTCGTATTTTGCCTTCTTCACCATATGTGTTGACTTTGTCTAGTACTACACTGTCTGATCATTCACCTATTTTATTCTCGGTGGCAATGTTAAACTTTCAACCTAGAGTGCATTCTTCACAATTTTACCTAAATGTTTCTTTTTTACATAGCTTTAGTATGAAATCTCATATATGTCTCATTTGGAATTTGATTCCTAGACCTGATGGTATTTTTGGAAGGATTGAATGGTGGAATGCTTCCATTCAACGAACCACTAAGGTGTTGCGAACTCTGGGTGTTGAAGTTGCAAAACAATGAAAACAGGCTAAGTCTACCTTGCAAAGTGAGCTATCCAAAGCCTGTCTCAGGATTGAAGCCTCTCCTTTCAACTCTGTTGCTCAATCCCAAGTTTCCTTCGTTCCACATGAGCTAAAAAAGGTTGATTTGTATGAAGCCAACGGGGCTTAATTACGTGCTCGAATGAATTGGCTCAAAGTTGGGGACAGAGTGACCAAAGATTTTTTTCAGCGCCTCAGACCTCCTGCTCAACATTCTCAGTTTCAAGCCATTCAAGTTGATGGGCAGAGCTTTACAAATATTTCAGAAATTGTCAAAGTATTTGTTTCACATTATCAAGGTGTTTTTGCTTCTCAACCCCTTGATGATGCTAGAAGGCAAGCTCTTGCTGATTGTACCGCTGTTGTCCCCAAAAAGCTTTCTCCTGAGCAAATGTTATTTTGTGACACTCCTATTTCTATGGAAGATCTGAAAACTACCTTATCACTTATGGCCAATGATAAAGCACTTGGGCTTGATGGCTTCCCATGTGAATTCTATAAAGAATTTTGGGATATGCTTGGTTCTGATCTCCACAAAGTTTATCTTGAAGCCCTGCAATGTGGTTCACTGGGTTCCATTATTAACAAAGGTAATGTTAAATTTATTCCTAATTCTAGAGATCTTGAGCTCATCACCAATTGGAGGTCGATCACCCTGCTTAATGTGAGTTACAAGATTATTGCTAAAGCCCTTGCGCTTAATCTTAAATCTATTCTGCCTTTGATTGTCAGACCTGAAAAAATTGGCTTTGTTAAGGGAAGATACATTCTTGATAATGTTCTTGCTGTTTGGGAAGGTATGGAGTGGGCAAGAAATTTTGAACAAGATGCTTTATTCATTAAGATAGACTTTGAGAAAGCCTATGATAATATGGAGTGGTACTTCATAACTGCCATGCTTCAGGCTCTAGGTTTTGGGCCGATATTTGTGAGCACCATTCTTATGTTATTTCAAGATGCTTCAGTTGTTCTTACCTTGAATAATAGTCAATATCAGTCAATTTCTCTTGGTCGCTTTGTGAGACAGGGGTGCCCTCTTGCTCCATCTCTTTTCATTCTTGCTATAGAGGCTTCTGGCTATTTTTTGGCCCATAATATGGATCAAGGATTAATCAAGGGTATTGCTCTCCCTAATTCTGACCGTCAGTTGGTCAATGGTCATTTTGCAGATGATTCCTTCTTAACACTTCAAGAAGATGAGCAATCCATTTCCTCGGCTATTAGTTGCTTAGAGGTGTTCTATTTAGCCTCTGGTTCTTCTATACAATGGAAAAAAACATCCTATTTTTGGCAATCTCAATCTCAACTGCCACACTGGTTACATCAATTCCAATGGACTTGGATTCATCTAGGTGAGGTGTTTAAATTTCTTGGAATTCCTTTTGCATTTCATGGTTCCTCTGCTCAATTGTGGCAGTATGTTATTGATAAAGTGGAAAATAAGCTTTCTTACTGTACTAGTAAGAAACTTTCTCTGGCATGAAAATTTTAGATTTGTTCTAAGGTTTTAACCACTACCCATGTCTATTATTCATCTTGTTGGGTTCCATCCAAATCTTGTTATAAAAAACTAGATAAGCTTCTGAGAGACTTCTTGTGGGCCAAAGACTCTGTGAAGCAAGGTTTTCATCGGGTATCCTGGGAAATTTGTTGTTTGCCCAAGGATTGTGGAGGCATGGGTTTGTTTGATTGTCACCGATAAGGTCTTGCCCTTTGTGCTAAATGGATCACCCGATCTTTAATTGGGGATGAATCTTGGAAAGTGCTGGTCAGGCATTGCATTTATTCTGGTTTGCTTCAGGGGAAGAAAATTTGGAAAGGGGTGGGATTACAATCCATTCTTACTACCCTTGTCCCTATTAAAGTTAAAGGTTCTTTTGTCATTCGGAGTATTTGGAAAGCCTGAGAGGCCTTCAAACCCTGGCTTAGTTGGAAAGGGAGTTTTCGCAAAGCAGGTGCCTCTTTTTCTTCCATGAATATTTGGTGGTCTCTTGTTATCACTTGGCAAGGTTCTTCCTTAGCTCTGGTGCAGTGGGTCAAAGCGCAGAGGTTCTATAAGCATGGTATTGCTTTCATTTTTTATTTCTTCTCCCGACATGCCAGGTGTTGGATACCCTGAGAAAGTTTTCGTCAAATTCACAATTTAAATCCTGGTGATAGAGACACTTATGAGGTGGTTATTGATAGTATTCCATTTTCTATTTGGAGCAAACTACATAAGCATTTTTAAAAACCCTGGTGGTCAAATTGGTGTTGGCCTGGGGAGCTTCTTGTTTTGCAATATAAAGCTCATCTTGGTTACAAATGGCTCACCCCACAAGTTCCAATGGTTGATAAGCTCACTCTAAGATGAAATTTAGTCTCTCTTCCCTCCCAATGGAATAAGAGGTTTCGGATTGCTTGGGCTACTTATATTGAACCTAAATAGAGTTTTTTTGCTTGGAGTCTCTTACATCAAGGGTTACTTGTTGGCGATAGGCTCAAGCATCCGGGTGTTCATAATCTCATTTGACCGGTTTGTGGACAAGCGGAAGATTTACTACATGTTTTTTGGTCTTGTGATCGGGCTCAGTCAGCTTGGGAGTGGCTTCTTGAAATTTTCGGACCTTTTATGCAGGAGGATTTTACTTGGGTGCATGCTATTTTGGGTGATCCTATTGCTTTTTCCTTCAACTTGGATGTTGTTTGGAATATTTTTAGAATTGGTACCTTGTTTTATCTATGGAAGTCCCAAAATAGAGCTGTTTTTTCTCAACAAGATGTCGGACATGTCTTCTCTGTTGCTGATAAATATGATATATTCTTTGATTGTCTGATTCAGATTCAAGTACTGAGTTAAAAAAGTACAGGTGGAGTTGTAGTACTTGCGTACCCTCATGGATCATTGGGGGAATGCACCCTGCATTATGAGTCATATGCATCTTCCTTCCCCTTCCAGGTGGCAGTAATTTCTCGGCTTCTTTCTTTCGAATGCATATTTAATATCTGTTTTGGCGATTGTTATTGACGAGTTTGTGGGTTGTTTCTGATACTTTTGTATACTCTTAACTACAATGATTAATGTATTGGTTTACGGGGTGTGCTAATCCCACCCACCCTTTTTTGTATGATTAAACATTATTTTATTAATATAATGGCTTTTTCATCCAAAAAAACAAAAATAAATTGAATAAAACATGAAAGGACATATCGTTGTTTATATATATATATATATATATAGATGTTGCCATATATATAAATAAAAATTAAAAAAAAAAAGGAAAAATGTAGTACATATATATTATATATTATAATAAATAAAAATGGCTTACATATACTTATACACATAATTATAAACATAAGTACATGTAAATAAACAATTAAAAAAAAAAGTATTCCCTCTTTACTATTGCCATGTCGGTTTAATGCTTCTTCATAATAAAGAAAGCATAAGGAGTGAAATAAAATAATTAAAAAAAAAAAAAAAAATTAATTTACAAGCTGTTAATCATGTAGTGGGGTTTTGTTATTTCCCGTGATCACATGAGGTTGATAAACTTAAAATCGCAAGGCTTTGTTATTTTATGTTTTAATTAAAATATTCCCTTGTTCTAATAAATTGTATTGGTATGCAGGTAAAGAGAAGCCGACCACCATTGCGTAAGGATACAAGCTATCGGGCAACGTGTGCAGATGTGGACTGACGTTGAAATAAAGGTGACTAAAAAACAACGATGATCTGTCTTGTGTGGATGCGAAAGACGAGGAGAGTGGTAGCCGGAACATGCGCAGATCAATCAAAACAGGTTATTTCGGATGCTTTCAATTTAGTCTTTGGGTCGGAGCCGGGGGATTAATCGTCGAAGCGATCTTCGAGGCACAAGAATAGCAGCACAGTGAAGTGGGCTTCTTACACCCATGAGGGGGAAAACAACTGCTCAAAAATGAAGATATAGCAGAGGCAGCGGTTTCTAGTGTTAAAAAGGGACAACAATGATTTTTTTATTTTGTTGCAGCATAGGAGAGAAGTAGTTCTCCTTCGAATTAGTCAAATATGGTTATGAGCAATGGGCCCGGACAAAATTCGTTTTATTGAAATAATCTACATCCTCCCCCATATTAAGGTAAAAGGAAATTCATTGCATATGGGTGAAGTATGGGTCGACGGTTACCCTTGGTTGGTAACGGATATTAGAGCACATTCGCGTGATGATTGTGCTAATAAGAGGAGGGTTCTAATTTTAAAAGGTCTATTCAAATTGAAGTGGCAATGAATAGCTGTGATGGTTACCAAATTAAAAGACATTAGAAAACAAAAGTAAATGAAAACCAAACAGTTGCATGTTGAAACCGATGAAACGAGGGGATTGAAAACGAAACGAAGGGACATGAAGAGGGAAAGCAAATAATGAAACTGAAAATGTTAAATATGCAATAGAAAGATGAAAAGGGGCTGGACCTTTTGAAGGCCAAATGCTGCCGGATTTGAAATGTAAAATGGAAACACATTTTTAATGCAAGGATTTTTTTTCAGAAATTTCAAGAAAGAATGAGATGATTTTTGCATGTTAAAATTTAATTGTTTATCTTTCTCCTTTTAGATTTTGGACTTGTAGATGAAGTTTATGCAATTATGTTTTGGTTACTTTATGTGAATGTCTAGATCTGAAAATTTATTTTTGAACCCTAGGAGCTAGCACTTAGTTTATTTAGGTTGTGTAAATTTGTGGGACGAATAAGTTAGGTTGCATGTATGAACTTCTCACATATTCGATTTTACATGAAGGGGTGTTATCAAACTGATGGAGCTTTACATTTCTACGTTTTCAACATTTAATTTACTTTAGATTTTCATTTTTCTATTTTTCAAATTTCATTTTACGGATTTTGTTATTAATTTTCGGACATTATAATAAAAATTAAAAAATTTTCAAAATCTAAAAATAATTGCATGGGTCCGAGGTGTAGACCAATTGGTTCATCCAAACCCCATAAGGGGGACGGAGGTCCAAGGTTCAAATCTCGGGCCTTGCCGAACTGAACACTTGTCCCTTTCCTGGTGCTTTCGACGACGTAAAATGTTTAAAATGATTGTGGCATGGTGGTTATAGGGGCGGACTGCGCAAAGACTGTGTGGCAGCTTATGGGGCGGACAACGCAGAATACTGTGGCGGCCATAAAAGCTGGACAGCCTGCCCGGATTCGTGGCGGCTACCGATTCCACCATGTAAATTAAAAATAATAATAATAATAATAATAATTGCATGGATGCGTAAAGTATACTTCGTACTCCCATTTTTCACTTAGACGTTTTTTCTTTGGATTCATTTCGCATTTTTAAAAATGACCCAAAGTTGTTTTTATTGCAGATTTTTAAATTTTGAAATTGCAAAATTTCCATTTTGAGGTCAAATTTGATTCTTTCAGTTTCATACTTCATTCATGAGCCTATGATGACATTTCCTTCATGAAAACTTCAATTTCATTGAAGGGGTGATGTTTTATGGCATTTCACAAATTACCATTTTAGAGCATAAATGTATCTTTTCTTCATGAAAATTCTGATTTCATTGAAGGGGGTAATTTTACATGTTATATTAAAAGGTTGTTATTTCAAAGCATTAAATTACCTTTCTTTATGAAAATTATTTCATAAAAGGGGGATAATTAAATGACATTTTAAAACCCTTATTTTAAGGTCATAGATTATTGTCTCTTTGTGAAAATTAATTTCACCAAAGAGAGATAATTTATTAATCATACTAAAGGCTATCTTAATCTTCATGATAAGTAGCTACATTTGGAGCCTATTCATCATTTCGGATTCACATTCATAGATAGATTTAATCTTCATTTACATGTTTAAAAGTAAGATTTAATGCAAGTTAGAACTCGATTAAAATCCACTTAATAAGGAAAGATAAAATCTACCTTAAAACCCTCAATATAACAAGAATTAAGGCACTACATCATGATCATATGAGGGTCAACTCATATTTGATTTATTTTGGTTCAATGAGCATTCATTAAAGTAACATGGTAAAATAAACCAACACATGCCCCTTGTTTACAATTACTTGCAATCACTAAGGTGTTCCAAGCATTAAATTGATACATCTTTATATGAGATCACTAATACACATATGCAAATGCTAATATAGCGGAGACCTTGGAGAAGTTGTTTGTTTAACTTCTTTGCAAGAGAGGGTTTTTGGAATCCAAACCCTAAGGGAGAGTATAATTTCACAATTGGGTAAAATTAACACTCAACATATCCATAAGCACCTAGCTAATGAAACTATCTTGGATCACCAATGACTTTGATTTAATTTGCCACTCATTTAAGGCTTAGACCATTTGATGTTGGTATTGCCCTTCTACTTGTTCTAGTAGTAGAGGCACATAACTACAAAACAAACATGGCCATAGTCACTAGATAAAAAGCAAGCTTGGGCCACTTATGATCTAAGGGTTGTGGTTTTGGTTCCTCATACCTCCTTTATGCTTTGGTAGGATGCCTTATATTTAACAAATAATGTTTCAAATACATATGGGTCAATTGAATGTGTGTTTGACATGCCATTTTATGTACAACAAGTTCTATATATATGTATGTGTGTGTGAATTTTTTAATCCATTTACAAACAAATAATTTTTCTCTTCCTACTATCCCTAGGATATATGTGTCAAATAATTAACTACTTATAAGGTGTACATGTTTCAACCAATCATGCCACACCATATAATAGATTTAAATTTTAGTATGGAAATCTAAGGTTTCTAACTTAAAAAAAATTACTCTAGCATGGGCTTACTTTCCTAGGCCATATGTTTTTCCATATGAAAGCATTTTTGACATCTTTTAGATAGCATAATTTTTTCAAGCTCTAAAAAATGATGGTCTCTTTTTTAGATTATTCTTGTAGACACGGAAAATTAACCCACTTTAGTGGGAAATATTTCCCGAGTCCTCCTAAGAGACCCCCTAGACTTGCCTAGGGTAAGGGCTAGGTCTCTCCCCCATTTTTATTTGTTTTTTCTCCCTTTATGTGAAATCACGATCGCCCTCGACAGGGTGAGATTGCATAGGTAAAATCACAATCGGTCTTGATGGGGTGTGATTTTGTATTCTAGGGTTTTATCCTAAGGAAACCCTAATTTCTCAAAGTTGACATGTTTGGCGTCAGCTCTCCTTGGTTTTCCCATCCATTTGGATTTCAAAACCATTATATAACGAGGGTTTGAAATCATTTTGGTATCATGAAAACAACAAATAATCATGCATGATAATAAGCAATAATACAAGTGATTTTAAGGCACTCACTAAGTGATCTCCATTATTCTTCTTTTGCAAGTAAGCTAACTTGCAATTATGAAGTGTGATCTATTTTCTACTGCATTGGATTATTTATTGTTGTTGCTCGCTTTGGTAGATTTGTGTTGAAGCCCTAAAGAGATATTGAATATTCGAGAGGTCTTAACCCTTATGTTTTCTTTTGCACCATCTATTCGGTGTTTTCACTCTCTTTCATGCATGTATTAATTTTATGGGTGACATAATTGAGTTCTCACATCTGTATTTTATTTTTTGCATAGCTTCTATAAAATCACACCTGGTCTCTACGGGGTATGATTTCACCGATCTAAAATTACGGTCGCCTATTACAGGATGTAATTTTTCCTAGATCATATTTGGGGGCAAGTTGTTGTCTCCAGACCCTAGATCTACATTACAGACTATATATAAGATATATTGCTACATTTTATTCTGTGGTTTTATTATTTTATTTTGTTTCATTATGATATGCTTGTTCACTTTCCAAATATCAACTTTCGCTTCTATTTTCAAATTTTATCTAAAAGTACCTAGGGAGCTTGATTGTTGCACCTCCAAGCATTATTGTATAGTGGCCTAAGCAGGATCCCTAACACTGATTATATTTCCCAAGTGTGTCAAGTTATCTTGTAGGAACAAGAATTTTTGATATCATTAGATAAAGGATAAAATTAAGGATCAACCACCGAATAATATAAGTGTCTTGATTAGTATTTAGGCTATTTGATGTGTGCCTTCTATTTCTATTATAAAACCTAGATCTAATTTAAAATAAATACATTTAATATATTTCTAGGCATTTTAGGGATAAACAACATATAGTGTGCACTTAGGATTAATGTTGTTTGTGCATCCTCTCTTGAGCCCTTGCTTAAAGGTTTTCTATTATAAAACCCTAATACTATAAAGCATTCAAAGAAAGAATAATTCTAGGGTTAGCTCTTGTTTTCTTGCATACTATATTTCTGCATTGTCCTTTATCTTTTTATAGCATAAATCTAAAAATACCAAATATAGGTTATTGTCTTAAATTGAATACATAAAACATTCTTAAAAACCAGAGGACTTGGAGCAAGTCCTTAAACCATTCCTGGTGAATCCTCCCCCCCTATTTTACACAAAGTGTAGAGAACAATGCAACCCTTGTGGTTCACCTCAAGGCTTGCTTGCGGATCCAGCGTTGAGAATCATACACGATAGGGTGGGTTTCCCCCTCTACGTATTTGGTGAACCCAACGTGAACACCTCATTTTCTTTTAAAAACTATAATCAAGATCATTAATTCTGTGTGTTAGATCAAAAAATATTAAAAATATAATATCTTATGCTTGTCTTCATTGGTCTTAGTTCCTTCCTTTTTTCCCTAATCCTTCTTTCTTTTTCCCAATGGCTTCCAACCTTGGGAATGGATGAAGGCTTTTTAGGTTTGATGAAATTTTCCAAGAGAATGACCAAATTGATAGAGAAAATCACAATATTAAAGAATACGAGGTTGATAATAGTATTGATCCTATTAAGGAACTCGATGGGAGCCTTATATTCAAATATTTTGAGCATGTGTGTACCTTTTACAAGTATCACAAGCATGCTTTGGATGCAACTTTAGAGGAAAAATCTCTACTTGAGGAAGTTATACCATCTCATGATAACTCCTTGAGTGAATCTTTGAATTATGATAATCATGTTCATCATCCAACTTATGCCACTACTGTAACCACCAACATTGGAAGGAATCTACAAGTCCCTCCAACTAGTAGTGTCATTCAAAATTATTTTCAATTTCCTCCTCAGTCTTCTTGTCTCAACACTATTACCTCTATTCCATAAAATGTTAGTTATCCCCCTTCAACAAGATACCACATACCACAACAATATCAATATTTCCAACATACCTCCCTTAGGGAATTTGGGGACAATGCATAACAGTAATTCAGAAGTGCAAAATTTGACAAATATGGTAAAGCAGTTGGTTTTAAAAGTTAAGATGATTCAGCCTTCAAGTTTCACTTATAGTTATAAAGAGATGTGCAATCAGCCATTGGATCCTATTGTTGTTGCTAAGCCTTATCCTAAGAATTATCCTATGCCATTTTTTCCTATATATAAATGGACAGAAGATTCAATAGAGCATTTAAGGATATTTGTAATAGCATGCCATGATCTCATATATGATGACATGTTATTCCTAAAAACATTTCCTAAGAGTATTGATGGCATTGCATTAGAGTGGTACTATCTATTGCATAATTATTTCTTGAAGAGTTTTGAAGAGACAACATAATTATTTGTTCAACAGTTTGGTGCCTATATTGAAAAGGAAATAACAATGAAAGATGTTTATAATTTAAGACAAGGTAAAGAAGAGAGGTTTTTAGAATTCCTAGCTCATTGGAGAAGTTTAGTTGGATGCTTGAGATATACCTTACCTCCAAAGGATATACTTGAGATGTTTATTGGTAATTTTCAAGAGTAGGTATCTTATGCATTAGAAACTACTACTATTACATCCTTTGATCAAGCAATTGATTTAGAAAGAAAAGTGGAACATGATCTTATCATAAGAGGTCAACTAAAAGTCAAAGAAGAGATACCTACTAAGTATCAACACAAGAATAAGCACACATGATGTGATGATAAAATGGATAGTAGGCATGTTTTTAATGTTAGCAACAACCTACAAAAGATAATACTTCAGAAACCTCCACAAAGAAAGTTTAAAAATCTTAATATGTCTATGAAAGAAGTTTTGAAACAACTTTTAGAAGCCAACGCAATTGAGTTACCTCCCATAAGGTAACCATATATTACAGCTAGTTGGTACAAGGTAGTTCAACATTGCACATATCATAGAGTGGAAGGATATTGGACAAATTCTTATAGGAAGTTGAAACATGTGGTTCAAGATTTGATTGATGCATGACGTCTTGATGTAGGAAATTCTCAATCTTCAAATAATCAACAAAATCCCACTATTAATTAGAATGTACCTAAACAAGGGCAAAAGGTAGCTAATTAAGTATATTATAGAAATGTACCACATCATTATGATAACAATATGGTCAGTATGATCATAGCTACTTTAGAACAACAGGTGCAGAATTGACAGATCTAGTGATATCAATAGGAGATAAGTTTCTCAGCAAATATTTCTCTTTTAGATCTTTTGCAAAATTCTCCTACTCATGGAGAAGTCTTGATAAATGTTCTAAACCAACAATCTATCCCTCCAAATATTTTTCTTGGTGATATGGCCAATATCGTAAGTTCTCTTGAGATACATCATCTCACATTCTCAGATTCTAATATCTCTTTCTCAAACTTACAAGAAGACTCTTCTCTTTACATCACTACATTTATTGGGGATAATTTTATAAAAATATTTATTATTGATAATGGTTCTTCCCTTAATTTATGCATATATCATTTCTTTCAAAAGTTGGGATTAAAAGAGGAATATTTAACTAAATTCAGTGATATCATTAAAACTTTCATCAATGAGTCCCAAGAAGCTTTTGGTACCATGTCATTCCCCCTTAAAGTTGGATCCAAGATCTTAGATACATTATTCTATGTGGTATCTTGCGCTGCATATTTTACTCTTCTTCTTGGATATCATTTGATCCATGCAATGAAGGTTTTCCCTTCTACTTTCCATCAATATTAAAAAATTGAATTTAAAAACCAACTTATTTCCATTTTGGGTGATCCTCATCCATTTGAATTTTGCTCGCAAGATGATCTATCTTGGTTTAATTCATCATATTCCTTATCCGATAAAACTAAGCAACTCAAAATTGTTGATAAGAAATCACCAATCAATATCTCATCACAGGATCAAGTCAACTCTTATTATTAAGAATCTCTCTTAGAGGAACCTCATCAAGGTTTAGAGTGGAATATTGAGGATGAGAGGCCACCCTCTCTCTCTCTTTTTGGTCACCACCCCTGAGCAGTATACCAAATATAAGGATGTACCTCAGAATGACATTTATTTTGATGGATCTATCTCTTGCACTGCACAGGTTGAGTCTTCTAGTTCTCAAGTGGATTTTGGTTCTATGTCTCCCAAGGACCTTGAGCAAATAGGAGTGATCCCTTCCCTACCTCCTATTGAGGATGAGTTTTCCATTATTATTGATGATACCATAGATGTGAACATAGCATCTAAGGAATCCCCTAGAATACTTAAGTTAGGTAAAGCTTTTTCCATGGAAGAGCAAGAGCAATTGACCAGTTTGTGGAAATAATATCAAGATATTTTTGCTTGGTCATTTACCTACATGCCAGGGCTTGATCCCTCCATTGTCATGCATCATTTAGTAGCTAAGCCTAGTGATAAGATTGTTAAGCAAAAACTTAGGAATATGCATCCTAAGATCAACCTCTTAGTCAAGGAGGAGCTCCAAAAACTCCTTGACATAGGTTTTATAAAAGCCATTGATTATTCTAATTGGATCTCCAATGTTGTTCCTATAGCTAAGAAGGTAGGAAAAATCAGAATATGTACTAACTTGAGGACATTAACTTAGCATATTCTAAGGATGATTTTCCCTTTCCCAACATAGATCAAATCATAGATTTCACCACAAAATGTGGAATGCTTTCACTCATGGATGGTTTCTTAGGATACAATCAGATCTCGATTACCCCTAAATATCAGGCTAAGATAACATTCACTACTCCATGAGGTACCTTCTATTGGAAAGTCATGCCTTTTAGCCTTAAAAACATAGGAGCTTCCTATCAATGGGCCATGGCTTATATTTTCTATGGCATGATGCAAGATATTATCTAGGACTATGTGGATGATATTCTAGCTCACTCCATAGAACAAAAGGATTATGTCTATAATCTAAGATGAATATTTGAAAGGCTTAGGCAATACAAGGTTCATCTTAAAACTTCTAGGTGTGTGTTTGGAGTCACATATGGCAAGTTGTTAGGCTTCATAGTTTCTAGGTGAGGCATTGAAGTGGATATTTTTAAGATAGTGTTTATTAATGATATGCCTTCTCCCTACACCTTGACCAAACTATGTAGCCTGTAAGGTAAGCTTTAGTCTATTCATCGATTCATTGCCTAGCTAGCTGATAAGTGTCAGTCCTTTCTTAATATTCTAAAGAAATATGTGATATTCTACTAGGATTATGAGTATCAAAAAACTTTTGATTATCTCAAATAGTATCTCATTTCCCTACCCGTTTTAGTGCCTCTTGTCCCTGGTAGGAATTTGATGCTTTACATAGCAGCCACTACTCATGCTTTGGGAGCCATTATGGTCCAACATGATGATAAAAACAAAGAGTGAGCTATCTACTATATCTGTAGAAACTTGGTTAGCTATGAAACAAGGTATATTCCCTTAGAAAATCTTTGCCTTATCATAGTGTTTGCTTCCTATAAGTTAAGACACTACATGCTCAACCATAAGACATTGATAGTTGCAAAGTTTGATCCTTTGTGATATTTTATGTCTAAGCCCCATATTTTAAGTGGGTGTTGGCCCTCAGTGAGTTTGACCTGATTTTCATAAGTTATAAGGATATTAAAGATCAGATGATCACTGATCAATTAGCCTATGCTCCTCTAGAATATGCCCATACTATAGTTTTTGAGTTTCCTGATGAGTGTTTCAATGTTAAAATTAAAGAGTCTGAGTCTTGGATTTTATTTTCTAATAGAGCCTAATGCATGAAGGGCACTAGTGCTAGATTCATTCTAGTTACCCCACAAAAAAAACTCATCCCCTTATCCTTCAAAATTTACTTCTCTTACACAAATAATATTGCAGAGTACGAAGCTTTGATCCTTGGTCTTAGAGAAGCCTTAGCTTTGTAGGTTAGAATCCTATCGGTCTTTGGTGACTCTCAACTTGTGGCCAATTAGATTGATGATGTTTATCAAACTTGGGATGATAAAATTAATCCTTACAAGGATGTTTTTACCAAGTTTTTATCCTCGTTTGATCGAGTAACCATAGATTCTATCCCTAGATCATCAAACTATCATGAAAATACCATGGCTACTACTGCATCCTTGTTCCCTCCAGAGTTAGAAGATCATCAAGCATTGATTATCATTAAAAAACTTTGGGAGCTTGCATTGCTTGGTTCTTTTCTTGTTTCGTTAGATTGTTTGACCATCGGAGCTTCCCCATTTGAGCCATGGTATATCAACATATTTAATTTCCTTAGGGATGGTTCGATGCCTAATGGTTTAGATCACAATCAATGTAAGATTTTGTGCAAAAGAGCATGTCGATTCATCATAATCGATAATAATTTATATCGATATTCTTTTGAAGGTATCCTCTTGCGATGTCTTGACTCTGATGAATCCCAAATAGCTCTTAGTGATGCTCATGAAGGTTCATTTGGAGGCCATTTCATTGGCAATTCTATTACCAAAAAGCTCCTTTGGATGGGGTACTATTGTAATTCCATGGATAAAGATGCATACGACCATGTTTGGTGTTGTAAAAAGTGTCAATAACATGATCATATTGTTCATGCTCGTCAAGACCTTCAAGTTATATCTTCTCCTTGGCCATTTTCAATGTGGGGATTGGACATTATTAGGAAGGTTAACCTCATGTCATCTAGTCATTACAATTTTATAATTACTACGACTGAGTACTTCACTAAATGGGTCGAAGCCATGCACCTAGCTACGGTGACTAGAAATAATGTTTCTAAGTTCATATTCAATGATATTCTTTGTAGGTGCAAGATTCCTTCATGATTGTTTCTAAAAATGACACTCCTTTCAAGAATAAGGATTTTCATAACCTTTGTGCTAAGTACAAGATTCAACATAGGTTGTCAAATCCTTATTACCCTGAAGGTAATGGATAAGCTGAAGCATCCAACAAGTCCTTGATCAGGATCTTGAAGAAGTTGGTTTGTAAGACCAGTCGTGACTAGCATATCTAGCTTTACCCTATCTTGTGGGTATATTGCACTAGCGTACGTACTCCCGTAGGTGCCTCACCATATGTATTTGTATATGGATCTGAGGCAGTGTTTCCTTTTGAGCTCATGGTTCCCTCATTGCACATCGTGTTACAAGATATCGTAGTTGGTGATTAGTATCATGCAGATCATTTGCACTAATTGGAGCTATTGGATGAAAAGCACATTCATGCCTTAGAGAATTTACAGGCCTATCAAGATAGGCTCCGACAATCTTAATCTAAGAAATTTTGTAATCATTCTTTTGAGGTTGGGGACCTTGTCCTCAAGGAAAATGAGAACACTAATTCTTATGATGATATTTGAGGTAAGTTTCATCTCAATTGGTTATTACCCTTTGTCATAATGACCAAGTTTGGATCAAGTGCCTATCGTTTGGCTTCTCTGGATGGTAAATAACTTAAAGAATCTATGAATATAATTTATTTAAAAAGATATTATGCTTGATCCATCATCTGAATTATATTTTATATTTAGGTTAGATCATATTGCATTTACATACTTGCTCATATTGCATGACTACCTGTCATACTTTGCATGATGCTTGACATTCTATTTTCTTGCACTTTTGCTTGTCATAATTGTATTGTTGCTTAATCATGATTGCGTGTTCATATAGCATTTGGGGATTTGTGATAATGGCATGTGATGATACCTAGTTAGATCATAGCTCACATGCGTTGCAGTCTCACTAGCGTTTTGATGCATAGTGAATCCCCAACCTAGGACCTGTGCATTTTCATCCCTTATTCTCTTCTCATGTTCCTTTTGCTCTTTTATTTTATTCTCTCTTATTCTTGTATTCCTTGAATTTGAAAGTTTTTACAATGATCATCATTTTTATCCAAATTCAAGGAATACAATCCTCTTTTGGTATGTTGTTCTCCTTTGCATGATTCTTATTTCTCCTCTATTTTCATTATTCTGATAAGGATGTACATTCTTCTATCAATTGATTGCACATTTTATTCCTCTTAACTTTTCAATATCTAAAACTTCAAGCTAGGGGTACACAAACAATTCATTGCTCTTCATTTTCTTCCTCTTATTTCTTCTAGCACATGCACACACTCATATTGTGTTATGCTCACATGAATTGGTATATATATATTCTTACACACCCCTACTGGGTAGTACTTTCTAATACATCTTATACATCAGTAATAACATATCACCCCTATTGGGTTATGCTTATTTTGACTTAGTGGGCTCTACACCCCATTACATGATAAGCTCCTTGACTATTTTAGTAGGTCTTGACACACATCCTAGCAGGTTATCACCCCATAGCAATTACTAGTAAAACATCATCCATAATGGGTTATGCTTCATCATCTTGATCATTTGAGAAATCATCCATAGCAGGTTACGCTCCATGTTTTTGTCCATATATACATATTAACGAGTACTACACCCAAATAAGGTTTTCACTCCACACCTGGACCTTCCTTTGGGCATAACTGTTGGTCATCAAATCTGCCTAGGAAAGGATTTTGAGTAAATGTATGCGCCCTAGACCTGGACCAACATTGAAAGGCCGAAGGGAAGAGATGCCCCTCATGCCAATCTTCGAAGAAAGGTCGGATCCTATGCTAAACTACTTGGGTGTTTGAATACAAGAGTGCTGGAAATAGATAAAAGGAGTTAGGGTTAGAGAAATTAGTGATGTAAAATGGGAGAGAACAGGAAGCACGATCACTAGCTAGCAACTTGAATAAAAGCAAAGAACACCAAAGATAAACGGAAGGAATGCAATATAAATTTTCCTATGTATCCTTCAGGCAAGTTTCAGGGTACATTCCCCGATCGCACATCAGACGCAGGATTCAGCATCCAACATACAAACGAGTGAAGACAAAAGAATCAAGCACAGAAGGCAGTATAAAAGAAATCCAATACGATGTCTTTCAACTCCTATGTATCCTTCAGAACGATTTTCAGGGCACAGTCCCCGATCACACACCGGACGCAGGATTCAGAATCCAACATACAAATGAGGAAATGCAAAAGAATCAAGCACAGAAGGCAACATAAAAGAGAAGACTTGAGCTCAAAATCTCTTAGTATTAATCGTAGGACATCAAGTTACAACAGCTTTCTAGCAGATAGTTCCCCCCCCTTTTCCATTACAATGCCTGGGTTTTTATAGAGGACCCGGGCCTCTGAATCATAATTACATAGTGAAGAAGAGTACGCCCTCAAGCCTTGAGAATTCGGCTCCTCGAGGCTCTCGTGATCGAGCTTTCAAATCTATTACCAAAACTGGAAACTGCAACCGGGTCAACCATGGAAAGGTGCATTGATGAGCCGTCTGGACGTCCTTGGTCTCCGGGTGCGGTGCTCGAGTGGCCGCCATGCTCGTCGGGCTCTCCATCATGGCTTGATACTTCATTTTTGATTGCCAAAAATGAGCAGCGGGCTTGCTGGGCACGAAAAAATGCATTTATGAGGCACTTGATCGCCTCAAGAAAATACCCGGCTTGGGACGCGTGCCCGTGAAGTGCTTCGCTAATTTTTCATTCACCACTTCGCTTCGCAATGGTTCTGGGCCGAAGCAAAACTCCTCCTTGAATTATACTTCACAAAACTGAGCTTCGCAAAACTGCTTCGGGGTTGGGGAGTGCCAAAGCATATTTACTTCGTAAAATGGGTCTCTTCCTCTTTGCCGCTTCGTTGATTAAATTACTTCGCTGATGCCTTCGAGAAATGCTTCGCTGCGATCCTTTTTCAAAACTGTGGTTCGGGAAGATTTTAGCCGAAGCAGATGTTACATTCTCTATGACCTCCATAACTTCGGGTGGAAGTACTTCATATGAAAGCTTAGCCAAAGCAAATGCTTCGCAATGACTTTCGTCGAAGTAAAAATGGTTCGCTGATGGAGATGAAAGCACGAGATTTCGGGCAAAGGAAACACTAATTGTGATGCAACCAAAGTCAAATGCGCTTAAGTCCTACAAATGTAAAGTGCATGAAAGGAAAAGACGCATTAAAACGAGATACAAGCAAATGGATAAAACACAGCCCTTTCATTAAAATTTCTTGATCTCTGTTACAATGACGCCTCCTCCATTTTTAGGTGCTAGGAGCGCTAAAAGAATTTGATTACAATCACTTAATGTTCCTCTTTCCGCGTGCCCACGATTGAAATGGATGGGCCAAAATGTGGCTGCCGCTGATGTCGATGAGTTCTTCACCTCTGCTGCTTCTCCTGCGAACAAAGAAACAACCAAGATGTCAGTAGCACCTACCGCAAATGGAAAGTGTTCATTCTCTAAAATTAACGAAATATGCATGTAAAAATTTGCCTAAAACAGTAAATACAGTGAGTCCAAATGGCTTGAAATCTTGACAGAAGATAGAAAAAGTTACCAGAAGGCCATTGCCATCGAGACAGCTAGCCAATCTGCCTTCAACTGGAATTCGTCCCTGGGCAGGATGAATTCTGACTGCAATTCGTCCCTGGGTGGGACGAATTCTTCTGTGTTGAAGAAGCCGACCTGCTGTTGCTCCAATTTTGATTCCCGAGACCTGCAAAACACCTGAAAACAAGGGGGTTATGTAATTGGGGCTATTTTGGGACGACCCAGATGGTCGGATTCTCCCAATTTGGCCTCTACCCTTGGGAATTTGATCTCGCCACCTGCAAGTTAGTGAAACAACAAAGCGACACAAAACATACTAGAATCTGATCAAAAGTTATGAACTTGCAGCTATGAGTTAACCAAACATGATAACACAAAATGCAACTTGAAAAAGTAATATAGAATGCTCTAAAACTTAGAAAGTGCGGGGGTGCCCAAGTGGGCCTCCCACCGTTGGCACTTGATTCCAGCGCCAATCCACTAGGGATGGGCCCAAAACCTCTTAGGATTGGGGGGTCGGCGAATTGGTTGGTTCAGGTGTCCATGTGTTGGATTTGGGTCAGGTTCAAGCTTCCAAAAGCCACCCAAAAACCTCCCTTGCAAAAGAGATTGGTGGATGCGAGAAGGTGAACCAAAAGGGATGCAAGTGGGTCTTCAACTCGGCAGCACTTAGTTGCTTGAAATCTCCTTCAACCTGTACTTATTTGGGTGAGAAAATTCCCACCTTTTATAGACCCATGGGGTCTCTTTTGAGAGGGAAGCACAAATGCCATGTGTTGGTCATAGGTGCCATGTGGTAGTCATGTCTTCCCATGAGGGAGGGGAGTCCTCCATTGACTTGGGCTTTCATAATTGCCCTTGTGACAGTCCTCTAATGACCTATCTGTCCACCCACACACGCGTGCGAGGTAGGAGTCATCAACTGACTGTCCTGGGCTGTCACTTGGCGCCATTCTTCTTTTTGCCCGTTAAACTCAGAATTCGTCCCTACCAGTTACGAATTCAGAATCCGTCTCTGGGTGAGACAGATTCTAATTTTGAATTCGTCTGCGGGTGAGACAGATTTGAATCCGTCTCTGGGTGAGATAGATTCTGAGCAAAGTGCCTAAATGTGCCAAATTGCCCTTTTGACCTTACAAAATTGCTATAAAAGTGGTTAGGACCACTGTTTAACCTCTGAGGGCTGCCCTGGGGGCTGTGTTTTGTCAAAGCGATTAGTGTTTGCAGTCACGTAATCAGATTGGTGTTGTTTTTGTGTCTACAGGAGGAGCCCGAAGTGAGCGCTTCAGCAACTTTTTGGCGAAGTTCTTTCAATGCTCCTTGAGTTTCACTTCGCTGATTTACCGACCAAAGTATTTGCTAAAAACACTTTGGGTGCAAAGTAGTTTCATCCCATTTTCTTTGTATTTTTCTTCGGCACACCGCTTCGCAGAAATCTTGCCCGAAGTAGTTTCTGAAAATGCTTCTGGCCTGAATTAGATTGCTTGCCTTGGATTTTTCGGTGAAGTTGTTCTTCGAACGCCACTTTTGTATTCTTCTTCGGCAATACTACTTCGCAAAACTTTTACCCGAAGTAGTGCTGGAAATGCTTCGGGTGCGAAGTTCTTTTTTTAATTTTTCCTTCAACGAAGCTCTTTTCTTTAGCTTTTTTGCCAGCGAAGTTCTTTATTTTCTCCTTTATGTTCAAATGGGTGGCATTGGGAACCAAAATTGCTGCAACTTTTCAAAATAAAAATAACAAAGCAAAAACTTTATACAACACTATACAAAACCTGTTTCTTTTCTACCCCTTGAGAAATGTTGACAAAATTTTCAACATTCTTGGTGGCTCATGGGGCAACGAGCTTGTCTTGGTGGGAGGACCTTTAGCCTTTATTCATTGGGCCAGAGTCACCTCCAGACCCTTCTTCTTCTTGTCCTTCTTGGAATGTTTCCGTAGCTGGTTCTTGTTCTCCTTCTTCTTCTTCGGCTCCCTCTTCTAGAGCGACTTCCTGTGGTGGTGACGGGGCAAGACGCTCATGAATTTTCCTCATGGTTTAGCGTACCTGGGACCAGGCACTCTTTGAGAAAGGTTCCAAATCTTGTAGTGCCTTGATCAATACTCGAAACTGATCGATTTTCCCGATATCTGCATGTTGGGCTCTAGTATACAGGTCATTTAGGCAGGCCGCGATCTTGCAGTATCTCAAGAGGTAATCTATGATTTGCCTTTCTGTGATGGGCTCTACCCATCCGTCTATCTCCGATACGTCACCTTCAAACTGAAGCCATGTTGGCTTAATCTCTTCTTTGGACAGGAGATGCCCATCATCATCTGTGAAACTTGGGAAGCCCATGGAAGAGAGATCCTGAAAATAGCCCATTGATGTGCGCTGCTCGTTCTCAAACATGTCCAGAAGTTCTTTTGCATTTTGCATTTTTCACACCTTAGAGAAGAAAGCGCATACTGTGGCTCAGGATGTAGACCAGTCCCTAGCTATTCGGCTCATCGCAGGGACCTGCAAATCTTGATACTTGGCGCTTTGTACATTGAAAGCTAGTTTGAGTCGGCTTCTACCTTTCTGAGTGATCTCTTTGATGATTGGCCCTACTTCGATAGCAGCATTCCTGGCTTCCATGATGTAGGCCAAAATTGAAAGAGCGCTGGAGGCCCGAGATCTGAAGTTTTTGAGCAAATGCGAGCGAATTTCCTTGATTTTGTTCCTGTCACACAGCCCTAGGCCCTCCTTTTTGTACAACTAGTTCTGCATCTGCAAAAAATTTCCTTCAAGCTCTTTGGCCCTCAGCTCATTCTCGTCCTGTCTTTGTGCTTGATTTTTAGCTGTACATTCCAGTTGGTTTATTTGCAATTTTAGGGCATATGCTTCCTTTTTCATCAGCTTGCACTGCTCTTCGGCATCCGCTAGCTTGGACCGGACTCTTGCCAGCTCTTCCTCTAGCTTAATATTGGTGCTCTCTGCTTCGAATCTGCATAGATTTGCAATGTTTGCGTGCTCTCGGAAGGTCTCGACCCCTACATGCATAGACAAAGACTCATTGTCTATGTTCAGGTGCTCCAGGTCCTTGGTTTTCTCTTGATAATCATAATCCATTGGGGTCATCTCATCCAGAGGCTTCTAGACCCTAGGGACCTTCACTTTGTGCAATTTTCTAGCCTCTAGATCAAAAATTGCATATTTCTCAACTTGGGTCAGAGAGCGCCCTATTTTCTTTCTAGCCTCCTTCAGCATCTTCTATGTGTTTTATCGGGCCTGAAGTAGCTTTTCAGCTAGAGGACGTTCCTTTATTATGGACAGCTTGGATTCAAATGAGGATGGATCTCTAGCCAAAGGGGTAAACAAATATAAAGGGTTGACGAGAAATGTCTCACCAGAAGGTTCGACGATAGGTGTAGCGGGGGCCTCTGCTAGCAGGACAACACCGTGTATGATGAGAACTTGTGTCATGGGGTTTGGTGTTGAGATATTGTCTTCACCCTGGCTAAGTATGGAAGGATCGGTGGCATGGGCGGGCGAAGGTGTTTCAACAGGTTTGTCTTGGCTGGATGACTCGGGTGGAATGGGGTTAGGCGGAGAAATAGGCAATGCTTGGAGAGGTGATTGGCCTTGTAGGGGGGAAGGGGTTGATGATGACCCTCAACCGGGACCATGGTGGACGTGTCAGAGATTGAGGCAAAAGGGAGAGAGTGCATACCTACGTGCCCTCCTAGCAAAGCGGCCATGGTAACTTCTTGCGTGATTGGCTCTTGGCCTTTTTGGGCCTCGGCACCTTCGACCTCCAAGAATTCTACTTTAGGATCCCCTTCCTATTAGAGGAGTTCCTCCACATTGATAACATCTATGTCTGGTACCATCTCGGTATTTGGTGGCACAGCATCTTCATCGTTTGCTTTGGTTGAGACTTGCGCAGGTTGTTCGGTAGGCAGACTCGGATGCCCTGTACGGGGTCGCTTTGGATGGGTCGAAGGCGCTTGTACTTGCTCTGGCCTTTTCCTCTTCTTCCTTTCCAATGGCTGCTCTGATTCTTCGGTGCTTGTATCTTTAGATGGCACTTGCGTTAGTACCCTTGGCACAACTTTAGCTTTTTTCTGTGCTCCCAAGGCATCGTCAGTCTTCCCTGGGCTTTCACCCGATCCTGGGGTAGCTGGAGGGACAAAATCGGTGAAGGATATGGGATTCCAAGATCCAACCTTAGTTTCATAGACAATTGTGAAGTCCCTATCCATTTTCAAGAGTCCATAGGAATTCATATTTCGGCGATGGACTCTCATTATCCACCATTCCCTCAGTTGTTCCTCATCCCAGTTCTTCAATTCTTCCTTCAGATCATCCTTGGCCTTCCTCTAGAATGTGGAGTCTGGGGTTGGAAATGGGTATTGATCAGGATCAAACTCTATTTCCATGGGATAAAAGTCATGCCAGGGAGGTAATGTTCTCATTTTTTCTAAATGCCACTCTAGATCTCTCTCGTTGGGATTGTTTCTCTGCTCCATTATTTCGGGGTGTGGGTAGACATGAAAATTTTTACATTTTAAGTGATCTTTCATCACCCCTATGGGATCATAAAGCCACCTCTGAGGAATCTGAAGCAAGCCAAAATTAGCAAGCTTTTCTTCCAAAATGATGTTCTGCTTTAATGTGAAAACTTCAATCACCCCCATTCTGAAAGGAAAGTCACAAGTGTGTGCCCACTTTCGGCCGTGGCCGTAAACTTCATTGGTCGCGTTGCTTTGTCGAGCAACTTCTAGTGCAAATTGGTACTTGGATGGGAAAACCGGCAGCAAGAAGGGCTTTCCCACGAAGCCGAACAGGCGTATCACAAGCCCCTGTGTAAGTTGAAAAATATCCCCCTTTTTTGCCTGCACCACCCTGTCTCTCAGACTGAAGGGCACCCGAGGGCTGGACCCTGTCAACAATCACATGGCAGGCCCCAAGAATTGTTGATTGAAAGAATAATAAGACTCTGACCTCAATAGGAGGTGAGTCCACTGGTATATAGGCAGAGGATTTCCATCCTCGCCACTTGATGTAATCGCAATATGGGGGAAATTTTTATATGTGCAATAAAAGAATAACCAGACAAGAAAAGAACATGGGCTGAAATGTTGCTCCGCTCCAGAAGTCTTCATCGCGGTAAGCCGCGTGTGCAGGTTTCGGGTTACCCATTCTACCTAGTCAAAGAATATTGGGTTGGTGTTCGACCTCAAAGCATCGAGAGCATAGAAATCCCCTCTGGAAATACACTCGGCCAGAGACACCTGCCAAGGGTATACCAAAGTATCGGTTGACAAGCCCACCACCCATGCAATAATGGAGAAAATGTTCGTGTTATTAAAGGCCTCCAAAGGTAGGGGCATTTGGGGCAGCTTGCCTGAAGGGAGCCCGCTCTTGAGGTTTTCTCGCAAGAATTTCAATACATAGTTGTTCGAGGTGAACCTCTCCATTTGTTCACTTAAAATGACATTGTGAACTGTATATCCCTTCGACGGCCCCTGTTGTGGCATGAAAGCTGCTTGCACGTCCTCCTTCAGGATAGAGAACAACTTATCACCAGTGACATTCAGCACTTGTCTGGAAGCTGGTTGGTAGTTCTATGCGATGACGTAAATCAGCTCAGGGCAATGGTGCATAGGAGGAGACAGATACCAATAGATTTGGGAGTAATATGCGGTGGCTCTCTTGTTGTCGGCTGAGAGCCTGCTCTTCATAAAATCAATAGTATACCTGAGCTCGGCCATGCTTCTTGAGAGTTTCGTATCTTTAATTTTGTCCTACTTGTCAACTGGTGGCTCTACGAGTTGTTCATATTTGGATTCCTCTCTTTCTTCCACAACTCGTTTCTTTGGGTGGGGGCGCGGGTTGACCTTCTTAGGTCTCTGCTTTTTCTCCTCCGAACATTTCATTTTTTCAGGCACTGTCACCTCTGGCTCCTTTCCTCTTTGCATAGAATTTTTCTTTCCCATGTTGTATGATTATGGCAGCAACACCAGCAGCACAGACTGTTTCGACGTCAAGGAGCTTCTCGGCGAGTGGCAGCAGAATTTGCGGACAAGCAATGTGTTTTCAATATTGCACTTTCAAATAACTTTTTCTTTGTTAAAGCCTACCTTTTATAGCCTTAAGGGGCAACTATCCCTATTTATGGCTCTTGCCATAATTAAACCTATGCTACTAACCTAGGAAATTACTGCGCCATCCGATTGGCTATCCAGCGGCATCGTATGCGGAGTTACGCGCCCTAATGATTACACCTTGCATTGGAAGCACATCTTGTACTTGGGTGCGAGCTTTTTTTTTTTTTTTAACTGAATCGCCTCGGGACATGCCCCGCCACCTTTGCCTTAAATTCATATGCTTCGAGCTCTTTTCAAGGTGGTAGTCGACACATTTCTCGAGATGTACTTTAAATGCTCCCGTCCTGCACATTATTGGTTTGGCAAAGTTGGGGTCGAACTTGGAAATGCTTCGCAGTGAACTTCTTCTTCGGGCTGATCTTCTGCGTTTCGGGCCCGAGGTACTTATCCTTTGCCGTGCTTTGCAAGGACCACCTACCAAAGCTTGTGCTTTTGAAAATTACTTCACAAAATTTCTACCTGAAGTGGTTGCTGGAAATGCTTCGGGTGCGAAGCTCTTTCGTGCCTTTGTTTGAACTTTGGTTCGGCCCTTTACTTCCTTGCAACTGCTACTTTGGGTAAAAATCCCCAAATGAGATTCCGGTTTTTTTTTTTTTTTTTGTGTTTTTACCCCTTGTGTAATGTGACCAGACTGTCAAAATTCTTGACGAATCGCGGGGCAACAAGCTCATTTGGGTGGGAGAACCTTTAGCCTTTATCCATTGGGCTAGAGGCACCTCCAGACCCTTCTCCTCTCACTCCCTCTGGGAGCGCTTCTGCATCTGGTTCTCCCTCTTCTTCTGCTTCTTGAGACACATTCAATGGATTTTGGCTGAGTACTTGCGTCTTGCCCCTTGGGATACAAAAGGGGCGCAAAAAGGTGCCTTCCTCATTCTCAGGCCTTATCGCTTGAGACTGCTCTCCTTGGACTACCTCCTGATGGAGATTGCAAGTAGCCACATTGTTCATTGTTGGGTCAAAGCTTGCATATTCCCATTGCTGTTCTTGGGAAAAAAAAATTTCTTGAGCTTCGAATGACTGCATCAGACCTATGCTCAGTATGAGGAGTCTACCATGATGAATACTGCGTAGGATGGCCAGGAGCAGCAAACAGTGATGGGTTTTCTCCCCACTACCACTTTCCATATAGGAACAAGAGTTGTCCTGCTCGTATTGCTTCCTCAAATATCTAATGAAATCTTTGTTCACCTGATTGTAGTAAGAGAAGGCATATGTTCGGGTGAAAGGCATGAACATAGAAGAGGTGAGATTGGGCATGCGTTGGTTGGATCTCCACTGGAATACTCTTCCAACTTCTGTAAAATCAGACATTGAAGTCCATGATGCTCTCCAGAGGTGCTCTCATGATAGCGAACAAATCCATCAAAAGTTGGGAGGGATATTGAGAGCCGTCGAATGTCTTGATCAATGCTTCTGCTAAATCGCTCCATGAGCAGATGCTTTCGTACTCGAGTAATCTAAACCACCGCATCGCTTCTCCTTCCAAAGACATGACCAGAAGTCTCACCATGACATCTTCATGGATTATGTTGTGGAGGTTTGCCAACGCAGCAATGTCTTCAAGGTGCCTTTGGGCCATTCCCTTAGTGCCATCATATTTCGCCAATGTATGCAAGGCTCCTCTAGGAATTTTATGATAACCCTGAAGGTTCAAAGGGGAACGGGCATTCCAACTAGGATAACGTGATTTTTCCATTATGGCAGTGGCCTTGATTTTTTGGGACGTTTTCTTTCAGCTTAAAAGGTGCCTATGATGAAGGAATCTAGGTTTTCAGCTCAGTTAGAGTCGCCAGGTGATTTTGACAGATGGGGGCAAGCCAGAGATTCATGGACTCAGACTTCCTTAAAACATGGGAACTTTTGCCATGAAGGCACAAATTTGGGTACTGGTCTTTTCGACTTAGAGATTCTTGGGTAAACAGAGTCGCCAGATGCTAAGAGTCTTTCAGTAATGAGAGCATCGATTCTCACTACCACTAATCAGGTGAGACTGACCGGGTCACACCCAAAACTAGTTAGAACTATTGGCCCCAGTGAAGACGGGTTTGCGTTAAAATATGGGACCTTAACTAGTTATGAATTTTTCTGAGACAGACACAGTTGGGTCCCACCGGGCATGCCAGAAACTATTGGTCATCAAATCTGCCTAGGAAAGGATTTTGAGTAAATGTATGTGCCCTAGACCTGGACCAACATTGAAAGGCCGAAGGGAAGAGATGCCCCTCATGCCAATATTCGGAGAAAGGTCGGCTCCTATGCTAAACTACTTGGGTGTTTGAAGACAAGAGTGCTGGAAAGAGATAAAAGGAGTTAGGGTTAGAGAAATTAGTGATGTAAAGTGGGAGAGAACAAGAAGCACGATCACCAACTAGCAACTTGAATAGAAGCAAAGAACACCAAAGATAAATGAAAGGAACGCAATATAAATTTTCCTATGTATCCTTCAGGCGAGTTTCAGGGTACATTCCCCGATCGCACATCGGACGCAGGATTCAACATCCAACATACAAACAAGGAAAGACAAAAGAATCAAGCATAGAAGGCAGTATAAAAGAAAGCCAATACGATGTCTTTCAACTCCTATGTATCATTCAGAATGAGTTTCAGGGCACAGTCCCCGATCACACACCAGATGCAGGATTCAGCATCCAACATACAAATGAGGAAAGGCAAAAGAATCAAGCACAGAAGGCAGCATAAAAGAGAAGAATTGAGCTCAAAAACTCTTAGTATTAATCGTAGGACATCAAGTTATAGCAGCTTTCTAGCAGATAGTTCCCCCCCCCTTTTCCATTATAATGCCTGGGTTTTTATAGAGGACTCAGGCCTCTGAATCATAATTACATAGCGAAGAAGAGTACGCCCTCGAGCCTTGAGAATTTGGCTCCCCGAGGCTCTTGTGATCGAGCTTTCAAATATGTTACCAAAATTGGCAACTTCAATCGGGTTAACCATGGAAAGGTGCATTGATGAGCCGTCTGGACGTCCTTGGTCTCCGGGTGCGGTGCTCGAGTGGCCGCCATGCTCATCGGGCTCTCCATCATGGCTTGATACTTCATTTTTTATTGCCAAAAATGAGCAGCGGGCTTGTTGGGCATGAAAAAATGCATTTATGAGGCACTTGATCACCTCGGGAAAATACCCGGCTTGGGACGCGTTCTCGTGAAGTGCTTCGCTAATTTTTCATTCACCACTTCTCTTCGTAATGGTTCTGGGCTGAAGCAAAACTCCTCCTTGAATTATATTTCGCAAAACTGAGCTTCACAAAATTGCTTCGGGGTTGGGGAGTGTCGAAGCATATTTACTTCATAAAATGGGTCTCTTCCTCTTTGTCGCTTTGCTGATTAAATTACTTCGCTGATGCCTTTGAGAAATGCTTCGCTATGATCCCTTTTCAAAACTGTGGTTCGGGAAGATTTTGGCCGAAGCAGATGTTTCATTCTCTATGACCTTCGTCACTTTGGGTGGAAGTACTTCGTACGAAAGCTTAGCCGAAGCAAATGCTTCGCAATGACTTTCGTCGAAGTAAAAATGGTTCGCTGATGGAGGAGCCCGAAGTGAGCGCTTTGGCAACTTTCTGGCGAAGTTCTTTCAATGCTCCTTGAGTTCCGCTTCACTGATTTACCGACCGAAGTATTTTCTGAAAATAATTTGGGTGCGAAGTAGTTTCATCCCCTTTTCTTTGTATTTTTCTTCGGCACACCGCTTCGCAGAAATCTTGCCCGAAGTAGTTTCTGAAAATGCTTCGGGCTTGAAGTAGATTGCTTGCCTTGGCTTTTTCGGTGAAGTTGTTCTTCGAACGTCGCTTTTTTATTCTTCTTCGGCAATACTACTTTGCAAAAAATTTACTCAAAGTAGTGCTAGAAATGCTTCGGGTGCGAAGTTCTTTTTTTTATTTTTCCTTCGGCGAAGCTCTTTTCTCTAGCTTGTTTGCCAGCGAAGTTCTTTCTTTTCTACTTTATGTACAAATGGGTGGCATTGGGAGCCAAAATTGCTGCAAATTTTCAAAATAAAAATAACAAAGCAAAAACTTTATACAACACTATACAAAACCTGTTTCTTTTCTACCCCTTGAGAAATGTTGACAAAATTTTCAACAATAACTCCCTTCATTTTGGGTCCTTGATCGACTTTTTATAGTTTTCTATGGTTGACCTTCTTTGGAGATGATCTTGCTCTTCTTTTTATTCTTGTTCTTTTTGTTCTTCTTCTCTTCTCTTCCCTTCTTATTTCTTTCCCTTTATTCTATTTCATCCATGCATTTCATGCTAGCTGCATTAAATTCATGATGTACCTAGTAATCATTGCTTTGTTTACTTGCTTTATTCTCCATGCTTCTATATTTTGTTTTTCTATTGTTGTCTTTTCGAGTCTCTTAAGGAGTTTTCATTCCTTTAAAAACTTGAGGGAGCATCCTAACCATAGAGATTAATGGAATTAACACCTCACATTTTGTGCAAAATTCCAGAGTGTCCTTCATGATACCCCTTTTTGCACCACCCCTTTATCCAAACCTGGCCACCCCTTCTCTGAGTTTTTTGTCTTCTTTCCCATAGGAGTCTACATATTTCTTTGACACATTTTACTTGACCTTAAATAAGTCAAAGAGGGGGTAAAATGTAGACATGGAAAATTGACCCACTTTAGTGGGAAATATTCTTTGAGTCCTCCTAGGAGACCCCATAGACTTGCCTAGGTTAAGGGCTAGGTCTCTCCACCTTTTTTCTTTGTTTTTTCTCCTTTATGTGAAATCGCGGTCGCTCTCAACATGGAGTGATTTCACATAGGTGAAATCATGATCGACCATGATGGAGTGCAATTATGTATTCTAGGATTTTCTCCTAAGGAAGTCCTAATTTCTTGAATTTGGCATATTTAGTATCGGTTCTCCATGGTTTTTCCTCCATTTCTGCTCTCAAATCCACTATAGGAGGGTTTGAAATCATTTTGAGATCATGAAAATGACAAATAATCATGCATGATAATAAGAAATAAGACAAGTAATTTTAAGGTGCTTTCTAAGTGATATGTATTCTTCTTCTTTTGTAAGCAATATAACTTGTAATTGTGAAGTTTGATATATTTCTACTGCATTGGATTATTTGTTGTTGTTGCTCGCTTTGGTAGATTTTGTGTTGGAGCCTTAAGGAGAGATCAACTATTTGGGAGGTCTTAACCCTTCTATTTGCTTATGTCCTATCTATCAAGTATTTTCACTCTCTTTCATGTATGTACTAGTTTTTTGGGTGACGTAATCGAGTTCTCGCATCTGTATTTTATTTTTTGCATAGCTTCTATGAAGTCGCACGAAGTCTCTATGATACGTGATTTTACTAGTGCAAAATTATGATCACTTGTTACGGGATAATATTTCACCTAGACTATGTATGGGGGCAATTTTTTGTTCCCAGACCCTAGATTTGCATTATAGGTTGCATAGAAGACATATTGCTACATTTTATTCTATGGTTTTATAATTTTATTTTGTTGTATTGTGATATGCTTGTTCACTTTTCAAAGGTCAACTTTCACTTCTATTTTTAAAGGTTAGCTAAAATGACCTAGGGGGCTTGAAAGTTGTGCCTTCAAGCATTATTGTACAGTGGCCTAAGAAGGCACCCTAATACTGATTATATTTCCCAAGTGTTTATCAAGTTATCTTGTAGGAATAGGAATTGTTGATATCGTTGGACAAAGGATAAAAGCAAGGATCAACCATCAGATAAGATAAATGCTTTGATTAGTCTTTAGGCTATTTACTGCACACCTATTTTTGTTACAAACCCTAGATCTAATTTAAAATAAATACATTTAATATATTTATAAGAATTAAAAGGATAAACATTATATAGTGTGCACTTAGGATTAATATTGTTTGTGCATCCTCTCTTGAGCCCTTACTTAAAGGTTTTCTATTTTAAAACCCTAGGACTAGAAAGCATTCAAAGAAATAACCATTCTAGGATTATCTCTTGTCTTCTTGCATATTGTATTTATGCATTGTCCTTTATATTTTTATAGCATAAATCTAGAAAGGCCAAATATAGGTGATTTTCTTGAATCAAATACATCAAACATTATTGAAAACCAGAGGACTTGGAGCAAGTCCTTAAAAATTTCCTGGTGAATTCTCCCCCGTCTTTTACACAAAGTGTAGAGAAAAACCAATCCCTTGCGGTTCACCTCAAGGCTTCCCTACGGGTCCAACCTTGAGAATCATACGCGTGGTTTCCCCCTCTACAATGTTATAGGCATGGAGGTATACTTTTTGGATTATTCTATAGACATGGAGGCTTTAAATTCGTATAGGACAATGATGATTCCAAAGAATTTATCATCAACTTGAATGAAAATTTGTAATATATGGTTTAGCTAAATGGTTGATTTACTATGAACTAAAATCATATGAGGACAAGAATGTTGCCAAGCTTTAGAAAAACAAAATCTGCAAATCTAACTGCCATGTCTAATATATTCATATATAAAGTTGTATAAAAGTGTATAAAGCTCTTCAAACTCAACGTGAATGCAAATACACACAAAACAAAGTTCTATAAAATTATACAACTTATAATTGGCAAAATGTGTGAGGAAATATATTTGAAAGAATATTATTAAAAATACAATGTGGCATTGTTTCTAAGGTAGGAAGCGAATATAGAGGACTCAACTATTTAGATTTTTTTTTCATTTTTTATTTTTATTTTTTATTTTGATTATCAAATTAAATTTAGTTTTTTTTTTTTAAAGCGAAAAACCCCTTGCGGGGCCGCCTTGGTCTGAGAGACCACAAACAGGGGGTTCTACACCGTCAAAGTCACCCGAGAGTTGCACCCGACCCTGCCCGCACCAACATTATCAATTGGATTTTTGGATACCCAATTCAACTTTTTGGTAGGGTGGATATTTGAACCTGGGACCTCCCTTGGAGGATTTCCCTCTCCTCTCCAACTCACCTACAACACCTGGGTTTAAATTTAGTTTTATATGATATATTAAAAGTATTATTTAAATAAATATTTTAAGAAAAGAAGTAGAAAAGCAAAATATTGTAGTATAAATTATTTAATAAAAGATTGATAAAATAATATAATTTTAAGTGAGAATGTGAAACTAATGTCATAATTTTTTTTTTAATTGTATAATATAAGCATGTCATATAAATAAAAGAAAAACTTGAATTGGATTTTTTTAATTTATTTTTAAATACATGTATTGTTTCTTTCAATTTACATCATAGTAAAAAGTAGTGTCTTATTTATCTAAAATATTATTTCAAACTAAAATACTATAACTTTTTATTAGGAGGTAAATTAAATCAATTGATTGAGTTGTTAAAGCATCTAAACAAATAAAGTCATCAACTTAAAAATCAAAACCAATTGGACTTTACCATTTTGATATTTTATTTATACTTTTTAATCCCAAAAAATATATATTTATTATAAAACAAATTTCTTATATAAATTATCAAAAACTATTCATGAAAAGATTTGAATTGCACTATTAACAATTAATAGCTATTTATAATAATTCTTAAAATATCAAACTTCATATATGAGGCTATTAGCAATTAGAGGAGTCTAATTATGAATGTACTCATCTATTTATGTCAAGTTGATTAAAATTAAAAGATTGCTTGTCTTATAAATGGTATCCACAAAGTAAAGGTATCATAAGAGAGTTTTCATGGGAACATTGTAGGAAATTAAATTTAATAATAAAAAATAATTGGATTTTATGTTTTTACCAATGCATTTGAAAGGTTATAATATCCACACTTTAGGCATAGAGATGTGACATTCAATTATCTCAGATGAGAATCCTAGGATAATGAATCTTCAATTTTAGCAATGATAAAAATGTGCAAAAGATAACTATGATCAAAATAAATAAACCTTTTCTATTCAAATATTCTTGGAGGTACGATGTTAGATCTAGTTGGAGAAATTATTTAGGTAGTGTATATATGATCCTAAGTAAGGAAACAAATTCCATAAATAGCAACAAAAATGGTAAAACTCAAAAATGTAAAAATGAAAAGCATTCACTAGAATAGAATTAGATTCCATAATAATAAATCAATAATAGTAAGTAATAGATTTAGATTCCAAATCACCATCAATCCTAGCCATTGAAAAAGGAAAAAGTATCATAACCACTTAGAGATGGCAAAGTCTCATATGTGCATTAGAGGTGAAAGATAATTACAAGTATGAGTGATAAAATAATTACAACATAACTCCTATATGTATAAACCAAAAAACTAACAACCATAATCCTACTGCTCAAGGGTTGACTACCCTAACCTAGGGCCCAAGTTAATAACAATAAAAAAGTCAAGGTGGCTATATTGGATCCATTACAAGGATCTCCTATAAAAAATATTTGTCCTTCAAGTTAGAAATAATTGGAGAATGCTTGCTAGTTCCCATGTCATATCTTCTTCCAATACATTATATCATTTGATGAGAAAACCCCACTTGACGAGATATCATATTATGGACTCAAGACTACATAAGTACTTCTGATTGGAGGCTAATCTACCCTTATTCATTAAGTATTAGAAACTCTATCTCAGACCACACATTTTAACCAGTAACCTATTTAAGACAAGAAAAATAAAAAATAGGATGATTTGAAAGTCAAAGAAAGTTATAACTAATATGTCATTTCCCAATTTGATGAACCACCTTGTAAGGACCATAGACTTGAGGTGCCAACTTTTAACTAGACTTGTTGTAGCCATAAAATTTGGACACACCTCCAAATTATTAAAGTTACTAAAATATCATAATTACCCTAATAACATGTAAATCATCCTAAAAAACCATTACCTCAATATTCATGCCAAAAAATGTAAAAAAATGGATTAATTGTACTCTCTTTGACAAAATCGGATGATCCCGATGAAACTGGACATATTTGATAATATCAAATGTGTTTTATTTCGTCCAAATCCCACATGCACCTAATTTAGGTTCCTATATTGGATTTGAATCTAATCTAGATGTCACCAGCTTCCTAATGAAACCGAATGATCTGATAAAATCAGATATAGCCAATTTCATTCAAATCAAGACAAACACCTAATTTGGCCCAAAAACCTAACTTTTTCCACCACTCACCTAATCCCTCGAATAGGGACAACCATTTTAATCCCTCAGATCCACTGTAATCATCCTAGTTGATGAAATTTGTAGAAGAGCTTGGAAAAGAGAAGGAGTTTTAGAGTTTTTTTGCAGGTTATGGCATGATTTTTAGTATACTCAAACCTTAATTTTACTTAAATTTTACTGCATTTCCTTACAATTTGTATTAAATTGAATGCATTTGATTATGTCCCTATTATGTACTACTTCATCTTTTGCCTTGCAGAACTAGTCATTGGATAAAACTAGTTGTGTATGATTTCATGCTTTGTGTACGATTTCGTACCTAGCATACGATTTCGTATCTACGCCCCTCTAGGGATAAAATTTTGCATTTTAGATCTTTCATTTCACATTACTAGAATCATAGAAATTTTAATTTCCGCCATTTCATATTACAAATCTTTGTTATTATCAGATCTAGAATTTTTCATTTTATGGTTAAAATAATCAACTTTTCATTTTTTGCATGATTGGCTAAAATAACCGAGGGGATTTTACTATCACATGCCATGATCTATTGTGGTCTATGTAGACCCCCTTTCTCTAAATCTAAAATCTATTGTTCTACTGTGAATTTATAGGTTTTGAACAAAATCGTATGCATCTGATTTTGTTAGACAAATTCGTATGTTTGGTTTCACCCTGTCTACATCCGATTTCATGCAATGCAACCAATCTCATCAAAAATTAGACTTTTGGGCTAGATAAGTGCTCAAAAATTCATTCTTTCACTGTTAGATTTACATTCTCTGTTTTGTAAGCATTTGTCATTAATAAAAAAATAAAAAAACCCAAAAACATAGATTTACTACACCTTTTACAAAACACAAAAATACCAAAAAGAAAACACACCAACTTAGAAGCCTTGCATCATAGTTAAATTTTATAACACTTTATAAAAAAATTATGCCTTATCTTCATTTGAATTTGAAATTGCATATATCTACGTAGAAATTGCATTCTGGCCAAACCTAGGTTGTATGTGAGACAAATCAATCAAATGAAAACACTACCTTATCTAGGCATGGAAAACGCCATAGTAAGTATTTCTTGGTGAACCCCACCCCATTCATTGACAAACACCAAAGAGAGTGTAACAGAAGCACTTCTCATCTGAGGTGTATATCCAACACTTTCCTTGCCCCTTTTACGTATGGATCCATTAGCCTGAGATAAAGGGGTGCAAAAATTTTGGGCCTACATTCTTTGGTGAACCCGATATGAACACACTCCTATTATAAAATTATTGAAACTTTATTTTGTTCCATAAAAAAACAAACAAACAAAACAAAAATAAAATCTCATTAAATGGTAGAAAACAGACTTAACGAATCCTTCTTCATAGATCTTAGGAGAATGCTTATTGAATAAGAGGTTAATATATCCTATGAACGTGATGGAACAAAATGCCAAGTAGATCTATGGAAACACTTTGGCATCCTTGAAAAAAAATCCTAAGAAATTAGAGAAATTAGAAGAATTGATATTTCTAGAGCCTTAGGACCTAGTTATTATTCTCCTTACTTTGAAATCAAAAGAGGGTGTGAGTGTTGGCTTGCAAGCAAATGAGTTGGTGTCCACACAAACATTTATCCTTGGGATAATTATTTGGAAGAAGCCCTAAACATCCACAAATTCTTGGCATACTTAGAAAATAACAAAGTGACCCTAGAACAAAGAAGAAGATTCCAAAAGGCACCTAGGGAAATCTTATTTTGAGATTATTGTGACGAGTTACAAGTTCAACATGTTAACTCAAAAACCAATGGATTTACATTGGTCCATTTCATTCAACTCTTACTAGATGATTTTTATTTTGAGGAAGAACATTACATGAGCCCAGGAGATTTGGAACCAATAAATGACATTCATAGGCTCTTCAGAGAATATTGAAACCACTTAATGACATTTTCAAAAACCTTGTAAATATTTGGGTTAAAGCATAATAAATTGTTTGCTTAAAAACAAAAAAACAACTAAAAAAAAAATTTTTTTAGCATCTCTAGGAAAGATGCCTAAGCACCATTCAAAAAGTAGGGACTGACTCTAAATATGAGCTATATACTGACCCTAACACATGAATTGAAATGGAAGAAGTCTTAGAAGAGCAAGAATATCAAATAGGACAAAGTGAAGAAGATAAAACCATTAATGACATAGATCCAAAAGTAGAACCTTAAGAAAGTATTCACTTTCAGTCCATGCAACATCTATGTGACTTTCTAAATCAAAATTGAACAACCATCACCAATGTATTGGAAATATAATATCAACTTATAAAGGGTAATTTTTCAATGGAGGCAGCCTTAGAAATAGTATTTCAACTTCACCCACAACCTGAAACATACATAAATAATTCATTAAAACATGACACTGATAATGCTAAATATATGCCTCCTCTAAAATATAATTCCCAAGAACATGTACCTAAATCACCACCACAACAAACCATTGATGCAAACACTATAACTACTTCTAATCAAAAGCAATCATATTCTTCTAAAAATCCTAATTTTCTTTCTCAATATTTTGAACATGTGTTCGCTCTAAATTCTTCATCTCAAAAAAATAAAAATACACAAGTTCCAAGTTCTCCTCGACCAAATGTTCAAAAAAACACCATTACTTGTCAACTTCAATATCCTCCTCATACTTCAAAACCTATGCATAATAGTGTTCCCATCACAACTCCTTATATGGCAACACAAAAAACCTATTATCCAACACATGGCAACATAATAAACCAAAATAAAAGCAATAATCCTGCACATCATCTCGAAGCTATAGTGAAGTAGTTAGCTTCACACTTGGATCAAATCGATCCATATCATCCTACATATAGCTACAAATAGATGTGTAATCAACCATTGGATCCTACAATAATTGCTAAGCCATATTCTAAATGGTTCCCTATGCCTATCCTTCCTATTTATAAGGGTATAGAAGATCCCATAGAGCATATTCACATGTTTAGGACAACATACAATGATATCACTCGTGATGATATGCTATTGCTAAAAATATTCTTGAAAATCTTAGGAGGGGTGGCATTAGAATGGTATTATAAATTGCAAACACATTCTTTAATAAATTTTGAAGAAACTACAGAAATATTTGTACATCAATTTTGTGCTTACATAGAAAGGCATGTCACAATAAAATATTTATATAACCTTAAACAAGGAAAAGAATAATGTTTTAGAGAATTTTTAGCCCGATGGAGGAAAATTTTGGGAAAATTACATTTCGCTTTAGCTCCTAGAGAAATGTTAGATATCTTTATTGGAAATTTACAAGAACAAGTGTCTTATGAACTAGCCACGGCTACTGTAACTTCCTTTGATCAAGCTATAGATTTAGCAAGAAGGGTAGATGAAGCCCTAATTAGAATGGGAAAATTTAAAAAGAAATATTAATATAAATCATCTAGGAATCAATACAAAAACAAACATGTAGTACGAGATGGGGTCATAGATAGTAGACCTCCTCATAATAGTAATACCACGGATGCTACAAAATAGTTTGTGTTGAAAGCACCCAAAAACCTCCATTGCAAAATTTTACAAAATTAAATCAATATTTGACAGTTGTTTTACCACAACTAGTAGAAAGAGGTTTAATAAAATTTCCAGAGATAGGTAACCTGATCCTTCTCAATCGTGGTATAGACCTGATCAACATTGTGACTACCACGAAGTTGATGGACATCCAAAAAATACCTATAGAAAATTAAAACGTGTAGTGCAAGACTTAATTGATGAAGGAAAATTGGAAGTGGAAATCACTTCACCAAATAAAAATTTTCAAACAAATACACAACCACAATAGGCACAAAATGTAAACCAAAATATGGATATATTCCAAAACCCATTGCCAAATCGTGTCAAGGAAGTTGTAAACCAATTGGACTATAAAAATACACCTCATATAACAAGAAATGTGAGAACAATTGAAAATTATTTACCATCTCAAATTCCACCAAATATTGTTGTGCCTACTCAATCCAATATGACAATCAAACAACTTTAAGTAATACAACCACAACTATCATCCTCGGATGAAACAAAAAGTGAATCAGAATCTAAAATAGAGATTAGATCACAATATGCTAATAGTTCAGAAGATGATTTTGGGCCAATATTACCCATTACTGATTCATTAATGCCAAAAGAACCATTTCCAAGAACAATAACCATTCGTTCTTCATCACAACAAATTCTTCCTATCAAAAAAAGTTCAACTACATGACTAAAATTTGTTCAACCAAATAATATTGTAGGTACAATTGGAGCTATTACTCGACAACAAGCCCAAACCCAAAATTATCAACCTCACACTCAACCAAATAATGTGGATCAACCGCCTGTTGTTATGAAATTATCTCATAAGGAAAATAACATAATTAGATTGCAATAAAAGACTCCATTTGATATCAACAATTAACTAGCTAATACAATAGCTAGGATTTCCCTATTAGACCTTCTTAGAACTTCAACCATACACAAAGGAATTAATAAATACTTTAAGACAAATTATGGTACCTCAAGATATAGAGCCAACTACTATAGTCGACAATGTAGCTTCTCATGAAATCGACTACATTTATTTCCATGATAAGGACATTCTTCCCCAAAGTATGTTTAGAGATATTCCTCTTTATATAAAAACTTTAATTGGGGATGTTTGTGTCAAAAGGGTGTTAATTGATAATGGTTCATCCTTAAAAATATGCACCTATGATTTCTTTAAGATATTTGGATTTAATAAAGAAGATTTGATACAAACTGAAATGATCATTAAAGCCTTTAATGATGAAACACGAGGCTTGTGGTGTAATATCCATTCCACTACAAGTTGGCCCCAGGATTCTAGACACATCAATATTTGTGGTATCATACCCAGCATCGTACAACATCCTTTTGGGATGTACTTGGATCAACGCCATGAGGGCAGTCCCATATACTTTGCATCAATGTGTTAAATTTAAATTTAAGAATTAGTTGGTCACTATCCATGGTGATCCTAGACCATTCAAAATGTGTGTAGTAGCAAAACCTATTAATGTTCCCTTTTGTCCTACTATCTCATCATTAGAACCTAAATCTTCCAACACTTCTTTACTCAAATTAGAAACACCACCTTGTTCTGAATTATCAAAACATTCTAATGAGAATAATCCCTCTACGTCATATCCTTTGATGGATGAAGTTTTACAAGATTTATCTACTATATTGGAACCTATAAAATAGGATGATTATAATGTACAAGATTTTATTATTTTGGCTCAATTACCACCATCCATGCGTACAATTGGGTTACCACAGAAACAAATAAGCATCTATCATGTTGGAAGTTGTACTTTCATTGGTGTTGGATGTGTTTTTGATAAAATTAACCTCAAATAAATGAGCTTTACCTACAATGAAGATAGTTTTGCTCGATGCTTCTTTTCTAATAGATATATAAAATCTAAACAAATAATGTGTAATATTGGATACAAAGGTAAAGTTTTAGGTCCCCTAGAAAATGGGATACTTGAACCAATCAAAGTAGAGGAATGGCATGCCCAATGTGGCGTAGGCTACATCCCCACAAAAACTCAACATTTTCCTTTTGATGAAGATGATAATATTATAACATATTAGGAATATTTAGAAAAACAAGAACAATTAAAGAAACATAAAAGATCTTATGATTTTTCTTGCAACATGTTATCAGTGGTACATCCAAAAATGATAGCTAATTCAGATGAATGTGTAGAAGGAGATGGCTTTTATGAAATTCCTCATAAATAAATCATGAGAAATACATTCTTCTTTGATGGGTCTATCCTGTGTATAGCCCACGTTCAAATGACTACGCAAGAAGAATTAGCTAACTTATCTTTAGATGAACTTCAAGAAATAGGTGTTTCACCCGTACCTCCCAACTTCGAAAGAGACCTAAACATCAAAGTAGAAGCCATTCTAAAAATTAATATTAAAATAGAAAATAATCCTCACATAGTCAAAATTGGGACTGATTTAAATAAAGAAGAACAAATCAAATATACAAAATGTCTCACAGAATATCTTGATATCTTCACTTGGACATACGTAGATATGTCAGGCCTAGACCCTTATGTGGTTATGCATCACTTAGTGGTTCATCTTGATGCTAAACCTGCCAAATAGAAACTTAGAAAAATGCATCCTAAAGTAGCATTGTTGGTCAAAAATGAATTACAAAAACTCTTGGATGTGACTTTCACTCAAGCTATAGACTATTCTGATTGGATATCTAATGTTGTTCCTATAATTAAAAAAGAATCTACAAAAATAAAAGTTTGTACTGATTTTAGGGACATAAATGCAACATATCCCAAATATGACTTTCCCCTTCCCAATATGGATAAAATTATTGATTTCACAGGTGGATGTGGAATGTTATCACTTATGGATGGATTTTTTGGGTACAATAAAATTCGTATAGCACCCGAAGATGAACCTAAAACTGCATTTAGTACACCATGGGGAAATTTTTGTTGGAAATGTATGCCATTAGATCTAAAGAATGTAGGGCCAACTTACCAACGAGCTATAGCATATATATTTCATGATATGATGTATGAAATCCGGCATGATTATATCTTTACGACACATTTTTGATAGACTTCAATAATATAAAGTACGATTGAATCCAGATAAATGTGTGTTTGGAGTAAAGTCAAAAAAATTATTAGGATTTATAGTGTTCATGTATGGCATAGAAATAGACCCTACCAAGATCAAGGCTATCATTGATATGCCACCACCTAAAAACCTAAATGAGCTAAGGATACTACAAGGTAAGCTCTAGTCCATCCGACATTTTATTGATAAACTTATAGATTAATGTAAACCCTTTCTTAGACTACTTAAGAAAGATACACCTTTTTATGAGATAAGGAGTTTCAAGAATATTTTGAAATCCTTAAGACGTATTTACTTACCCCACCGATGCTTGTTCCACCTAGACCAAAGCACCCATTCATATTATATATTTTTGCTTCAGAACTTGCATTAGGTGCAATGCTAGCACAACATGATGAAGATAAGAAAGAACGAGCCATTTACTACATAAGAAAAAATTTAATAAGTTATGAAACTCGATACACTCCTTTAGAAAAACTTTGTTTAGTTGTTGTATTCTCTACACAAACTACGCCACTATATGCTTAGTCAAAAGACTTATGTCATAGCCAAATTTGATCCATTGAGATATTTAATGAGTAGGCCTTATTTGTCAGGATGAGAAGGAAAATGGGTTCTTAGTTTGAGTGAATTTGACTTGAATTTTATTGGGTAGAAATCCATTAAAGGGTAAGTCATAGTTGATCAACTCGTTGCCGCCCTTCTTGAGTCTACTTATCCTTTAACGATAGAATTTCCTGATGAATGTCTTAATCTAGATAATGATTCTTCAGAATCATAGTCTCTATTTTTTGACAGATCCTGTTGTATGAGTGGCATGGGTGTAGGTATCATATTGGTATCCTTGTAAAAACAACTTATCCCATTATATTTTAAACTCTAATTTATTTGCACGAATAATACAACAAAATATGAAGCCTTAATCCTTCGATTACGAGCAATCTTAACTATTAATATCAAAGTAATTTTAGTTTTTGGAGACTCACAACTTGTGGTAAATCAAGTCAATGACATTTATCAAACCCAAGATGAGAAACTCTATCCTTATAAATAATACATTTTAAAACTTATTTCTTTATTTGAAAACATTACTATAGAAGCTATCCCACGTACCAGTAATCATTTTATGGATTCTATGGTAGTGGTTGCTTCTCTTATCCCTTTGGAGTTGAATGATGATCATGCTACTATAATCATATATCAACTATGAGAACCCGTATCATTAGATTCATGCTTAGAACCTTTAGAAATATTTACAATTGAAGAAGCAGTTCGAAACCATGGTATGGATATTTTTTAAAACTTCTCCAAGATGGATTATTTCTGGATGGCTTTGATAGAAACCAACGACGAGTGTTGTGCAAGCGATCTGTTCACTTCGTAATTATTGAAGTTAATTTATACAAAATAGCTTTCAAAGGTATCCTTTTACAATACCTCAATCTTACTAAATCCAAGAGATCTCAAAATGAGGTTCATGACGAATCTTGTGAAGATAATTTTAGTGGAGATGCCATAGCCAAAAAGATCCTAAGAATGGGATACTTTTGGTCCTCTATGGAAAAATATGCTCATAAATATGTACGTAAATGTGACAAATATCAAAATCATGTAAACCTTTTTCATGCTTCTACTCAAGATATTTAAGCTAGTTCTTCTCCTTGGCCTTTCTCAAAATGGGGGCTAGACATTATTGGGAAAATCAATCCAATTTCTTCAGATGGCTATAAATTTATTATTACCGCAATAGAGTATTTTATGAAATGGGTAGAAGCTATGCCATTAGATTCCTGCACAAGAACCCAAGTATCAAAATTTATTTTTAATCAAATCATCTACATATTTGGGATTCCATCCACACTTGTTTCAGATATTGGAACTTGTTTTACAAATTAATATATCAAAAAACTTTGTGCCAAATATAAAATTCAACATAGATGGTCTCCTCCATATTATCCACAAGGGAATGGTCAAGCTGAAACATCTAATAAAACTTTAATTAAAATTTTAAAAATATTGGTCAATAAATCAGGCCGAGATTTGGTATACCCAACTCTATCCAACATTATGGGTTTATCGAACTAGTGTTTGAACCCCTACTAGTGCTTCATATTTGTCCTAGTATATGGCACTGAAGCTATATTTTATTTTGAGCTTGAGATCCCTTATTTAGGTATTTTACTTTAAAATGCTGAAGTAGGAGATGAATATCATATTGGACGATTGAGCCAATTGGAATTATTAGATGAAAAATGTATAAATTCCTTAGAGCACCTTCACTCATATCAAGATAAACTCAAAATATCATATTCTAAAAAAGTCCACACTCGATATTTTGAGATTGGTGATCTAGTTCTTAAAGAAAATAAAAAAATACAAACACTCGAAATGATTTAAAAGGAAAATTCCAACCAAATTGGTTAGGGCCATTTATTATTACTGTAAAATTTGGATCTGGTGCATATTGATTGGCAACTTTAGATGGAAAAGATCTTAAGAAACACATGAACATAATGCACTTAAAAAAATATTATGCATAATAACAAACGATCTCATTAATATACATACTTTTAGATACTTTGTAATTATATTTCTTACACCCACTGTAAAAATCATCATATTTAAAATCATATATCAATTAGTTACATTTATCGTATCTACTTATCCAAAGTAAAAATAAAAATTTTGAAACTTAATTTTATATGCCATATGGTCACATCCAATTATTATCATATTGTAGACACGGAAAATTGACCCACTTTGAGTGGGCAATCTTCCTTAGTGCCCCTAAGAGGACCTTAACCCCTACCAAGAGCAAGGGAAGACCTCTTTGCCTCTCCTTTTTTAATTTGTTTATATTTTAGCAAAATCGTACCCCATATTTATGAGGCATGACTTTGTGCCAACGATATTGCGCCTCGTCAGGATGGGGTACGACTTTATTATTTAACCTAATTTTTAATTTTATTATTTTTGAGTCTGTTTAAATCCATGTTTAAACCCTCCAGCGTGTTTTGGCATTGGGTGTGAGTTTATTTTTGTCTGCTTTCTTCCTCCAATTTTATCTATAAAAGGAAGAGTATTTTTGACAAATCATAACATGCAAATGAATGTAAAAATACAAGTTTTAATGTGCGATATTAATGCGAATTGATTAAGCTCAAAATTTTTGTGATAGTTCATTCTTATTCCTTTATTTTCTCTACTACAAGCTAACCCCAAAGTGCAAATTTCAGATTGATCTTCTATTATGTGGATTGGATTGATTTATTGTGTGACTTGGTGGATCTATGGTGTAGTTCAGAGAGATAGAGTGTCTGCTTGGATGCTTCAATTTTCTTTGCCTACTTCTATGAAATCCATTAGGGTTTGCTCACTTTGTTTTGGCATTTATTTCATCTTCTACATTCGCTTCTTATTTTTCTTTAGTCTGCATCGATATCGCACCTGGAATTAGTGAGGCACAACTTCCCCTACCCTAATTAGGGAATATTTATTTGCAAAAGTAAAATTGCACCCCATCCAGGCAGGGTGCGACTTTGCTACTACATTATCTCACTCGCTCCAGGTGAGGCACAATTTTTCCCTAGGTCACACCGAGGCTAATTTTTAGATTTTCTTTCACTGTTGCATTTCATTATGTTTCTAGATCATACTGTTTCACTTTGTTTTTTATTTTCTATTACTATATTTTTTATTTATGATTAATTCTCCAAAGGTCAATTTTCACTTTTGTATTAAAAGGTCATCTAAAAGGACCTGGGGAGCTTGACTGTTGCGCCTCCAAGATCTATTACACAATGGCCTAAGCAGGCCCCCTAATGCTAATTCTATTTTTTAGTGTTTCATGAGTGATCTTGTAGAGATAGGTATTCTTAATAGCATTGGACAAGAGGTAGAAAAAGCTAAGTCAACCACCGATCTAGATAAGTGCTCTATTCATTCTATTGGTTGAAAATCTGATTTCATTATTGATTTCTAGGCATTTGAAAGTGAAAGGCATTTAGCTTGCATCTAGGGATAATTTATGTACATTTATTTTGTATATATCTACTTTAAATGTTTTTTGGAATTAAACCCTAGGTTAGCAAGCATTCAAAAGAATCATTCTAGGCTAGCTCTTGTATTCTTGCATTCTATTTTTAGCTATATTATTTTTTTTCCTACATTGTCCTTTATCTTTTCTAGCTTAGATCTAGAAAGGCTAAACTTAGGTATTTGTCTTGAAACTGAATACATCAAATTATCTTGAATATCCTGAGGACTTGGAGTGAGTCCTTAAACCATTCTTGGTGAACCCTTCCCCTAGCATCGAGTGTAGAGTACAACATACTGTAGACACTAAAATATGGTAAACCCGATTAAGCATCCACAAAAATTGATCAAATTGACATCATATGGCCCTTTGGGCAGCCCTTAAAAGACTCACAATGGTTCTAGCCACTTCGAAAGGGTTTTTGGAGGTTTATGGACCAATTTTGGGAGGTTTTGGCCCAAAATTCACCATTTTCCAACCCTGGTATGGTGGAAGATTCCCACCATCCCACCCTGGTATGGTGGTGAGCCATCATCCCAAGGTGGGACGGTGAGAAATTTTGACCCAAAAAAAGTCAAATTTGGGACACTTGGTGCCCAGAAACTACCATTTAACCCACCAATTGGAGCATGCAGGTCAGAGGGCACTGCATCCTTATGATATGCTTCATAATGGAGGTCCAAAATTGATATTCTCTTCCACACCCAATGCATACCTCCTTTTTGACAAATGGCGCCTCCTACCATGCATGCCCTCGCATGCTTTTTTGCACATGAGCCCCTTTGGGCTATAAAATGGATATAATTTCCACAAAAAAACACACACATATATAGATAGGAGTTATAGGGTATGCAACAGAGTGCTACCGAGATTTACCCTCACTTTATTATGCTCTCTTGCCCTCGGAATCTCTTCGTAGTGATGGAGGTTACCGAGTGACTTCAAGAGGGTATTTTGGGCATAAATTTACCATCTAGGTGAATTTATTCACCAAATTCGATGACACCACCCCTTAGAATGTTTAGGATCACTCCCAATAGGATTAGTAGCAAAAACTATGCATAATTGGTGGGTATCCCCTCCTAGGGTTCCCTCCAATTAGTTGCAGTCACCACCGTCCCCCCAGGGATGAGGATAAATACTTGCACAATTTATTTACTATTTTTTTAGTATTATTTTAGACCATCATATGATTCTACAATTCAAATTTCATGCAATTTGGAGTTAAATTGGCCGAGATATTGCATTTTAAGTTTTTACAGGTTTGTAGGGCCCATCCGGGTACCCCAGTTGCATTCAGGTGGATCTGCACCTCATTTTGGAAATCTAACCATATGGGTTGTCTTAAAATGTGTATTTATGTATTCTTTCCAAGTTTCATGAGTTTTGGACATGTTTAAGGGTATGAATTTCTTATCTTGGTCTTCGTAGGTTGCAGACGGGTGGTGCAAAATCGAGGGGCCTACGGATGCAATTTCACATATTTTTTCAGTTATATCCCTTAAAAACCTCCTATTTAACATCCCCATAAATTTTCAAGTCATTCTGAGTTGATTTGATATATTTTTAATATATGTGCCATTTTGTGTCTGTGGGGATTGCATGTTTTCCTCCACACACCCTTGCTATTTGACCTATTTTGCTTCCTTTTGTGTTGGTGTAGGTTATTTAGAGGTATTAGGAAGTAATATAAGACATCATAGATTTAATATACGACTAGAGGCGACATTGGACCGCCCACCTCGATTGTGGGTACGAGGAAAGGCACTGGATGTGCACCCAGATTTCTTGGAGGATTTGATTCTTGGGCACCCTAAAATTTGTAAAAATTGTATCACCTTTGAGACCTCAAGGTTACTATTTTGTAACCTTAGATCTGATCCACCAAATTAATAAATAAGAGACTCTTTCATTTCATTCCTTATTGTTTGGTTTTGCTTCATTTTCATATGCATGCTTCCATTTGATGCTCATAAGCGAGATAGGATAGATACACATATTTTTTCTCATAATTAGGTGCATCACTTTTCCCTAATTCAGTGGCTATCATGGTGGGACCCTTGTCCCTTATGCTTTGGGTGAAAATTTGATTCCAATTTTGCCAATTTTACCCTTTTTGTGTTGTAGGTGCTCCCCTCCCCACCCTAGAATGGTGGCAGAGCCTTTATCTGGCTCACCCTAGTATTTTGGCTTCACTGTCACACCCTGGGATAGTGGTGAGGCTTCTAATAATCCCACCCTGGAACGGTGAGGAAACAGAGAAATTTTTGCTCAAAATTTTAGAATTTGGAGGTCTCAAAATTGATAAGGTGAGTGTCTAAACCCTCTATTTTTTTGTTGTATTTTCAGAGAATGTAAAAATTATTTTTTATTGCTTCATTTTCTTGCATAGAAAGGTTAAAATTCATATTATTACTTTTCTTACAACATAAAATAGCAAAAGGAAGAAGAAAAATCAAAAGAAATTTGAAGTAGCAATGCATCTTTGTGGCTTGATTTCTTGTGGCTTACCCAATGGGTAAGTTAGCATTTAGGATTTGCATTCATAAGTTACATTTGTAGGTTTCTTTATCCTAACTTTATGAAATTAAAACACACCTATTGCATGCATTTAGTGAATTATCATTGAATGCTTCTTTTCTTACTTTCTTTGGATTAAAAGGAATCACACACACTTGCACGTTCCACTATAACATTGGTAAGTTTGGATTTCATCACCAACCCCCAATTCAGACTGGTGATGTTGTATTTCACCTCCTTCCATTAGCTTGCCCTCTATATTCCTTAGATAGAATAGGGCACTCTCTCAATATGGAATAGGTCACTAATGTTCAAACTGCCTCCCATTGTTGGAAATATTGTTTCAGAGTGGAAGAGCTAGGCGAACCCCCCACTGGGATTTAAACGGTGTACCCTAGACTCTTTTGAGAAATCATGTTTGGCACTAGTGTCCCTAGTCACCACTTTGGTTGAGTTCCCTCATTCTAATTCCACAACAAGAGTAAATAACAACAACACACTGAAACCAGTTTAGGACACACATTTAATCAGTAAAAAGATAATCATATTGTCTACTTTGTGTGTTTCTTTGTTATCTGGGACCAAACCCTAACCCTAATTTTTCAAAAAATAGGGTTTCAAAAAAAAATCTAATTTTTTATTTTGCATCCAATGCTTCAAGAATCGTGTCTATAACGAAAAAGTTATTTTGGTTTTGTGATTACCCTATTTTCGAGGCCAAAAATAGGGAAAACTACAGTAATACAATGGTCTACACAACTCCAAAACTTGCAAAATTTATTTTGTTATCCTAGTTAGAACCTTCTGCACCTCTCCTAGAAATTTTGAGTCCTAACTCTTCAAGGTTCAAAATTTTCCAAAACAATCCCAAAAGTGGACATTTCACCACAGGTCCCAGTTGGCCAAATATTCCAAAAATACATTTTTTTGATCCAAAAATACATTTTTTTGTTCCAAAAATAAAAATTTTGAGACCTAGACCATTATGATCAGCTCGTTGCACTAATCATTTTGATATGTAACACTTATAACATTTTTGGGAAAGTCAAAATTTTATAAAAATGACCGACAAACCCACGTTTTACCAATTTGGTCCAAAGGCAGTTGAAAACAATACCTCTAATTTAGTGATAGATTCAAGCTCCATAGCCAGTGAATATCTCAAAATAAGTGTATAGGATATGCCCATACCTGAATGGAATCCTAGGTCCTATCATAACAACAATATCATCCCTAGGGGGGCAAACCTTCGAGATACCCCTACTAGGGAAGCACCCATAGGTCCTCTAGGAAAACTCCCTGATTGGGATACCTTGATAGAATTCTATATAGAAAATAATCTACCCACTAAGGGGTCTAATAGATCAATATCACGGGTTCACACCCCAACTTAATTTATACATCAATCATAATATGAACATGAGAGTACACCATGGACTTACTCTATACATCAATCAGAATATGAACATGAGAGTACTTGGTGCAACCATATGATGGATCTACATCATTGGACTATACAGAGCTAGTTCATAAATTAGAGTCTCAAGGTAATGTGATCCTTAGGGAGCATGGAAAACAAACATTAGACCCTACTATGGGGGAAAGACATGATAAACCCATCCATATTTCAAATATGAAGATACACAAACCCCATGCAACAGAGCAACCAGATCATACTCATCAGGAAATTAGGCCAAATATTAATAGGCAACAACATACAGATCAACTCCTATTGGCTCAAAAACAAGTACATCAACAATGGATGGACTCACAATGAGCACACCTACAATAGTTGTATCAATGAAAGATACAAGAACAATAAAAGATACAACAAGAGCAATTACATAATGCAGTACCTAAAGTTATGCTTACACCTAGAACCTATAGGATGCAACAATGGGCAAGACGCCCAATACAATCTCAAAATATTCCCCCTCGGCCATGCCAAACTCACATTCAACATCAAAGGCCATTATCTAGTTATCATCAAAAGCCTCATAATCCTCAACAGTACCAAGATCAATACGAGGAGGAATCATATGAAGAGTCCCAATGGGAACATCAGGATCAAATAGATGCCTACCCTGAACCCAGTTATGATGAGGTACCTAATGATCATACTTATCATCCATATCAACATCAAAAGTGACATCCATATAATAAAATATGAAAATAGGATAATCATATTATGTCGTCAGGGCCATACAAAGTGCTAGCTGATTGGTTGAAGACATTAGAAAAGCCAGATAAAATTTTGGGTTATCAAAAACCCACAATAAAGTAGCTTAGTAATCAACCTATACATCCATCAGTGTCATCACTGACATACCCATCAAATTTCCAGATGCCCAAATTTAAATATTTCAAATATGATGAAGATGCAGAAGAGCACGTGACAAGCTTCATTCTTAAGTGCTCTCATCTTCAATATTATGACCCTTTGATGTTGAGAATATTCATTACAAAATTATCTGGAGATTCTTTGGAATGGTATAATCATCTACCATGTCATAGCATACACACCTTTGAGCAATTGGCCGATGCATTTTTGGGATGTTTTGCCTCTAGCGCTAAGAAAAGGATAAACTTGACTGACTTGTCTAGAATTCAACTTGATGATGATCCAGTCATGGAGTATGGTAATAGATGGAGAAAGGTGATGTTAAAACTACCTTTCACCCTACCCACAACATAACTCATCCGAATGTTTACTAGAAGTTGTTCAAAGTAGATTTCACTTATTTTACAATTACAACAATATCAAACATTCGAGGAGGCCTTAGCACAGGCCCAAATCATTGAGGATAATATCAAAATTCAATTGCTAATAAAAATATTAAAGCAATCAACTCTATGGCCACTATGAATCAATCACATTTATAGAATCCCAATAATATTTCACAATAATAAAACTCACAATATACTCATAATTTTTTTTTTTTTTTTTTTGTAAAAGAGGGTAAAAATTTATTAACTCAACAAAACATTCATGATACAAAGAAAAAGCAGAAGCTATTCAGACATATCAGCTCTCAATAAAGAAGAGAGAGATTGAGAGCAATCAGAAGAAAGTTGAGACCAATTTTGAACATCCCAACCATCTTGAAACTTAGAAGCCCATTTAGCTAACAAATCCGCTACCCTATTCCACTCCCGAGGAATATGCACAAAAGAAATGAAGTCCAAGTGAGCAGAGATATTAAGAATTTTCCGAGCAACCCAACTCAACCGCCAACAACCATGAAGACTATCTCCAAAATTTAACAAATTTATAACAATCTGAGAATCAGATTCACAAACAATCCGACGCCAACCCAAAGCATACCCTTGCTCCAAAGCATATAAAATTGTGAGTGCTTCCATGAAGTTATTAGAATGATGTCCCTTAAAGCAAGAGAAAAAAAATTGGATAGTACCACTACTATCCCGCCCCACACCACCAATACCAGCATTACCCGGATTACCCCGGGAAGATCCATCCGTATTAATTTTCAGCACTCCTAGAGGAGGCAGATTCCATTTGCCAGCCCTCCACACCTGATTATTCTGACCCATCCATCTGCAAGAGACATTAGGACCAGGACCATTAACCATCAAGCCTAATATTTCCATGATCTGACGTTTTGCATGGTCCACGGGAGAAATAATCCGACATTTTGCAGACACGGTTTCTGGATCATTCGCAAAATCCTCTCGCGGCACGGGAAGTAGTTAACTCCTTACCTTGGAAAATCCGACGGTTCCGTTCAAGCCAAATCTGCCAAAAAATGCATGAAGGACCAATACTCCATCCAACTTGTAAAAAGAAAACCGCTGTAGGAGGCCGCCCCATACTCCTCCAAAAATCAACTATTGATGAAGCATGCGAACAAGGGTGATTCCATACTCCCCACCAATAATGCCAGACTTGTCGAGCAAAGTCACATTGGAGAAGTAAATGCCCAACAGATTCTTCAGCCTTCCCATAGTTATAGCATAAAGAGGGGCCAGCAAACCCATGCTTTTGAAAATTATCCCAAGTGAGACAACGATTATGAGTAGCCTGCCACCCATAAAAACTACACTTCGGCCAAATAAACTTATTCCAAACTTGCTTCCACCACGGAACCTCCTCCTCACCAAACCGCTGCCGATCCAAAACACAATAACCAGCAGCAACCGAAAATATCCCTCTATTATCTCTTCCCCATGCTAGCACATCATCCCCAGGTAAAGAAGAGCAGGGACGGCTAGCGAGAATACGGGCCAGCTCTGCCCTCGCATCCATAGTGCCACCAACAGGCCATTCTCGAGGATCCTTCCACTGGAGACTAACCATCTGACCAAAGGACTTAATAGTTTTGAAATCTGCCACCTTCAACCATCCAGCATCCCAAAAGCATTGAGCAAGATCTTGAAGATGTGGAAACTATCTAAGAAGAGGAGCAAAGCCATCCCAAGAATCCTACCAAAAAAGAGCCCGAGACCCAGTATAACAAATCCAGAATAACCCCCGCTAACCGACTTTGCTCCCTTTTTCAAAGTATTCCAAACAAATGATCCTCGACCAGTCAAGCTGTATCGAGGAATCTCTGAACCTTCCACTCCCCTAAGATACTTGTGGGAGATAATCTTGGCCCAAGTTTGCTCCTGATTACTACACCAATGCCAATACAGCTTAGCAGCCAAAGCAGTCCTAGAAAGAGAGCTTAGACGAAGACCCAACCCCCCAGCTTGCCTTGGTCGACAAATAGTCTCCCATTTAACAAGACTCCATTTTGAGGAACCAATATTGCCAACCCATAGGAATTGCCTAGAAAGAGAATCCAGGTCATGAAGAAAACTTGCTGGAGCAATCTGAATAAGGCATCTATACACCGGTAAAGCCTGAACAACTAACTTCAAAAGTAAAACCCGACCAGCAAAAGTTAACCATCTATGAGTCCAATGACTAACTCGACTACGAAATTTGTCAAGTATGTTAGTCCAAACCGCCCTAGATAGAGGACCAACAGAAATGGGAATCCCTAAGTATGTAAGAGGAAGAGTTCCAACCTGAAACCTGAGAATCTGAACAATTCTAGCTTGAACCCTGGGATCTGTATTGAAAAATAAAATAATAGACTTGTGCTCATTAATCTCCTGACCAGAGACAGCCAAATACAAGTCCAAAGCATGTCTAAAGTTGGTTGCTTCACAAATAGAAGCTACACCCAAGAGAGCAGTGTCATCAACAAACTGAAGATGGGAAATGGCTGGCCTACTATTCTCCCATTTCCATCCATGAATAAGACCCTGGTGAACCTGATCTTTAAGCCGACGACCAGGACCTTCGACCATAATTATAAACAAGTACGGAGATAAAGGATCCCCCTGCTGAAGACCCCGGGAAGCATGAAACAAAGGAGAGGGCTTTCCATTAATTAGGACAGAATATGAGGGAGTAAATTATAAGATATTACCACAATAGTTTTCTCATTCTTTGATTACAATACATGGAAATTTGTCTCCATAATATAGCCTTACAAATGACCTTTCAATACTTGATTGTTTCTCTCCTCCAACATACAAGAGATACATCATTTCCTATTCCTCACATATGATAAAACTCTCATGACTCTTCACTTTACATCTTGCCACATATCATGTGACTCTTCAAATGTATATTTGACACCTGCACCTATGACACTTGACTTAATTACATGATATTTTGCACACTTACAACTCACATCTCACACCTTGCACACATTGACACTCACATATTTTATAACATAACACTTGGAAACTTTCCACACACTGACACGTACATTAGAGAAATATAAATCACACTCCTAAATCGAATATTTACAATTATACAAATGTACCATTGAGGTACTTTATCATTTGTTAAATAATGTAGTATCTCCAGCAATCATTTGTAATATCTTTTATCTTCAAATGTGTATTCTTTTACTTGATAGGCCATATTTGATAATATAAGATGAATTATGTCCAATACGCATACAAGCCAATTTGGTATTTTAGAAGGTGATCCATGTGATATTGTACTAACCAATAATATGTAGGTTTAACATCTATTTGAATATATACCTTGTATTAAATGTTCATTTATACATCAACTCCAACTACCAATTGTATCAATTAGATATTGTTTTATATTTTTAATGAAGATAGTGTCCAAGGGTATCTTTCTATTTTCATTTCTATATTCCTCTTTCTTTATCTCTATATAGTAATATAGCTATTAAGTTGATTATATTAATTTCTTTGTAAGTAGTATATTTTTTTACATGGTATGGAAGTAGGTATAAGTCATCATTACTTTATTTTATTGTCAACCTTCCATCATTTTCAATGGAATTTTTGAATTTAATTGAAGCACTAAGGTCTGTTTTGTTTTCAAAATCCTAAGTTCATCCATTTGTGCTTTAGATACTTCATATTAAATCCTTATCCCAAAGTAAGCAGTAACAACTCAAGACAAAATTTTCTATGATCTTCATTCTAGTAAAATTTTAGGATCTTCTTCATCAAGGGTTGTCATGGTAAGTAAATCGCCATTACTTTATTTTATTATCAACCTTCAATAATTTACAATAGAAATTTTAAAATTATTAAATTTGAAAGGGTGGTTATGATAATTTTTTAATCAAAGCATTACATTTTAGGATTTTTTAATTATAAATCATAAGTTGCTTTATCCATTGATACTTTAATTATTTCATATTATATCCATGTCCCAGGGTAAGCACTCTTGGATATTCATTCCAGAGGGTCTTCTCTATCAAGGATTGTCATGGTAGTCATGCCCTCTAGAAGACCACTTTTAAGAACTAAAATTTATGGACGTCCATAGTTCATTAATGGGTTATTTTGCACTAGAAAATACTGCTTAGTTTGTACTATAAGGAGGCATGGATTATTTAGTAGGTTCTTACTTTCCATTATAGTTGTTTTTAGGAGGGCAAACATAATCTTTTTATCTAATATATAGCCTTATATGAACATAAGGATTTTTCTAGTCAAGTGCTTATTTTCATATTTCATACATTATATTGTGGGTGTTTACTTTAACAAATTGTTTTGTTATTTTATTTTTAACTCCAATTTTTTGGTCAAATATGTGTTGACCAACATGTTGCATAAATGGCAACTTTTTCTTTCTATATGAGAAATATGTTACCCAAATATTACTTGCCAATAGTCTTCTTTTCCATTGGTTCAAAGAAAATAGATGAAAATATAATTGGTCATGGTTACCATTCTTGGCTAGTTGTGATATACTAAATGGCATAATAATTTTTTGGAAAGAACAATAAGATTTTTTCTAGGTAGAACTACTGCCTATTTTCTAGTTTTCTAGAGGTGGAAAGATGCATTTATGCAAGAATATGATAGGTCCTAGGGTGTATGTTAAAGGGCAACATTTTAATACAAATATTTTCTCATTTTCTTCTTGGTTATGGCAATGTATTTGCATGTGAAAGCTTAAAGGGGTATATGTCATAATGGCTTCTCTTTATGTCCCCTTAGTTTAGATAAATATGTGTGTTGAAATAATCTTTCACTTACAAGGCCATGACCAACATTTAATAATGTATTAGATCATATAAATTTGCAAACCCTTGAGGAACCTTATAAGGTGATCCATAAGTGATACTATATTAGCTTTAATGTTTGTTGGGATATGTAACATGTACTAGTGTTGTATTTATATTTTTAATGAAAATATTTGGTGTCTAAGGGAACCTTCCCAATATTTGTGTCTATCTTTCTCTTTTGTCCTTTCAATGCAATAATCTTGAGTAATGTGTTGATTAATTTATTTCAATATTTAACTATTATAAAATTCTATAATTTCTACATGTTAAGGAATATTTTCTTTAGACTTTTTCCACAAAGTAAACAAAGATATAAGGTACAAAATGATGAAGAAATATTTATAATATAATTTTGTTTCTTTCTTCTATTTGATACAATTTTAAAATATTTAATAAAAATAAAATTTTATGAATATTAGAACTTTTAACATTCTTACCTTTGTTCTCACAATTCTTTCATCTTCATATGGGGATATATAATTATATTCTTACACTATTTAAAAAATAAAAAAGGGAAAAATATGCTAGGCACCCTTCTCAAGTTGTTTTTTCAACATAAAATTTCAACCATTATTCATCTAATTAGTTTTAGAGCTATTGTACAGGGAAATGTATAATTAAAGGCATGAAACCACTCCATGTTATGCTAAATAAATGAATAAATCCAATTATGGAATTGGAAATTAAGAAAAAAATAGTTTTAAGACATTAGTGCATATATAGTATTTTTGTATGGTTGTGATATTTAGGCTCTTCGTCTACCACAATAACATTTGAAAAAAGTTAAGTCCTATTTAGGGAGCTAGCCATATCAAGTTGCTTTCAACTCACCAAAGAATGGTACCAAGACAATATGAATAGGTTAAAATTGAGAAACTAGTGAAAGTGATATGCCTAAAATTTTATCAACAATGTGAGGATTATACAAAAAATATATATTCTTTAACAAGATTCTAATGAGAAAAATGATATTTTACAAATATATAGTCAATTTAATGGCCACTTATAACAATAAAAATCATCTCTAAGAAAATATCTCAATCCAAAAAGATATATTATGAGCCAATTTAGAGGATGTTCTCATCATCTTACAATTAAAATATAAATTTATATGGATAAAAAATAAGTGAGAAGAGCACATTTTTTTATATACAACGGAGAAAATGTTTGGGATGAGAAACATGAAATGTTACATGGTTTTGCATACAAATATCTAAGACCAAAAAAAAAAATTACCATATTTTTTAAATCTAAATTAAATTTAGATTAAATTGGTTGGGGTATGTTGGTTCAATGATAAATGATATACAATCATGTTAGTGTAATTTGAGCCTAAATCCTTTCATTATGATGGGTACTCTCAAAATTAGGTAACCTATGATAATTGTGATAATGTGCTTGGTTGAAATAGATGTAATCTAGGTGGGTCCCCTATAACCAATTAAAAAATATATTAACTTTTATTCTTATCTATTTCCTAACACTAATCTAATTAGATAATACTAATTTTGAATAATTATTATTCTAGTTTGTATCTCCTAGAATAACTACACTAATCTATACCTGCCTAACCTATATACTAACTTAATTGTATATCATATGCCTTCTTAACCTACTACAAATTCAAACCATATTTTTTTATCCTCTCTTGAGTTTACTAATTTCTCCTCATTTTTGTTAACTCACGTATAACCTAATATCATAGATGACGTTATAGTGGTGTTATGTGGGTGGTGCTAAAGTAGCTCTATGTAGCACCACAATAGTGCTAGCATAAATCCACTTATGTAGAACCATTGAAGTGAAAGAACATTTTAGATGCTAGAATAGCAATAATTTTTGTGCTTTTCAAAAAATAAAAGGCTAATGGTGTTAGCCTTTTTGACATTAGAGATTAAAAAATATAGTAGTGATGTGTGATGAGTGAATATTTAAGAGTAAAAAACTTAATGATAGAAGCATAAAATCGAGTACTATTTTAGAATATATTTCAGTATATATATAGGCTAGTAAAGGATTCCATCATTGGTTTTGCATTTAGGCTATGAAGTACTTCTCATAAAAAGAAATTTTATAGACAGAGCCCTACTTCCAATCAGGCATCTATAGCCCTAGTAGAGTTTATCTAAATTACGCTTGTATTTAATTGATATTTTGCAAAGCCTTACAAGTTGTATCCAGATAGAGCCCTACTGCCAGTCAAGTGTCTATAGCCCTAGTAGAGTTTATCTAAACATGGTGACTAATTTTAATGTGTTTTCCTTTGCTTACCACTTCCTTTTTTTATAGATTTACAAAATAATTATGCACCACATAGGTATTTGAAGCTAGAGATAGAGTGTGTTGGATTTTTGCTTTAATTTTCAAACCAAAATGACTTCATCCTTCAAGACTTCCAAAAATACCCTTTAATATGTGAGTTACATGTGGAGCTTTAGCAAAATGTTTCATTGTTCTACTCTCCACCATTTTAGTCCCAAAATTTGAGCATGATCACAAAATAACTCCACCTCCCTTTTTCCAATTTCACCTACTTCCATGTTAGGTATTCCAACCTACTTAGCAAAGGAACTCAAAAAATAGTCAAGAGGCCATAAATTAGTAGCTACTACAAAAAATCACCTCAAAACAAGGTAACAAACCCAAAACTCACTTACAAAAATTAAAGGTAAAACTTGAATACAAACCGAATCCTAACCTAATGCAAACCGACAAGAAATCCAAAACAAAACTTGCCAAACCAAAAACCAACAAACAAAAAAACTAAAAACTAAATCAAGAAAACCAAAACTATATACAATAATATACAATATGGTACAAGATGGTGCTAAATTTAGACCATTATTTGTCTAGATCCCAAACACGATTAGAACATTTTAAAAGACATATATCATGATATGCATGCCAAGTTTTATATAAATCTAACCAAGACAATATTAGGCCACACAATGCAACAACTCTCATTATACCTCTCTCACCCCACCAATTTGATTCCATTATATTAGCAATTCCATGTTGAAACTTTGGTTCATTGTAAATGAAAGTGAATACATGATTTTCAACCATCTTTTGTTTATTCATTGAAATGTGAATTTCAAAACTTAATTCATCACTTTGACTTAAGTTTTCATTTTCACAAGCATATAGGATTTCTTTCAAATAGGAGGCTATTTCTAAAAATTTTAAAGCAAAGTCATCATCTATGTCTTTAGGTCAATCATACTCATACAAAAATTTGCAAGCATATAGGATATCTACTAAATGTGTATCGTTATAAGTTTGTGTCCTAGATTCATTTATTAATTGTTGATGAACTTGATTTAACAATTTAAGCACATTTAGTTTAGTTTCATTCAAAAAAGCAATCTCATTAGTGGTTTGAGTAGGAATCAGATCAAATTCTTTGTCAAATACAAATGGCATTTCATCATTAATAACATTTGAATCCAATAAACAATTAGGTCAACTTTTACCTAGAGTTCGAATGGTGGAACATAAAGGGTGAGATTCTACCTTTTGTACATTTCCATTTACCAAGACTTGGTGAGGATTTGTAATTTCATTTTTTTTTTTTATGGTATTTATCATAATCATCCTCTTGTAGCCCTTTATCTTCATCAATTACTTGCTTTTCAAAAATACCAAAATTAGACACTCAATTAAAAATATGTCCATCCTTTTCAAACCATAAGTCTTGTCTATTTAGAGATGTGTCAAATAACACATATCCCTGATCAACCACTTGATTTGTTTGAAACAAAGCAACATTATTATTTGGATCATCAATGATATCAAACTTAAACCATTGAGATTCTGGAATTTTCTCTATCTGAGGTGGCATAGATATTATAGGGTCCTTAGGTGAAACTAGGCTTTCAATTTCTTGCCCCTCAAATGGGAACAAAGTGAGTGATTCCCTTTCTTCATCCAAAAAAAATGGATCACACGAAATATTAACCATTTCTTCATTTTCTCTTCTAGCAAGGTGTTCAATAAACTCATCTTCAAAATGATTGAATCTTGGAATCTTCTATATTTTGGCAAATGGCTTATCATTTTTTTATTGTATAGGGATTGCACAATCTTCATGTGAGATAGCAATTTCATCATCCTACATATCAAGTGAAATAGAAATTTCATCAGTAGGAGTAACAAATGATTCTACATATTTCTTCCAATAATTGTCGTCTAGACCCATGAGATGAAATTCTATTACATCTTCCTCGTAATATTTAGATTCTTCAAGAAATTCTTCTTCAAATTCTCCTTCAATAATTTTTTGTGGCTCAAGGGTTTCTACAGAGGAATCAATTCTTGTATTCATATTTGCGTGATCACTGTAATCCTCATTTGTAAATAATGACTCTAAGTCATAACTTGGCTCATGTTGGATTTCTTGATCATTATAATAATTGTCTTCTAAAAACAAGTGATGAAATTCTATCATGTCTTCTGGTGACTCTTTAGATTCATCTATTGATTCCTTTTCAAATTCCATTTCATGCTTTCTGATATTATCCCAATCCTCCTATGTAAATAATGACTCTAAACCTTTTATTTCTAAAGGTTCATATGTTTCCAAAATTGAGCCAATCTCTACACTTTGATGGGCTTGTTTACCACAATACTCATTGGTGGGTATTGACTTTGCAACTTGCACCTCCTCTTGGATGATATCTAAGGTGGTTGTAAAATTTGGACATTCAACTTCATCCCATTGATTTTTCACCTTAGACATCATTTGATTCAAGGGTGCTAGATTAGATGGTTGGTATTGGTTGGAATCCATAACTTTTGAAGAACAATTCATCATGGGAGAAGGTTGTGCCTCAACCTACCTTGTGGGTGATATCTAATTGTGAGGCTTAGATTTAAGCAATGTTAATTGATCCACATCAACCCCTTTTGAAAGCCACCATTGTTATACTATTATGGCATCACTATAGGCTCTCAGAAAGGATGGATCCTTAAGAATTTTCTCTAGAAATGTAGCAATTAAGAGGTATAAGACCCTCATGTATATTTGAATGGCTCTTTCTTATGAAATTATGTAATGGAGCACCACTTAAGTATAAAACTTATGAAACCTATCATTGAATTGGCTCATGGATTTATTAGGTTATTTACAAATAGAGATAAACTGATTTAATATCACAACTGGGTCAACTAGTTTTCCAAAATCACTAAGAAATATTGCTTCTAGTTGAGCCCAAGCAATGATAGAACTTAGAGGTAAGTGGATGTACCAATCAAATGCAATATCATCCAATTTATATGAAAACAAACTACAAGGAATATCTCCATGCATAATTTACAAATAAATTAAAATATCCTTGTATCTTTGAATATGTTACTCAACCAAGGCCACATCATGCTTAAACATGGGTACAAAATCTTCTACACCTTCAAGAATTTGATGAATAGGCATGTTTAAATGGATATAATAATCACCTATCCAATATGCAACTCCTGCTGGAGTAAACATTGCCATTAGTGGACCTTAAGGAATATAACTTTAGTACCAATTTTTTTAGTCAAATAAATATATCTTGCAAAGAAGCATAAAATGACTAAAAAATTTCAAATGTTTAACATATAGATCATCATTATAGCATCAACCAAAAGATATGCATCAATTAAACCATGAAATTAAAGAACATTCTCCAATTTGCAAAAGGTTAGCATTAATGCATCATCAATTAAAAAAATTTGAATCAATGAAAGTGATCATATGTCAACAAAACCTCGTTAGTCAAGACCAATACCTTCAAATAAACCTTTCAAGTAAACATGAATAATTTAGCATCTAAGTAAAAACAAAGTAAACCAATTCAGGCCCTCATTCTAGCACCAAAATGTTGAGTGGAAATTTTATCCAATTGCAAAATCACCAACACACTTAGGATTTTCATTAGAAAACCCTCTCTTGCAAAGAAATAGATATTTCTCCAAGGTTCCTTTTACTTATGTGTGCTTGTATGCTTATGAAAAATGTATCAAATAAGTGCTATAATACCTTAGTGATTGCAAGTAACTATTAACAAGGGACCTATGTTGGTATTACTTTATTATGCTATGCTATTTATTACTCATAAAACTTAAAAGAAATAAAATGCAAATTTCATTGGCCCTCATATGACCACGATGTAAATGCCTTAGTTCATTTTATCTTGAAGTATTTTAGATAGATTTTAACTTCCTTTATTAAGAAGATTTTAAACAAGTTTTATCTTCCTTAAACCCTGCTCTGAGCATTTAACAAAATATTAAAATCTATCTCTAAATATGAATCTGAAATGGTGAATGGATTCATTTGATACTGCTTTGATGAATGAAAAGAAAATAAATATGCATTACTAACTTGGAAATGTAATGGCCTATAGAATGTCATATAAATTACCCCTCTTTAATGAAATCATAGTTTTCATAAAGAGAAGTTAATTTATTGTTTTAAATACAATAGCCTTGGAAATGCCATTTAAATTATCCCCCTTTAATGAAATTGTAATTTTCATAAAGGGAAGTTAATTTTCATAATTGTAATTTTTATTATCCCCCTTTAATTTATTGTTTGAAAAATGAAAGTGCAAAGCTTGACATTTGACTTACCTTCAAAATGTGAAATTATGCTAAATTCGAAATTGCAAAACTCATTTAAAAACAACAACTTTGAATAATTTTATAATTTCAAATTTGCTTCAAAATAAAATCAAAACTACTCTAAATGAAACATTAAAGCTTATTCTAGGGTTGTGTGCAATTATTTTTGGAATTTTAATTTTTTATATTTTTTATTTTATTTTCAAAATTTTAAAAAATGCAAAATTGAAGGGTTGAAACATGAAATTAAATACTGGAAATGAAAATAAAATGCTAAATATACAGAAAATAAACTATTGTTAGTTTTCATGCTACCCTATCCTGCAAAACTAGAGATAATGAGAAGTTTTGAATATAAACTCAGTTTAGCCAGAGTTGTATCCACACGGTCCAAACTAAACCAAGTGTGAGCTTCTAAGGAATATAATAAGCTATGCATTCAGACAATCAATGATGCAACCAATACCCTGCATTAAACACCATCTAATAATCTAAAAATATAACAAGGAAATATATATGCAATAAAAATAAGCAATATATATTAATTATAGTCAATTGATGCTATCAAAACCTTGCATAAATCACCATCGAAAACCATTAACACATGCGGGGAAAGATAAATGTTAAAACATTTATTCAAAAAATTCTCCTCTATTCGTGCTTACAAGGTACATAAATCTTGCAGCATTTGCACTAAAAATAGAAAACTAATGTCCTTGTTATAGCATATTTCTAGCATCTTCCCAAAAATGTCCAGTCCCTTCTCTCAGTTTCTATGGGGTATTTAAAACTCTGTAAATTGCTCTTTCACTTCATTTTCCCACACCTAGCTTCACTTTATTTAGCTAGAAATGTTCTCCCTTTCGTAACTCTTTTTTTGTAACATATTTTCATAAAAGCAATATTTACTTTATCTATCAGGTTGCCTAGTGTCAATTGGCACCTTTTTCCTTTAATAGCTTTTATTTATTTAATAAAAATTCATGAAACATCTTTTGATTGCTCGTCAAGATCTGTCCATGTTCGCTAGCATGGACCTGACCTTTTCACCACATACTCTGTCATAGCCTACTTTAAACCATCTACCCTAGACCTGAATCTACTTACGAAAGTGCAGCAAAATGAAACCCATAGTCATCGGTGAGCTTCTAATGAGCCCCTCCTTTTATTACTTACCCAAAATATGATCCCATAGTCATCATTTTCTACATGCACTCATTCATGATATTGTGAGCTAACCAAACCACCTGGAACCAACACTGCATGGGCATCCTATATGAAGTTGTAATTTCAGCTCTAAAGTGAACCCTATTGAGTATGAGAATCATGGCTACCCATGATCAAACTGGGCCAATCCATTAATGTTGCCACTGTATCAACTGTTCAACCTATGTGTAGATATCTTTGTGTGTCTCTTGGCGTAGCCAAATATAATGGAAGAAAAATACCATGTTCATGACCTCACTCTAATTCATAGCCACTGTGTTGTGTCTACATTTTACTCCATTATTGGATGCACATAAAACATTTAATGCAATATGGATCATGGCTTGTTTTACCAGGTAGCTCCATTCAATCCATACAATACCATGATTTAATAAAGGTGAAATCTTCAACCACAATTTAACAATAATACTCTACGTCAATTGGTATAGAAATGTCCATCGCTCCTATGGCTCACACTGTTTACCTGATTTAACCCACTATCTAGTGTGGTGTTCGTGTAAGTTGTCTGTTAGGAATTCACCATGTACAGACAATACATATTCTATGGAAGAAAAACAAATAATAACAATAGTAATGGAAAACAGTTTAAACTTTAGTTAAGCAGTGCAATAAACAATAATCACACAAATATAAGAGACAAGATATACGTAGTTCGGGCATTGTACCCTACTCCACGAAGAAACAATCATTCCTTTGCATTATTAACAATACAACAATCTTCTCCTATTGTACAATGTCTCCTCTTCTCTCTTCCTCCAAACTAGAAAAGAGCCTTAACCATTAAAGGCAGTCTTTACAGTACAAAATATATAGATATTTGTGGCTTTTCCTCTACCCGAAAACACATAGTGGTGTCGAAATACAATGGGCCAAAAAACCATGAGCTGAAACCACCCATATGCTTATCACATTTTTTTAAATATTTATTGGCAATTAAATATTTAATGGTAATTAAATATTTAATGCTAATTAAATATTTAATGTTACCTCTTGGAACCCCGTTCACGTTCATTTTGTTGAACATTGCCCATCAATATTTAATGGCCTTGGAACTCCACCAACAATAATGGCCTTGGAACCCTGCCAACAATATTTAAATGGTAATTAATTTCTTGTTATCAATTTGGATCCATTACCTAACAATCTCCCACTTGGAGACAAGATTGATGCAACATCCCTGCACCCTAGGACTAAAAGTTTCTCATAACATGACCTTACTCCTTAAGGCCAACCAAAGTAGATCAAAAGCTCAACTTCTCCCTGGTTACAATTTTAGTAAGCATATCAACAAAAAATTTGGAAGTGTGAATCTTACCCAACTTTACCAAACCATCCTCCATTATTGATCGAATGAAGTGATACCTCAACTAAATGTGCTTTGTCCGTGAGTGAAAAGCAGAGTTATTAGCTAAATGAATGGCACTTTGGTTGTCAGTCCAAAGTGTCCCATCTCCTTGCTCCTGAACCAACTCCTCAATCAACCTCTGAAGCCATATGAACTCTTTGGCACCTTCTATGATGGCTACATACTCAGCCTCCATAGTAGAAAGAGCTACAACATATTGTAGCTTGGATATCCAACTCACTGTTGTACCTCCAACTATAAATACATACCCAGTAGTGATCCTCCCACCATCCAAATCACCTACCATATCTGAATCCATATATCCCTATAACTCAACTTTGGAACCTCCAAAATTCAAACAGAATTTTAAAGTCCCTTTCAAATAACTAAGTATCCATTTCACTGCTTGCCAATGAGATTTACCTGGATTTCTCATATATCGGCTCACAAATCCCACTGCTTGGGCAATGTCTGGTCTTATACACACCATAGAATACATCAAACTCCCAACTGCTGAAGCATAGGGTACCTTCTTCATGTACTCTTCCTCCTCCTTTGTCTTGGGACAGCTTCTTTGAGAGCTTAAAGTTCTTTGCAAGAGGTTGGGCTACCGGTTTTGCATCATGCATACTAAACATCTTAAGCAGCTTTTCCACATAATCCTCCTATGATAACTTTAGTGTTTTCTCCTTCTTGTCTCTAGTGATTCTCATGCCAAGGATTTGTTTGGATTCCTCCAAATCCTTCATGGCAAATTTACTTGCCAACTCCCTTTTCAATTTCTTAATATCCTGCATATTGGATCCTGCTACAAGCATATCATCAACATACAATAAGAGAATAAGGAAGTTACCATTTCCCGTAGCCCATAAATAAACACAATGGTCACTGTGGCTCCTAGTAAAATTATGCTCAATCATGAAACTGTCAAACTTGAGATATCATTGCCTTGGAGCTTGCTTCAAACTGTACAAGCTCTTTTTCAGTTTACACACAAGGCTCTTCTTATCTTTGACCTCAAATCCCTCTGGTTGGTGCATGTAGATCTCCTCCTCAAAATCCCCATGAAGGAATGCTATATTCACATCTAATTGTTCAAGATGAAGATATTCTACTACAACTATACTCAAAATAATCCAAATTGAAGTCACTTTTACTACAGGTGAGAAAATATCATTATAGTCAATACCTTTTCTCTGTGCAAATCCTTTCACAACAATTATTGCTTTGTATCTCTTGCTGCCATCAACTTCGTCCTTCACTCTCTACACCCATTTGCAATGCAATACCATTTTTCCCGTGGGAAGCTCAACCAAATCCCAATTTTGGTTTTGAGTCTATGAGTCCATCTTATCCTTCATAGAATGCTCCCACTTGCTCCTAGTTTCCAATTGCAAAACCTCATGAAAACATTTGGGCTCACCTGCATCAGTGTATAGAATGTAATGCAAAGAAGGAGAATACTTATTTGGTGCTCTTCTTACCCGAGTAGATATCCAAAATTCTGGTATTAGTGGTGGTGGGGGTGTTTGAGGTGTTTCATTCTCAACTTGCTCATTCGTTTGATCACCGTGTTCTTCAACATGAGAATTATGTTCATCAATCTGAACAAGAGGCTATCTTTTTACATCATGCTCTGGGATTTCATCCAAGTCAAAAAACTCAGGTGCATCCTCTTCAACCTGTATGTGCCTGTCCTTGTACAACCTATCCTCATTTAAAATCACATCTCTACTCCTGATAAATTTTTGGCCAATGTTATCCCATAGCCTATATCCCATCTCATCCACACCATAACCAAGAAAATAGCACTTTCTATACTTTGCATCAAGCTTACTCCTATTTTCTTTACCTATGTGGGCAAAAGCCTCACAACCAAATACTATAAGGAAAGACTAGTTTACAAGTTTACCTTTCCAAGTCTCCTCTGGAATGCCTCCATCCAATGAAGTACAAGGTCATCTATTTATAAAATAAACTATTGTATCAATTGTACTAGCCCAACAGAATAATGGCAACCCTACATGAAATCTCATGGCTCTGGCACGCTCCATTATAGTTATGTTCATCCTATTCAAGACTCCATTCTCTTGTGGTGTCCCAGGAGTAGTATTGATTCCTCTAATTTCTTCCTTTGTGCAATAGTCCTCAAAATCCTTGCTACAATATTCATCACCTTTGTCAGATTTAAGGCATTTAACTTTCTTACCTGCTTCATTCTCCACTAATGCTCTCCACTTCTAAAAAGTGTCAAAAACATCATATTTATGCTTGATTGTTTAGATCCATGTCTTCCTACTAAAATTGTCAATGAAGGTAACATAATAAGAGTAGCCTTCAAGAGAAAGCATTGGTGAGGGACCCCACACATCCGAGTGAACTAACTTTAATTTATCTTTCTTCCTTTCTGGACCAACCTTCAGAAATCTTACCTTTTTTTTTTTTTTGTATACACAACCTTCACAAAAACCCAAATCAACCTCCTTGAGTTTTGGTAATAGTTTTCTGGAGTGAAGGATTTTCATCCCTTTCTCACTCATATGACCCAACCGCAAATGCCATGTTTTTGCATCATCCTGAGCAGCATAGTTCAATGTACAATAGGATGAGTTCTACAATAAATACAAAGTTCCAGTCAACTCACCTTTTGTAATCACCATTGAACCCTTTGTCACTCTCCATTTTTGGTTTTTGAAATTAGTGTTACATCCCTCCAAATCAAGTGCACTAGCTAAAATCAGGTTCCTCTTCAGATCAGGAATGTGTCTAACATTTTTAAGCACCCAAATATTTCTATTTGGAAACTTTACATTCACCATGCCAATACCCACAATACCACATGGACAGTTATTGCCCAATAAAACCTCTCCATAATGACCTGGAGTATAATCAAAAAAATACTCCCTATGAGAAGTGACATGATAAGAATATCGAGAGTCCATAATCCAATTCTCACTCGTGCAATTTGCTGCAAGAATCAGGGCATCCTAATAAATTGCACCTGTAATATTTACCTCTTGAGCATCATTCTCATTATCATACTCATTATTATTTTTGTATTTACACTCCCTCTTGAAGTGTCCACTCTTCCCACAATACCAACAATCAATCTTGATTTTATCTTTGCTTTTAGATCTACCCTTCAATTTTCCTCTGTTCTGGGTTTTCCCTCTAGCTTGGCATTTTTCCTATTTATTTTTGCATTTGATTTCTATATATAGTGCTATTCTAGATGATGAAGCCTCCCCTAAGGATTTTCTCCTCATATCCTCACTGAGGATTTTACTAACCACATCATCAAACACCAACTTTTCAGATCCAAACACAGAATTACTCACTGCCATTACAATGCTACGCCATGAGTTTGGTACTGAACAAAGAAACCCTAAAGCCATAATCTCATCATCAAAATCAAAACCTATAGATTTTAAAGAACCCATAACGACATAAAACTCATTAAATTATTCTTGGATAGATCCACCCTCTTGAAATTTCATAGTAAATAACTTTCTAATCAACAAAATGTTATTTGAAGTTGAGGGTTTTTCATACAACTTAGCTAGTGTATCCATGGCTCCTTTGGTGGTATTTTACTTCCTGATGTTGTATGCAACAAAATCATCCAGGCTCAACCGAATCACCCCCAGTGCTCTCCTATCTATAAGATCCCCTTCCTCATCATACATCAAGTCAGGTTGACCATCGGTCTTCCCTTTTAGAGCCAAGTACAGATTATCCTTTTGATACAGATAATCCTCCACTTTGTTTTTCCACATACCAAAGTTTTATCTAATAAACTTCTCCAGTTTAAACTTCAAAATTTATCCCATTTCTCCCACTTTAACTTGACCATCAATATTCCCTTTTAGAGCCAAGTACATATTATCCTTCTCATACAGATAATCCTCCACTTTGGTTTTCCACATACCAAAGTTTTGTTCGGTAAACTTCTCTAGTTTAAACTTTGAACTTTATCCCATTTCTCCTGTGAGTTCCCTTTCCCAAAAAGACTACTTTGATACCAGTTATTATAAATTCACCATTTATAGACAATACATAGTCTATGGAAGAAAAACAAATAATAACAGCGGTAATGGAAAATAGTTTAAACTTCAGTTAAGCAATGCAATAAACAATAATCACACAAATGGAAGAGACACAAGATATACATGGTTCGGGCACTGTACCCTACTCCACGGAGAAACAATCAGTCCTTTGTATTATTAATAATGCAAAAATATTCTCCTCTTCTACAATGTCTCCTCTCCTCTCTTCCTCCAAACCAAAAAAGAGCCTTAACCATTAAAGGCAGTCTTTATAGTACAAAATATATAGATATTTGTGGCTTTTTCTCTACCCAAAAACACATAGTGGTGTCGGAATACAATGGGCAAAAAAACCATGAGCTGAAACCACCCATATGCTTATCATGTTTTTTTATTTTTATATTGGCAATTAAATATTTAATGGTAATTAAATATTTAATGCTAATTAAATATTTAATGTTGCCTCTTGGAACCCCGTTCACGTTCCTATTGTTGAAATTTGCCCATCAATATTTAATGGCCTTGGAACTCCACCAACAATAATGGCCTTGGAACCCTACCAACAATATTTAAATGGCAATTAATTTCTTTTTATCAATTTGGCTCCATTACCTAACATTATCTGCTTGGCTCCACATTGTTAGTCTGATAAGTCTATATATTTGGTCATATACATCGGCAAGTCTTTAGTCTTGGTATTCACTATTATTTTAATCTTCATGAATCATGTGCTTTGGTTGAAGCAGCCTCTCCGCTTAAACTTGGATAATTAATAGGTGATCACCATGAAACTTTGATATTAGCAACATCTCTACAAAGACCCATTGACTAATCATTCCTTAACATCAACATTGCAAGCATAATAGACAGTGAGATTGAAGGAGCCTTGAGAATTATGTACTTATCCTTCACAATCACCTGTGATGTATGTTTATTTGTGAGAAATACATTCATAGAAACAAAATATGAATTGTTCACCTAGCCATCACAGTCGCTAAGTATTATTCTGCTTCACTGTTTGGCAAACCCTATGCATTCACGGTGCTTTATGGAATTGCAAAGGTCAGTTGGTTCAATTTCATCGATCGAATCTACTCTGCCAGAATTATGTGACTTACACCTATGCCCACTTTATCTTATTAATATATTTACCATATAATCATCCATCGTGCCCTGGTTCCAAGTCAATGCAAGGCTATCCATATTTCACATCTACCCGGTATTCCACATCATCTATCTACAATCTTCAGTAGGATCAACCATCTACCATGGTTCATCAACTCCCACCTTAGGCCCACATATTCCCAATTAGCAACATCATAACTACTTGCGAGTGTCCTAGTTGTCATCTAACATGGATTTAATATTCATCTGGTCTACTATTATGGTCTGTATCAGCCTACGTTCAACACCTAAATCTGCCATCGAATGCTTTATTATTGGTCCACGTAACCACCTTCAGTGTTTGTCCACCCCATCATCAACATTCGAATTATCCTCTACTAGTGTGTTCAGATCTGTGTTCATCTACTTATGCCACAGTATCATATCACTCGTTGTTCACCTCATTACGTGTCACCCCATTACGGCTTGGTTAGGGTTCATCTTGAAAACCGCACCAACATCCTTTTTGCTCACCTATCACCTAAACGAAAATGAAAACATAGTAAGCATGCATGATATGATCATTACATAAACAAATGGAAAAAACAACATTAAGTTGTATTTCATACATATGTGTAAATCAAACCACCAAAAAAAAAGGTAGCACATATTTTAATATTTTATGTTATAATTTATTTATTTTTTTATTTCTATTTTTTATCTATATATATGTATATAGATTTTACTTTTATTTTACTTTATTTTCTTTTATTTGTTTAAATTTGTTTTCTTCTTATTGATCTCAAATGTTAAAATTATTTAATTCCAAAATATTTGAAATTAAAGAACCAACATTATAAGGTTGACTAACACTCAAATTAACAAATAAAACTAAATACCACAAATCTAAATGTAGACACCTAAATCGTGTCATGCTTAAGGGAGCTACTCACATAGACACATTCATAAGATCATAAGACATAATCTTGGAATTTCCAAGCATCAACAGTGGTTCTCACCACTCATTTGGGGCCTTTTCAAGCCATCCAAGCCTAGCCGCAAGAGCCTAGAGCGGCCAGATCCTAGTCGCTCAAGCCTAGAGCGGCCATACCTTAGTCATTGTAGATGACAACGGCCAGATATTAGTTGCTGCAGAGGATAGCGGCTAAGCCATAAGAAGCAGTTTGCCAATGAACATGACTAATCACAGGTGGAAGTAGAAGTCTTCATGCAATAAAGGTGAACGGGAGTAACTTTGCATTTATTTCCATGACCAATTCACATAAGATGCTTGAGTTTGCATTTAAACTTTAGTTAACTGACCTCCAAGCATAAACAAAGGACAAAAGCTTCTCATGCTAATGACTAGTTCGCATAGAAGACTCAAGTGGGTAGTTATATTTCAGTTAACTAGCCTTCAAACATAGAAAAATGACAAAATCTTCTCATGCTAACTTACACTATGCATGAGAAATTCATTTCTAGGGCTTGGAAATAGACCTAGGGTTTCACACTATAAAAGGTGCAAGCCTAAGAGCACCAAGAGAGTTTTTTATCACAAGAGAGCATAGGAGATCATATCAGAGAGAGAGACATCTTTTGAGGAGAGCTTTCGAGACTTGGAGAGTTCTCTTTGAGATCACGTGTATGGCGAAGCTTTGATGAATTGAAGAGCATAACACCTATTATTTCAAAATCAGATATAGGCTTTGACCCATAACTTTGGAGCAAAGAGAGCAAGGTTTACCTTAGCGGTTGTTGTCCTAGACAGTGGCCCGCATGCTTAGCTTAGGTTTTAGAAATAGCTTCTTTTATTTTGTTTCTTCATGTTTTCATATCATTAGCATAGATTTACATGATTTCATGGCATAGTTTCATCATATTTTTGTTAAATTCTTTTATTACTAACAACCTCATTCGAGGAGGCAATCCCGAACACCTAAGTGTGTGGTGTTGTTTCATTGCTTTCAGGGCCACAGGTTCATTAGACGAAGTTTGTAACATACGAGAGCAAAAGGGATCCCTCTAGGAAATAGACCTAGAGAAGGAGGCATTTGTAAGCCCTCATACATTTCCGTGTGTAGAACCAGGAAGCTTTTATAAGCGCACCACCTCTTCACGAAAGGGGCACTCTTTGCCTATTTGTAACTTATTGTATTGAAATGGGTATCCCTAAGAGGGATCAACATGTAACCAAGTTTCAATATCAATAAAGAGATCTATCTTTGTTATTTTGTGTTATATGCTTTTTCTTCTTGTCTTCCATTTCATCTCGGGTTTTTAATAACATTGCAAGTAGGGTTAAAAAGGGGTGGTGCGTGCATCCCGGGTTCGCTACAGATGGCGATCACGATGGGAAAATCCACTAACTTTTCATTTTTTATCAGAATACTAACTTAATTTTGTGTGCAGGTCTAGCTACTCTGAGCTACAATGGCCGATAGAGCTTAGCCGCTCTGAGCTACAATGGCCAAGAACCAGCTGCTGTGGTCAAAAATGGCCAGAACTGGAGTGCGATAGAGGTCAAAACATCGACTCTCTGAGCTAGATCAAAGGTTGGTATAGCTTCTCTGATATTTTATAACTTTATGTGTGCTTATGTGTGTCTAAAACAAAAAACTTAAAGCACATTTATGTTTGGAAATTGAAAGAATAAAAGGAATTGAGCATTTCGCATATCTTAGATCTTCTTTTAGATTTTCCACTAGGCATTGCTAGGAACAGCGGCTTATGCCTGAAAATTTCACCTTAGAATCCAACGTTGATGTAGTAGCATCCAATGGTGTAAAAGTGATCTTGCATCACCCAAAAAAGATTGTAATTGTTTAATTTTGTAAAAACTAGTAAAACTAGTTTTTCTTGTAAGAGATTTTTAAAGGTCTTAGAGGTTGAATTTGAGGATTTTCGACTAGACACAAGCCTTGGTGCAAAAATCCAAGGATTGCCTTGCTTATCTCATTTCATGCCGTTTTTGAAAATATGCTGTAACAGTCAATCGAGTCAATGAGCACGAAGTTATGACCTCCGTAAGTTGCCCCAAATTTCAAGTTTTAGGTGGGAAAAAGGGGGAAAATAGGGCATAAGTGGGAATTTTCAAAATTGTAAAAGGGCTCTTCTTTTGGGATCCTCATTATTAGCATGAAAGTAATGGAAAGCTTTGGCTTCTTTTAGCATTTCTAGTTTTTAGTGGATTGTATGTGTTTTTTTTTATGCAACTCTACTTCAAGTGGTATCAGAGCGAGAGTTCCTGAGTGTGTAAATAGAGCGTAGAACATGAGGTAGTTTACACCAGGATCTATGGTTAGGGTTTTTGGGAGAAGTGAGCAGAATGCCTCCATGAAGAAACCGTGGTGGTGGGAGAAATATTGTGCCAGAAGAAGATTTCAAATCTTTGTAGAGGTAAGTTCAAGCTCTACAAGAGGAGCTGCATAGAGGGTTTGAGCCAAGGAGATAAGAAGAGAGTGAATATGAAGCTGAAGAAGAAGAGGCCCAGTTCAAATAATAAGAAGAAGAGGTAGTAGATCCTGCACAATCTAGATTGTATAAGGCCATATCATAGATTGAAAAGAGACCAAATTTTGATGTCTCCACATATTCTGGAAATCTCAACCTAGAAGAGTTGATCGATTGGATCAATGACATGGAGGAATACTTCAAGTATGAGGAGGTAGAAGATCCCAAGAGGGTCAAGATTTCTAAGACCAAGCTGAAGGGTCATGTTAGAATATGATGGAAGAGAGTGTAGCTAGATAGAAACAAAAGAGGAAAAGAAAGGATAACAATGTGGGAGCGGATGGTGGAGAAGTTGAAGAGATAATTTATTCTAGCTAATTACGAGTTGGATATGCTCAAGCAAATGCATGGTTTGAGACAATCGAGTAAGTCTATCAAAGAATATATAGATGAGTTCTATAACATCTTGATTAGAACATGCCATTCTGAGTCCAACAAGGAGAAGGTAGCCCATTATATTAATGGATTAAGAGCAAGTATTCAAGAAGAGTTGAGTCTTGTCAGGATGGCCACCAGTGAAGATGCTTACCAGTTTGCCTTGAAGGTAGAAGAGAAGTTGAACAAGAGGTTTGAAAGCAAATAGAGAGGAAGAGGTCATAGTGGAAGAACTGGTGGGCGAACAAATGGAGGATGGAATGAGGACCAAAATAAAATTGGGGATACAAGCAACATTCAAGACCAGAAGGGAGAAAATGCTTACCACCCTCGTGAGCAGAATAATAACTACCAAAATAATGGTTACCAGAGAGGAAGAGGAAGGTCTAGACGAGGGTTTGGAAGAGGAGGATTTTGTGGAACTTGTTTCCACTATGGAGAAGAAGGACATCAAACATACGAGTGTCCACAACACTAAGGAGGAACAAATAGGAGGGCTTAAGGTAATGCCTGAGCTACTATTGTTGATGAAGGTGTTGAATCTAAGCACTCTGAAGAAGCAGAAAGAGGAGAAGTATTGATAATAAGGAGAGCCTTGCTGAATGAGGAGAAATATCCAGATCAGAGGAAGAGCTTATTTTGCACAAGGTGTAAATGTGCAAGTAAGGTCTGTAATGTTATCATAGATAATGGTAGCACGGATAACCTAGTTGCAAAAGGAATGATTACCAAACTATAGTTAGAGAGGAAGAGACACCCGCATCCATATCGGATTGCATGGTTGTAGAAGGACCATAGGGCTTTGGTTAGTGAGCAGTGCTTGGTAAAATTTAATGTTGGTAATTACTGTGATGAGGTCCTGTGTGACATCCTGCCTATGGATGCTTACCATTTGCTATTGGGAAGGCCATGGCAGTTTGATCGATGTGCAATGCACGATGGGCGTGCCAAAACTTACTTCCTAATAAAGAATGGAGTGTGTCATAAGCTGAAGCCCCTAAAATAGGTGGACGACAAGGTATGTAGTAGTACCAAAATCTTTTTAGTTGAAGGTAGAAGGTTTTTGAATGGTTTGAAACATGAGCATATGTGCTATGCATTAATTCCTAGAGTTAGGGAATAAGAATGTAAAGATACCCCAGTAGAAGTCTTAGGTCTGTTAGAAGAATTTCTAGATATTATATCAGATAATGTACCAGAGGGTTTACCACCAGTGAGGAAGATAAGTCACCATATAGATTTAGTACCAGGATCTAGTTTACCCAATAATGCAACCCATAGAATGACTCCTGTAGAAAGTTAGGAGCTAAAAAAACAAGTCCAATAGTTGCTAAAAAATGGACTGATTCGAGAGAGCCTGAGTCCATGTGCAATACCTACAGTACTAGCACCAAAGAAATATGGAGAGTGGAAATTGTGTACAGACTCCCGAGCTATTAAAAAGATCACCATAAAATATAGGTTTCCATTGCCAAGGATGGATGATATTATGGACAGTTTGAGTGGAGCCAAGTACTTCACAAAGATTGACCTGAAGAGTGGGTACCATCAAATTCATGTCAGAGATGGGGATGAGTGGAAGACAACCTTCAAGACCATAGAGGGTTTGCATGAGTGGTTGATCATGCCATTTGGGCTAACCAATGCACCAAGCACATTCATGCAGCTGATGAATGAGGTATTGAAGGAGTTTTTAGGAAAATTTGTCATTGTCTATTTGGATGATATTTTAATATTTAGCAAGACCCTGGAAGAGCATCTTATGCATATCAGAAGATTTTTTGAGAAGTTGAAGGAGGAGCAATTGCTGATTAATTTGAAGAAGTGCAGTTTTGTGAAGGATTTAGTGTATCTGGGATTTGTTATCTCAACTAAAGGTCTAAAAATGGACCCAAAAAAGGTGAGGTCTGTCATTTAATGGCCAACTCCAAGGAGCATAACTGAGGTAAGATCATTTCATGGTCTAGCAAGTTTTTACAGAAAAATTTATTAGAAATTTCAGCAGTATTTGTGCACCCCTAACAAAAACAATGAGAGGGGATAAGAAAGAATTTAAGTGGACCTTAGGAGCAGATAAGAGCTTTGATATGTTAAAAAATAAGGTCACAAAACAACCTATTGTAGCACTTCCAGATTTCAATAAGATATTTCAGGTAGATTGTGATGCTAGTGGTAGTGCCATAGGAGCTGTGTTGAGTCAAGAAAGTAAACCTGTTGCTTATTTTAGTGAGAAACTCAATGATGCTAGGAAGAAGTATTTAGTATATTATCAGGAGTTTTATGCTATAGTTCAGGCTCTAAAGAAGTGGAGGCATTATTTGTTGCCAAAAGAGTTTGTTCTATATACTGATAATCAGGCCTTACAGTATATTAATAGCCAAGGGAAGTTAAATCAGAGGCACTTAAAGTGGGTTGAGTTTCTACAAAGTTATACCTTTGTGTTGAAGCATAGGAGTGGGAATTCAAACAAGGTTGCAGATACCTTAAGTAGAAGGCAGTGTTTGTTGACATAAATGAAGGTGGAAGTTGTAAGGTTTGATGAACTTAAGGGTTTGTACCCTAAAGATCCTGATTTTGTAGAGGCTTGGAGGGCTTGCTTAGCACCTATTACTTTATATAGGAAAGTGGTTGGATTTTCTAATCCAAGATGGGATGTTGTTCAAAGGAAATCAATTATGCATTCCAAGGAGTTCAATGAGGGATAATCTGGTCAAGGAGAAGCACAGTGGAGGGTTTGTTGGACACTTTGGTCGAGATAATACCATTTCCCTCATTAGTGAGAACTACTATTGGCCACAGTTGCAGCAAGATGTGAAGAAGTTTGTACAGAGTTGCATAGTATGCCATATGGCCAAGGGTGTGAGACAGAACACTGGATTATATCAACCGTTACTTGTACCAGATAGGCCATGGGAGAACATCAACATGGATTTTGTTCTTGGCTTACCAAGGACACAGAGGAGGAATGACTCCATATTTGTGGTGGTTGACAAGTTTTTTAAGATGGCACATTTTATTCCCTACCAAAAAACTAATGATGCAGTTCATGTTGCAGGGTTGTTTTTCAAAGAGGTGGTACGCCTACATGGTCTACCAAAGAGTATCATTTCTGACAGGGATACCAAATTTATTGGGTATTTTTGGAGGACCTTATGGAATAAATTGAAGACAGACCTAAAATTTAGTTCTGCATACCACCCACAAACTGACGAACAAACAGAGGTGGTGAATAGAATTTTGGGCAATCTACTGAGGTGCTTGGTAGGAGATAATCCCAAGGGATAGGATTTGGTTTTGCCACAGAAAAAATTTGCATACAATATTTTTTTCAATAGGAGTACTAATAAATCCCCATTCCATATTGTGTATGGGAGCAGCCCAAGGAATGCTTTTGAGTTGAGAAATATGGACAGAAGGGAAAAGAGCAGTTCTAAGGCTGAGGACTTTGCAGAGCACCTGAAGAGCCTGCATGATGAAGTGAAGCAACATATCAACAAGATGAACACTCAATACAAGACAAGAGCAGACCAGAAATGACGACTTAAGGAGTTCCAAGTGGGAGATCAAATTATGGTTCACTTGAGAAAGGAAAGATTTCCTGCTAAAACCTATAACAAGTTAAAAATAAAGAAGTTTGGACCATGTAGGGTCATAGGGAAACGTGATTCAGGGAATGCCTATGAGGTAGAATTGCCAAGTGGGCTGAATATATCACTTGTGTTCAACATTTTAGATTTGGCAAAATATCATGAAGGTGACAATAATGGCAGACTAGTCGAAGAATTATGGAGTATTCCCACATCTACTCCAAATATAGAAGAGATATAAGAGTTCCTAGATACCCGTGTAGGCAAAAGCACAAGAAATAGGTAGTATGCAGAATATCTGGTTAAGTGGAAGGGCAGGCCTATTGAACATTCATCTTGGTTGTCGAAGGTTGAGGTTGAACGCCTTGGTTTTCTTCCAACAACAAAGAAGTGAAGGTTACTTCTCAATTTACCCTGGGTGTATGATGCAGGAGCATCCAATGGTGTAAAAGTGATCTTGCATCACCCAAAAAAGATTGTAATTGTTTAATTTTGTAAAAACTAGTAAAAACTAGTTTTTCTTGCAGGAGATTTTTAAAGGTCTTAGAGGTCAAATTTGAGGATTTTTGGCTAGACACGAGCCTTGGCACTATATGCCAAGGATTACCCCACTTAGATTGTTTCATGCCATTTTTGAAAATATGTTGTAATAGTCAATCGGGTCAACGAGCGCGAAGTTATGACCTCCGCAAGTTGCCCCAAATTTCAAATTTGAAATTTCAAGTTTTAGGTGGGAAAAAAGGGGAAAATATGGCATAAGTAGGAATTTTTGAAATTGTAAAAGGGCTCTTCTTTTTGTATCCTCATTATTAGCATGAAAGTAATGGAAATATTTGGCTCCTTTTAGCTTTTTTTGTTTTCAATGGATTGTATGTGTTTTTTTTATACAACTCTGCTTCAAACGTGCTAGACATTGTATGTTTTTCGCTTGTTTTAAGGCCCTGCTAGAGGCCATAGATGCACGAAATAAAGTACGCTCATACAAATCATAGTATTTCATGCATATTTCTAAATTTTAAAACGTATTTTTGCACTTAGGCATATAGGAAAGATTTGTTGCTGCTATATGATGCACTTTATGTTACGCAAGCTTAAAATGAACACCACACACGCACGTCTCATTTAAACATTAGGAATTTGGATTTCATCACCAACCTTCAATTCAGTCCAGTGAAATTGTAATTCATCTCCTTCCACTGGTTTTCCCACTAGAGCTTCCTAGAAATGGATTGAGAAACTTACTTATAGTGATACTAAGGTACTTGTGCTCAAACTGTCTCCCCCTGTTGGAACAATCATTGGTTCAGAGTGGAAGAGCTAAGCGAACCCTCCATTGGGTCTTCAGTTGTGTACCCTAGCTTCTTTTGAGAAAATAATTTTTTGCATGAGTGGAATTGATTTTCACTATGGATGAGTCTTCTCATTTTTAATCCAAGAACAAGAGCAAAGAAATCGAAAGAAAAACACATCAAAACACACCAAACAGTTTAGGGCACACTCAAATCGGTAATCAAGATAAATATTTGTTTGGTATTGTGTGGTCATTCCTAAATTGCAACTCAAAATATCAATTCATAAGAAAACATGGTCAAAACAAGAAGTAAGCACCCTTGGTCTGATACTGAGGGAGAGACAGAAGTAACTCATACCCATAGGCAGAGTCGTAGTAACATTGAACGACCTACCCGTAAGACTATGAGACATAGCTCTGTGAGCCTAAGGGGTGATAACTCAACCCTTGGGGGATATCCTCGAGAACCCTAAGGAAGCACATCATGGAAAAAATTCACATAAACAAAAAGAGGCTTCACAGCCATCCTCATTAAGGAGACATTAGGAGACCTCAAGGGCCTCCTCTAAACACATAGAAACATCGCAAAGATGTGAGGAAGCTTCAAGGGCTTCCTCACATGGACATAAGGAAGATTCCAAGACTCATTCTTCACATAGGGATGACGAGACTGCTACATCTCCATCCACATGGAGAAAACATGTTACCACAAAGCCCTCTTCATCAAGAAGTCAAACAAGAATTGTAACACCTCAAGACTCACAAGAAACATATGAAATAGGTCCACCCACTAAAGAGTAGGAAACTAGGGCCATATCTAGTCATGGGAATCATATAGAAAAAACCCTTCACATAAAAGGAAATATTCTCGTAGACTATGATCTCATAGGAGTGAATGGCACCCCATGGGACCAGCCATGAAAAACAAGACAACTAGATGGGTTGAATTGATTTCCTACATGACCAACTCAAAGAATTGTATCTACTGAGAACTCTACATCTAGAAGCTCATGAAAAGTGACTTCTAAACATTTCTATCAGTCTGTGGGTACCTCAATGCAACCCCATAGTAGATGTGTGGAGTCTGATCATAGGGATACTCAACAATACACTGAACAAGTCACATTAGCTAGCAAGAGTAAAGGTACACCAAAAACCTCCTCAAGGAATCTGTGAGTCAAGACAACAAGAACAAAGTCAGATAAAGATGAGTCTTATATGACAACACAAATTGATCGAATTAGGTAGTTATAAAATACATTACGTAAGAAGCAAGATCTAGTGGAAGCTCTCGAACAAGATAAACAAAGAGAAAGACTCTTGCACCAACATGAGTAGCATTTAAGATATCAGGCTGAGTGGCTATCTTTTAAAAATTTATAGACAAATGGTGGTTACCACCAACGAACTAGATGCACTGACTCACCTAAGGAGACGCACACTAGACAAGATATCCCATGATGAAATCCCCCACCAAACCAGGAATGAAATCCAACTAATGGGGGAAGGGCAAACATAACAAACCAATATCGCAATCTTGAGTCCCCTCATAGGAGGGAGGAAAACGAAACAAATCAAATGGATAGAGATTTACCTCCATTGCCAATGTGCGAATAGGCTTACAAGAGGAGGAAATCCATGCATCAAAGGCATTTCAAGAGCTTGTTGAAAATATGAAAACCTTTAAGAAACAAGAGGCAGTGGGGAACTCACCAACATTGAGCAAAATACACAACCAACCATTGTGCCCATAAATCCCTAGCCCTCCATATCCTAAGCACTTTGAGATGTCTAGTTTAGAAATTTTTAAGGGTAAAGAGGATGCAAAAGAGCATGTCACTAATTTTATCAACGTCTATTTTCATCTTGAAGACAATGATGCTCTCATGCTAAGAACATTCATAATGACATTTTCAGGTGCTGCCACTCAATGGTTCAACCAACTACTTAAGCATAGCATAACCAACTTTTAACAACTAGTAAATGAATTCCTAAAGCATTTCTACTTTGGTGCTAAGAAGAAGGTGAACCTTTCAGACCTGGCTAACTTGAAATAGTATTATGACAATCCAGTAATGGATTATGGGAATAGATGGAGAAAATTCATGGAAAATTTATCATTCTTCGTTCCCATAGAAGAGATCATTCATATGTTCACCAAAAGTTGTTCTAAAAACATCTTCCTCTTGCTACAACTTCAGAAATATCCTTTTTTTGAAGAATATTTGGCACAGGCCAAGCTCATCAAAGAAATAAAAGTAGATGAGGGAACCATTAAAATCCAAATTAAAAATGAGTGGAACAAGAATGGTAAGAATGACAAGTATAAGCAGAAGTAGGCCAACCCTGCTCTAGTCAATCAATTCGTATTGGCTACACCCATGGATGGGGGTGCACAACAACCCCAAAACTATCAAGCACATCCCCCACCAACTAATTACGACCAAAAAAACAATCATGTTAGAAATCGAGAACGCAAGCCACCTCATTATTTCATGCCTTTGACAGAATCAATGCAATCAATATTTAATCAGTTGAGCGAGGCCATGAGGATCAGATTTCTTGATATACCTCTTATAGATCCCAACCATCCTAAGCCAAAATGATATAGGGAAGATCAATTTTTCCCTTATCACAGGATATCGGGGCATGACATTAAGGCTTACATCGGGTTTAAGCATCAAGTGCAAAACATGATTGAGGCAGGAGAACTCAAAGTTGACAACCCACTGGCTCCCAATAATAGGGACATGGGCATATAAAGAAACCCATTGCCTAATCATGAGGTACCTAGATAGCAAAGGGTCCAATTCCATCAGGTTTGAGCTGACATACCTACCCACGGATGCATTGGGATGGTTGAGATTGTTAACATAGCAAAAAGTACAAGGTGGTATGGTCAACCGCAACCGCCTGTAGCTCCCATGAACATCCCAACTGCTCCTAGGCAAATGCAAGACAACCTTCCAGGTCCACCAATGCGACCTGTGATAACTATTTAGAGTAGATTGGAGAAAAACCTATAGATAACTCTAGCTAAGTTATCCATCTATGAGCTCATACAATAGTCCCCAAAGCATAGGGAGACTCTAATGGATATTTTAAGAACAATTGAGCTCCAACCGCAAGATGCAAATGCATTCACTCACTTTGTAGGACAATTGCAAGAATACTAGGAACCTGTAATCTGATTCTATGATCATGAGATTAGGATAGTTCCTACTACCTTATTAGAACCTTCGCTAAATATTGTGGTGGTAATCAAAAACTTACCTTTCAAGAGGGTTTTAATTGATACAGGTTCATCGATAAACATCATCACAACAACTGCAATAGAGCACCTCAAGATCCCCAAGTCTAATATCATTCTAGGAGCTTACACATTGAGAGCTTTTAGTGATGCTTTATGTAATACTATGGGAATGGTAGTCCTACCCATAAAGTTGGGGCACAAGACCATCCCCATGATGTGTCATGTCTTGGAAGGAGCTATGCAGTACAACATCCTCTTAGGGTGCCCTTGTATAAGGGCCATGTAGTGTGTGCTTTTGATCTTGCACCAGCGTGTCAATTATGTGCACAAAAACAAAGTCTATGTGGTTCTAGCTGATGAAGAGTCTTTTAAATATGTCAATCAGGTGGAAATTCTAGGATAATTTGTAATCCCTTCTACTAACCTCTACGTAGCACCTTCATCCCCAACCACACAAGTTAATAGCGAAGATAAAGGGGTAATAAAAGACCCATGCACTCAAAATAGTCAATGCTTCTAAAGTACCATCAACATCAAAACCAAAAGACAATCAAAAGCTAAAGGTGCCCTTAGTTAAGGAATAAAGGCCCAAGGAAGTGCCAAATGTAGCCATTTCTAAAATTCCAAGTCCTATGGAAGAGGAATATCTTCAAGATCAATATGAAGATAGTGATTATCACCCTGCTTCGCCAGTATCATCCATAGGGTCATCCATGTCACATGCATCAATACACTTGGCAAGCATAGGTATAGGGGAGTACCTTGTGTAGAACATCACCTTTATGCCTATCATTGAGTTTGCACAAGACATAGGAAGTCCTAAGGACTTAAGGCCACCAGTGGGAATAGTGGTTCCACTTGGAATCCCTCCCAACCAAACCAATTTTGTATATGTCAGCATGGACTATGCTCATAAGTCTTAAACCATAGAAGAGGATAGTGACAAATTATTCATGATCAATTTTTGTTACCTCTCTAACCCTAAGTTCACTATAATCTACTTTGAGTGTTGCCATTGGCATGGCTATGGCCTTGGCATATATGAGCAGGGGCGCAGGTAGCCATATGAGCCACAATATCAACTTCACTTTGATAGATTTGGCTTAGGCTATTATATTGGAGGTCAAGATGACTCTCTTGTAGTGACATTGGAAATATTAATCTTAGGGTTAGGAGAAGACATTGATTTCATTCCTTATCATCCCCTAAGAATAGGAAATTTGAGCGACAGACAAGTGGCCACAGTAAACATACCGCCACCAAAATTTTATCATCCAAACATCTCAATTGATTCCACCCCAATAGGGTACAACTCATGGGATGAGGAGAATGGATATGAAGCAAGTGATGATGAGGTTCAACTTGGTTTAGTCTACCATGGGCCTCGCTATTTACAAAGATTCACATGGTCCATCCATGATGAGAGTGGGCATACATCAGATGAAAGTGAATATGAATCAGAAGAATCAACAAAAAGAGCCTACTTAGGCCTAATCCATCAACCCCTGACTTTGGGGCAAGAGACAAATGCAAATGGATTCTTCATAAGTGACGAAAAATATGGAGATAAAACAGAGATGGCTTACTTGGGGCCAAGACATGAGCCCCTTGTCTTAGGGTTGCATACCAATGCTAACAATTTCTGGATAAGTGATGATGACTTTGAATATGAGACCGAGATGGCTTATCTTGGACCTCACCACTTGCGGCAAGTGAACGAGCTAGTAGAGAGAGAGGCGGCACTTCATGCCATAGACCCTCATTTGTGATTTTTGGGGAGACCTGTTGACCTAGTTGTCATTCATCATATGGTCAATCCCCCTCCACCTACATTCAAAAAGTTATTAGAGCCCAATTATCCTATTGTCCACCCTGCTCATGGGCCATATCCAAAAATTCCCATTCCTCCACAACCTCATCGCGAGTATGGAAGGGAAAAACTTGAGACAAGATTGCACCCATGTGGTCCTGGAGACTTCATTCCATCCATCAACATGATCTCCATTAATTTGACTACTCCACTTCATAATCCAATAGATCCTACCAAATCATTGCATCTTGATATAGAGGCTATTGATTGGGATCGCACTAATTCACCCATAGAACCTGAAGACCTCTTTCCCAATGAAGAGATGTTACAGCCATTCCATTTTGCATCAGGTTGTGCATATGATGTCTTCCATGTTGGTTTGGAACCTAAGTTACTAGGTCCTATAAATCCCACCAATGACATTCATTTGATACCCATGCCTCATCATCTAGAGGATGGGTCACATATGGCTATAGAAGCGACTTTCGAGGTGGACATTAGCGATGATCCTACCCAACCAAGAAAATTCAAGTTCAAAGAAAGTCTATCTCTAGAGGAACAAGCCATCATAATTCCTCTCCTCAAATAGAGGCCAAATATTTTGCTTGGACTTACAAAGACATGCTAGGAATAGATCAAAAGTTAGTCATTCAGAACCTTTCATTGGATCCCATGAAGAATCTAGTCAAGCAAAAGCTGAGGAAAATGCATCCAACCGTCACTTTGATGGTGAAGAACAAATTGCAAAAATTACTGGATGCAGTATTCATAGTTCCTATCGACTATCCTTAGTGGGTGTCAAACATGGTACCCATGGTGAAACCTGATGGAAGAGTCTGTATCTGCATCCATTTTAGAGATTTAAATAGGGCAACACCAAAGGATTCATTCTCTTTGCCAAACATAGATGCTCTTATGGATGCAATCGCAGGTCATGAGATGCTCTCCCTAATGGATGGTTTTTTTGGATACAAACAGATCTAGATTAAGCCTTAATATCATCATAAAACTACTTTTATTATTCCATGGGGAACATTCTATTAAAAATTAATGTCATTTGGTCTCAAAAATGTTGGTGCCACATATCAGTGGGCCATGACATACATATTCCATGACTATATGCATAAGATATTAGAATATTACATGGATGACTTACTGGCCAAGTCCCTATTGCGGCAAGAGCATGTTGAAGTCCTTAGACAAGTCTTTGATCACCTCATAGAACACAACGTTTGATTGAATCCTAAGAAGTGTGTATTTGGAGTAACTTCTAGCAAGATTTTGGGATTCATCGTATCCAAGAGAGGCATTGAAGTCGATCTTGCAAAAGTAAAATTTATACTATAAATGGCTGTCCCTACCAAAATTAGGGAGTTACGGACCCTACAAGGCAATATAACATCCATCAAAAGATTCATCATGCAATTATTAGACAAATGCTGACCTATGAATCGGTTGCTACACAAGGAAGTTCCCTTTCATTAGGACGAATAATGCCATCAAGCCTTTGCAGATATCAAGGCTTATCTAGCAATGCCACTAGTATTGGCTCCACTAAGGCCAAACATACCATTTTTACTATATATATCAGCTACTGATCTCGCATTGGGCATCATGTTAGCCCAAAAGAATGAACAACACAAAGAGCAAGCCATATATTACAATAGTCGCACCTTGGTGAGTTATGATCTAGGATATGCGTATGTCAAAAAATTGTGTTTAGCAATGGTCTTTGCAACTCAAAAGTTGTGACACTACATGTTGAGCCATACGACCTACATTATATCAAAACAAAATACTTTGCAATACATGATGAGCAAGACATATCATAATACATGTACTACAAAGTGGATCATGTTATTGACAAAATTTGATTGAGAGTTTGTAAGCCAAAATTCCATCAAGGTAAAAGTCATAGCAGATCAATTAGAAGAGGCACCTCTTCAGGATAACAAGCCTCTTACTATAGAATTGCCTGATTATGCGGTCTTTGCATTATCAAATCCGCTAGAGCTCGAAGAACCTAAGAAAGAAAGAGACATGGCATTGTTCTTCGATGGTTCAAAGTGTGAACAAGGAGGCAGAGCAGGGATTGTCTTTATCACACCATAGGGTTCTCCATTACCCTTATCATTCAAACTAGACTTCCCATGCACAAATAACAACACGAAATATGAGGCTTTGATCTTGGGACTTCAAAAAACCATAGCAATGGGCATTAAAATATTGAATATCTTTGGTGACTCCTTGCTCATAGTAAACCAAGTCAAAGGTCTATTCCAATGCAGATGCCCACTCCTAAAAACCTACAAGAAAATTGTTGACACCTACCTAGATCGGCTAGAGTGGTACAACATCGAGGCAATCCCTCGTACGTCGAATAGATTTGCAGACACCATGGCCTCTTTGGGATCCTTAATCCCTCAAAATCCATTTGTTGATTTTACAATCGTTCATGTGAAAGTGCTTTCACACTCAACAATATGTTGTGAAGCTTTTGAAAATAAAGAATTAGTAAACATGATCAACATCGAGCCAAATCAGGATTGGTCCTTTGCAGCCAAAGATTTCTTACAACCACACTTTGGGGGTCTTTGATCTCCCAAGGACCTATGGAGTGTGGTGCAACCATACACCATAGATTTGTTCCTCAATCCGTGTTCACTAACTCAAAAATACAAGAAGAGCAAGTTGTCTTTTCTATAGAATTTGTGGCTTATCAGTATTGGCTTTCCCAACTATGAGACTTCCTAAATATTGGAATAGTACCTCAAGGTTTGTTGCATACTTAAAGGCGAACATTCAAACAAAGAGTAACAAGATACATCCTGCTAGGATAAATCCTCTACAGACAATGATATGATGGAGTATTACTCCGTTGTCTTGAGCCCTAGGAAGCATCCTGGGCAATTTTGCAAGCTCACGACGAAACATGTGGAGGCCATTTCAGTGGCATGACCATCGTTAAATGCTTCTTGAGAATTGGTTACTATTGGCCCACCATGGAAAAGGACTGCTGCTAGTATGTCAAGAAATGTAGTAAGTTCCATCATCATGCAAATCTAACACACTTACCATTGCAAGCTTTGCAGCCCATCCAGGCAGCATGGCCATTCTCGTAGTGGGGACTAGACTTGATTGGGAATATCTCACCCCCATCCTCAGACCGACACACTTTCATCATAACGACCACTAAATACTTCACCAAATGGGTAGAAGCGATCCCCTTAATATCAACAATTGGACCAAGGATTGCAAAGTTTATACTCCACAATATCATAAGTTATTTTGGGGTCCCTTCTAAGATAATATCGGATAATGGGCCATCTTTCAAAAACAAAAATGTGTGTGCTTTAATGAATAAATATCATATTCAGCATAGTTTTTCAATGCCTTATTATCCACAAGAAAACGGGCAAGCAGAAGCCTCAAACAAAACAATAGTCTCCATTTTGAGTAATATAGTGCAATACAATCACAAGGATTGGCACATATAGTTGCCCCTTGCACTATGAGTATACAGAACTAGTATACAAACACCCACTGGGGCAATAAAGTTTTCACTAGTATATGGCACTAAGGCCATCATGCCACTAGAGTTAGAAATTCCAACTCTACACATAGCATTAAAGGACTTCATAGATGATGATGTTGCACGACAAGGCCACCTTGATTAGTTGATGCTCCTTGATAAATGTAGAGTCAATGCTTTAGAGGATCTTCATGTTTACCAAGATTGCCTTGTGTGAGCTTACAATAGTAAATTCCATTTAAGGGAATTCAAGGTTGGAGATCTAGTGCTCAAAGAAAACTAGCAAAATTCAAATATGTCGTCGCATCTGCAAAATAATTTCACAGTAAACTCGATAGGTCCATACATGATTTCACAGAGATTTGGACCTGAAGCATATCGTCTTATATCATTAGATGGTGTTCAGGAGCCTGAGCCTCTCAATATCATTCACTTAAATGCATTTTACACATAAAATAAAAAACATTCAAATATGTCGAAAATAAAAAACATTCAAATATATCAAAAATAAAAAACAATTCAAATACATCTCATTCACAAAACAAAGCATAAAAACATAAAATTTCAAAAATACAATCAAAGGCTCCAAGGTTAATTCATACCTCTTGGTCAAGCATCAATTCAGAAGGCTCCAAGGGTAATTCATACCACTTGGTCAGGCATCAAATCAATCAAAAGCTCCAAGGGTAATTCAAGTTGCTTAGTCAAAATCAATCAAAATCTCCAAGGGTACTTCAAGCCACTTGGTAAAAATTAATTCAAATGAATCCAGAGGCATTCAAGTAACTTGGTCAAAATCAATCAAAAGCTCCAAGGGTACTTCAAGCTACTTGGTCAAAATCAATCAAAAGCTCCAAGGGTACTTCAAGTCGCTTGGTCAAAATCAATTCAAAGACTCCAAGGGCATTCAAGCCGCTTGATCAAAATCAAATAAAAGCTCCAAGGGTACTTCATGCTACTTGGTCAAACACCAAAAATCCCCAAAGGCATAATAAGTCCTTTGGTCAAATTAAACAAAAATACAAAAACAACATAAAATCAAAAATATAAAAACAGTTGCATTTCACATTTTGCATCCATATCATTGCATTGCATTTTGATATCCACTACAATTGCATGTGGCATAAGAGCCTTAAAAGTGATACCATAGTTTTTTGCACAAATCTCTCAAATCCATAACTCCATTAACACACGTGTGTAACTGTCTTTTTCAACACAACCATTATTTGTTGCTATACATAATATACTAAGGATTTTTGGTTAATCAACCACACCTAGTGATCTTATCAAATTTTGAGGAAAACAACTTTGATTAGTAGAAGGTAAGGTCTAGCTGTAATAATGCCTTGGATATTCAAGATCCCGTCACTAATTAAAACACTAAAATACTAGCTGGCACAAGGAAAAGATGAAAGCTACAAAGTGGTATAAGTTACCTTAAGTGAAAAGGATCTTCCTTACTTATCCCCCTGTGCAACCAGTTTAAATGTGTTGAGAATTGGCAAAAGGAAAATATTTACCCTATCCAAATCCCTTGCTTAAATCAAAATAAGCAAAATACCAAAAGCAAAGTACATATTCAAAATGCCAAGCATACAATCCAGATTTCAAAGCAATAATCCGATACACAAATCATAAATTCAAAACAAAAAAATCATAGCTCAAAAAAAATCAATCAAAAATAAACAGTGATTTTCATAACTACATATGAGCAAAATAAACAGTGATTATCATCACTACAAAATCCTCGCTCAAAGAAAAAAATCAATCAAAATAAAAAGTGATTTTCATCACTACATATGAGCAAACATCCAAAACCAAAAAGAAGCAAAAAAAAAAGGGAATAAAGCTTGAATACCTGGAATTCTTAGCATTGTACAAAACTGGAAGGAGAAATCCTTATGCATGATGATATGTCTAGCACAATTTCTTCATGCATTTGTGTCAACCAATGTTTGAACGTGGATAAGCTAGCTTAGGTAACCCAATATTGCCTAGTGGTATAGTCCAACTAAGTACAACATAAGTATGAGATGAACATTTGAGGATCCCTGATCTTAGCAATGGGCTGAAAGAATCCCACCTGACATAAAAGTAAATGCTTTAGTTCTACCTCAAAATATACAAACACATGCACACATAGAGATCATGAAAAACTAGGTCCATGGTAAAAGCATTACTTGTCAAAAATTCTAAGTGGTCTGTAGACAATTGTTGATAGGGTAACTAGAGTGTTTAAATCTCCAGAAAGTCCCAAAATTCTTACATAGAAACAAATCATAACATCATTCACATCATCACTTTCTTTATAAGATTCTATAAATTAGGGGGTATCAACATAGTAGGACAGATACCACATATATATTAGAAATAGTATATAGATAGCCATTGACTACTTTATATCTTTTAATTTATAGAAACTTATTAATAAAATACATTACACACCATTACATCTCATATATGAACACTTAATCGATTCTTATGATAAGAGTGATTTTTTAAATTCATGATTATTTTTTACTTTCTGTGGTATCACCCATTAAGATTGTCAATGTCATATGCATTCCATATGTTTTAAGTTATTAGAGCATACAGGTTCGTTTATACCATTCCACCACATAAGTTAGATGCATACAATTAAAGCAAAGTTAAAACATGCATTTAGCAATAACATCATATCCACAAACACAATTCATTAATCATTCATCATCATCCATAAACCACATCATAAAACACATAGGCAATTTCCATTTGCATACAATCATTAATTCATCATTCATCATCAAAATACATTGCGTCATATCATAAAATCATATAAGAATCTACACATCCATCTAAGCATCTTCAAATATCATCTATCATCTAACATATTCATCAGATCATCATAATGCCATCATCACATTACATCATAAAACAAAATAACAACAAAAACATGAGCAATAAACGATACACATAATGAGTCATAATGCAAAGCTATCATAAAAGTATGTGTGTCAAGTCGAATGGATGTACAAAAATGTCTATGGGTTATAGTCATATAGGTCAGTCAACCTAAAAAATGGATCAAGGACCAAGTAAAGCATCAATCAAGTACCAGGCCTGAGCCCCCTGCATCACCTTCTCTAGTGCCACCTCCCCCTATTGTGATGTCACGAGTCGAATAATGTGAGCTTGTCGGTCACTTTGTCCGAGTTCGGGTCCTTTGGCTAGGACAGGCAGAATACTGCCCCGATTTGGGGTGCCCATTGACCTACGAACCACCCGCACCATCTTGATCCTTAGGGACAATCCCATGCCTCCTGAGCTGCATCTGAAGAATGGTGACATGATCCACAAGTCCCCAGATCCGCTCCTCATGCTCATCCAAAAAAGACTAAATTTGTTCCACATCTGCTCTTGAACCTACTAGTGGAACCTCCTGTGATGTAGAATGAGGAACAACAAACTACATCCTTGCATATCCAACCCTAATAGTAGCCTACAAAGATTGTATCTGTGCTGAGAGCTGCTTAATTGTATCATCTCATCAATGTACCTAGATCTTAGTGGTCTGAAGCTCAGCCTCGACCTCATGTAGCTATGCTCTTAAAGGAGAGTCTCTCTCCTCATGCTCTAATGCCTCCTCCTCAGGAACATAAAGATCCTCTGCTGCCACCTACTTTGCTAGCTAGCCCCATACCTCATTCCTAGCTTGGACTCTACATCCTGTTGGATCTGCTCCATCACCCCCGCCATCATCATCGTGCCCTAGGCTACTAATGCCATGCCACATCCGATCACCCCACCACTTAGTGTAGGTCTTTGTAACTCTCCCAACCACTCTAGGGTCAACATTTGGGGCATCCTCCTCATCTAAAATCTCTATAATCTATCATGGGGGTAGGTCCTTCTCTGATGTGAGATGCTTATACAAGAACGGTATCAAGGGCACATCCTGCTGCAACCCGTACTGACAAAGAACTCATGAGTAGAAGAAATACTCCTGGATAGTAATCTTATAGTGAATGAGCCATCGCTCACACCTTTTCCTGGTAGTAAAACTAGCTGGATCATCCCAAGAAGGACACTCATGATAAGGCTGCCACATGACATATCTGGCAAAAATTCTAGTGAAAGCATCAGTGTAATGGGATAGCTCCCCTATGAAAGTGTGGCTCTTATGCTCCTCATGCTCTCGAGCCCATCTAGTAGCATAGCACTGTATCCGAGCGTCGATCATTGTAATCTCGATCGAGATCTCCTTAGGATAATCTACCCTAATATGCTCCCATCCCAAACATGTAGGAGCAAGCTGCAAGTAATACTGACATGTCATCATCGATGTTTGTGGTACAAATCATAATAGCACTGATCCAATAATGATCTACCCCATGCATAGATGATAGGCTCTTCGCTATCCAATAAATCTTGCACCATCTCCAGAAGGTTCCATGGGAACCTCAAATCTAAGAAATCCTGGATAAGAACATTATTGATCACCATCAGCAATACAACATGCCTTGCCATAAAGATACCCTCCTCGTGCCAGCGGCTTATGGACACTCCTTCAGACTTGGTGTCCTTGAGAGCATCCGTAGAGTGCCCTCTAAACACCCAAGTGAACACAGCCACATGATTATTAGTGGTCGAAGAGACAATGGCCACCCCATCAAATGGAATCTAAAAGATCCTATATACATCCTCTGACTTAATGGTCATCTCGTCGGTCGGGAGGTGGAAGGTATTAGTCCGTGGGTCCCAGCGATGGGCCAGAGCCATAAGGTAAGCCTGATCTACCATGATGTAAGGTAGCCTGATGACATACTATAACCCACGGGCTTTGAACCATACCTAGTCCTTATCACCAAAGCTAGGAAGCAAGTCAAGCAGGAGCTTCAGGTCCCAAGCATGAGTAATAAGGATCTAAGCATAGCAGAAGAAAGACAAAACATAACTACAAGGCATAATTTACAATAAACATGAAAAGGGTGCAAAAAATTATGGACTATTCTAAGTCTAAGCAATAAGGATAAGATTGCACCTAATAAAAAAAATTAAAAATGTCATAAAAATTCAACAAAAATGCAATAAATGGCTAAGGGTCTACCCGCTGTCGACTACAGCAGTCGAAACCTGGATGCTGGAGGCAGCAGTAGCTAAGACCCAACGATCAAATTTTTTAATGTTAGAGTTCAAACTTGGCCGCTCTGAGCGACAGCGGCTCAGAAATGGCCGCTCTAAGCGACAGTGGCCAAGGAGCGACATGACAAACCCGTGAACCCTTGGCCAAAAAACGTAAAAAAAATTGCAAAATTTTAAAATAAATTAAATATATTAAAAGAGGGAGGGAAAAAAAACAAAATAGAAAGCAAATATTCCCACCCAAGCATCAAAAACTAAGCTAAGTTCAAAAACACTCAAAATGGCGACAGTAGGTGAATAATGGAAAAATTCAAAAACCCTAGGCTAAAGCCACTAACAAAAAACAAAATTGAGGACTAATCCACCATAGCAAAGGGTAAGCTAAGCCTAACTACAAAGTTTTTTCATTTCCAATAGGTTTAGTGAGGTTTAGTTTTATGTAGACAAGAAAAAAGAGAGCTAGGATTTAGAAAATATAAATACCCAAGAAGCTCCAGCTCCTCCAGCAGCTGATGTCTCACCCTACGTAGCCATGTCCTCAATACCAGTAAAATCCAAAGTCATAATCATCACTGTCACACCAGAGTTCCTAAAGTGAATCTTCAAACAGTGAAAGTGAAAGGTCAAACCTTAGAAATGCAAATTTTATATTTCCTTAATTATGCCTTGGTCGCTGCTGACGTCAGTGGCCCAAACTTCTTGGCCACTCAAGGCGACAGTGGCCATAGGCAAAAACTCAAAGTTCATTGGACCTGACAGTGGCCATATGCAAAAACTCAAAGTTCATTGGACCTGACAGTGGCCAGATCCACAGATCAAACTAAGGGACTTCCTCCTTGAGGGATCCCACAAAAATAGCAAATAAACACACTTTGGTGGTTTAATATCATCAAAATGTTTAAAATAACAAAAAAAATTACATAAAAGCACAATCTCAGGTAGGCCTCATATTTAGTCACCTACTCTATCCATGCGGTGATTGCAACGATTTGCACTCCATGTATTTCTATGAGGTGAGTAGATAACCATAAGGCCACTTGGGGTAAAAACAACTCATTTTGAAACTACGATGTGCCACCCTTCAATCCCAAAGAAGACCAAGATGGTCGGACTGCTCCACGGGTGTGAAGGGATCATCCTAATTCCCCTATGATACCAAAAACATTAAGTCAAAGTGATACAATCTAAACATAAATAGAATCACTCATCCTAACTCCCTAATAAGGCTATTGATAGTTGGACCGCTCCTCGGGATAAGGATAGATGATTATCATAAACAATTGGAATCACACTTGGATGTGGGATTGCCCATTAACAAGCAATAAATGCTAGAAAGGAACCAGATTGGTCATATTGGTCAAGCGACTTGTCACTTCATTCATTTTCATTTCTTCACCAATCCATTGTGTGAGGAAGTAGTTCAAAATTTCAACATAATCATAATCAAAATCAACAAAATATCACTCGATCATAACAAAATCGTGTTCTTCCTATGAATCATTGCATACAACAATAACAAATTTCTCTTGTTTGCTAGGAATGTAAGAATACATGACATCTTCAATTTGTAGCTCTCCTACCGATCAAAATTGTTGTAGCAACTGAAGCTACCCGATTGAGTTTGAAGAATGAGTGCAATTTAACATGCAAAAGCCACTGAGCTAAGTCCTCTAAACGTTGAGGCAATGATTCAAGGAATGTGAGCCATCTTACATGATTGGGCCATCCAGAATTGATCAGATCATTTATCACCATACACCCTACAAATAGATTAGTCTACATTTTTGCTCAACATTGTGTTTTCCACACAGCGCATCGCAAAAAAGGGCATCTGTAGATACCTAAATCATGTCATGCTTAAGGGAGCTGCTCACATAGACACATTCATAATATCATAATGATGAGGCCCAAAAATACCTCATTATTGCACAATATTTGACTACCATATGATAAGTTAATTACCAAATAGTTTACTAAAATATACTATTTGTTAAGTGTTTGCATGATTTTATGTTAGGAATATTATATCTCTGTTTTTGACTATTTTCAGCATTTTATGACTGATTTTGCTTGATTAAGTAGCAAGTAAAAACATGCATTTCAATTAACCAAATGTGGTATGCTGATATCCATTAACTTCTCAATGGTTTTTGAATGTTTTCCTACCCTTCAACTTGTTTCAAATCCACATTGAAGCCATAATTTTAGGACTGTCATAAATCTGAAAATCTAAAAAAAATAGCCATATAAAAATCAGCAAGCTGTCACTTTATAGGAACACCTTGAAGTTGTCAATAAAAGCATGAGGATATGGATGGAATGAGTTCATAATGACTACGAAAGACACCTGACCTATTTATAAGCATTCACACATGGTCTAAATAGTCAGCAATAGGGTATAACAGAGCAGGGACAATTGTGCAGTATTGTTGCACTATTTTAGCATGGTTACTTGGTGAATGAAGTGTATAAATTCAGTAGCAACTTGATGTACTCCTTCATGTTGATATTTGAATAATTTTTCTATGTTTTAATTTGTTTGAATTTGCAAGAAATGCCAATATTTTACAACTGTGCAACAAAGTTGGAAAATGCAATAATTTACCATGTAAATTCCAGCAAGCTACCAATGAATGGAAAAGGCATGGAATTCACACATGGAGAGGAATGAAGGCTATTGTAATCTAATCCTGATGGCTAATCCACCTGAGAAATATAGCTAAAATCACTTGAAGAGCACACAGTTGGTCATTCCTAAGATCTTCGAATTGAACAAGTATCTTCAGATTGAGAAATACAGTCTCTTCGAATTAAGAAATACATTCTCTTCGGATTGAGAAATACAGTCTCTTCGGATTGAGCCACTTAACTCCGAATTGAGAATAGAAAGTGCTTTTTGACTTTTTGACTATTTTTTGACGGTGGAAAAATGAAAATAAGGTTGAGAAGGTTAAGGAAAAATATCCCCCAACTGTCTTTGTCGTCCTTGCCATCCAAAGCCACCATTCATGGAAAAAGATCAATTGATCCTCTTCTAGGATAAACCCGAAATAATTTGTAGCATAATAGGAAGTTTTTTGCAAGATAGAAATGGCATATTTTGAAGTGGAGAAAGATGTGTGAGATATTTCTAGACTACTCCCACCACTGAAGATGCTTTCTAAGGGCCAATGACAACTACTGCAACACAAACTGTCCAGATTTGCATTTATTTTAGATCCAAAATTATTGGAAAATCACTATAAAGTAGCACATAGGTTGATTTGAGCATGGGATATGTTGTAAATATAAATAACACAGCTCCCTTCTTGGTTTAGTTAGTTAGGAATTAGACTAGAGGAGATTTTTCAATAACAACAATTAGGACTGTACAGTAATTTTTTGCAATAGTTTTTAGCATGTTTTGTCATCAATAAAAGTGCAGTTATTTTATCATTTTCCATTTTAAGTGTTAATTAGTTAAGGAGTGTTTTTCACCTCCTTCTAGATCAAGAAGTATGGGCCCACTTTTAGATCTAGAAGGAGGATTTTTATGATAGGTTTTAATATGTAATTTTGTTGCAGTAGAATTAACAGATTACTTGTCAAGTTTACTTTTCTTGTTTTAATTTTGTATAATGTTATTTATGTTTTCTATTATGTTTGTGTACAAAATTTGTGTGTGTGTTAGTTGACAAATTATATTAAGAATTTTTCCTTTGCTTTCCATGTTTTCCCTACGTTTTTGTTTTAGAAACTTTCCATTTTCAGCATATTTCATTTTGTTGTCAATTCCTATAGCAGAAGCTTGACGACCTTTTGTGGCAGGACATTGACAAGTGTTTTTAGCATAAGTTTCATTTACAAGCATCATTTAAATTATGCAAGTATAACTAGGTTTTAATTCTACAAATGTAACTTAGAATTTCATTTCAGCAACATTTAAATTTAGCAATTTAAATTCTGCAAAAGTAGATTAGACTTTGAATTTAGCAATTCCAATTCATGCAATTGTAGTTAGATTTCAATTCTTGCAACTTAGAATTAATTTTTAGTTCCTGCAAGTTTCTATTCTACATATTAGGTTTAGTGTGACACAAAAAGGCTAAACAAAATCTATCTCACCCAATAAATGCTTGAAATCTGAATGCCTAAATTGTACTCTACCCTAGACTTCTATCGTAGACAGCCTTGGACACCACCCCATATTGATAAGATCTTTGATATTTAATGATGTGCTTAACGACAACGCATCATTTTGGCACCGTTCCTATGGAACACGGTGTTGTTAGAGGGTAAAAGTAGCCCAATAATTATTAATTATACTAAATTGTGAACTTCAGAGTAAAATCTGGATAAATGATTGGTATTAGTAATAGTTTTTGGTAAAATGCATTTCAGTCCATTTAGAAAACAAGCAACCACAGGGAGGTGATCTTCACACCTATGGGTTAAATTGCTTATGTTTGAAATTCTTGATAAAAATTGAAAGAATTCATCATCCTCATTATAAAGAAACATAAGATCTCTTAGAGGAGCCATCTACTAGTACTACCATTTTTATATCCATATCATCAGGGTAGTATAAACAAATTTGTACTAGGTGTTGAGAAGATATCATGGCAGATATACAAGACTATCCCTTGAACATAACAATCATATCAGCTACTTGTAGCATTTGTTCACAAGGACATATCACTGATAAATGCCATTTACTTCCATAACTCAGAGATGCAAAAGTTATTGCCTGGTCTAAATTATGCTCAAGGGAGATCCCAACAACAACAAACAAAGCAAGTAAAACCACTACCTCCAGCCCAACCTATGGTCAATTTGAATAATACAGGACAGGTAACCCCTGTCTATGTAAGCTGAGTCAGTAAAAAAAAAAGTCACAAAACTTTTGCACAATCAAAATAGAAGTTTACAGCTTAATAGTGATCCCAGAGCTTTGTCATTATTGCTTAAATATTGTTAGGGTTTTACCGCGCTAAACCGTAACCTAACAATTCTTATCCTACATCGACAATATTTGATCTCATTAGAGGTGATCCTACCTGACAAGTAATTGATCTGTTAAAGTTGTAAACTTATTGTCTTATTGTGCAAACCAAAAATACGTATTTTTTCAGCCCAACTTGTGATCAATATAAATAATACAGGATAGGCAACCCCTGTCTATGTAGCTGAATCTGATAAAAAAAAAAACCTACAAGAAATGTTATTAACTGTAGCAACATCTAACTGTGCTCAAACAAGAACTTACATGAGCTTGAAGAGACAAAAATAAATGGAGATACACAAAAAACCTTTAGTCCAAACACACAAAAATTAGCCTTGGATAAAGGAGAAAAACTACACAAAAAATTTACTTCCATTGAACTCCTTAGTAAGAAATTACAAAGGGGTAAATTTTGTCCTCCTAGGAATGAAACAAATTGAAGTGCAGCCAAGAAAATTCTTGAGCATTATTAGTTGGCTGACTTATAAAAAAAAGCAAAATTGTTGCTATTTTGAAACAATATTTCAATCCCTTTACATGGAATTACAAGGGTATATCAAGGTTTTATCTTGATGTAAGCACTTAACATCTTTTGGGAATTGGTATTTAATTGTTTCAAGTACATATTGACAAGATTATGTAGACTAGGAGCCATGGACAATACTTGATTGAAGAAGTTTTTAGATATGGATCAGTGCTTCTTTCTCCCATTAGTAATTCATGGAGGATGTTAGTGGTGAATGGATATTGCCTTCGGGTATATCATGCACCATTAACTAAGGAGGAGTTCTTGAAGGAGATTTCGTTGGATGTACACATAATGGAAGAGAATTTCTCTTCAATATCAGATTCGGAGTGATGATAAAAAGTTTGACAAAAAAAAAAAAAAAAAATACAAGAAAAGCAAAAAGAAGAATAGTCTTGTTTGTGAACTTCCTTCTTGGGTACAAGCAAGACAAGAAAAATTGAAAAAAAAAAAAAGAGAAAAAAATTTGCAGCAAAGGCATGTCCCATAAAATGGGGATACATGAGGACAAGCATCAATTTTAACAAGGAAGAGGAACAATGGAGCCAATACTTCATTTCCAGCAATAAGGAGGTAATTATGATGTATGAATATTCTTATTGCTCATCTAGAAAGGAAGGTTGCATCAATGTTGCAGGTTTCAATAGAAAGAGATGGTGTTTTCATACATAAATTGACATGTTTTTGCAGAATAAGGATTAGTATTATCCAAATAAGAGGATTGGTCTCATTGAAGCACTTGAAAAAAAATAGACAGAAGTTGGTTGAAAACAAGAAATGGCAGCCTCTTCTGATGAAAAAAATGAAAAAAAATGAGATGAAAAAAATGAAAAAAAAAAGAAAGAAAAAAAAATGATTCAAAAAAAAAAATGAATAATTCAGTAGTGAAAACCTTCTTGGAGGCACTACTGAGTTGGCTTGCATGAAAACCAATTTTTTGGCATGCATTGCCTTGTTGATCTACCCATCATTGTTCCACCATTGTACAAATATCACACTGCACATGTGTTATGTTTATGTTTTCATATAGCCTGCTAACAATCATCAAAAGCAGCTTGTAAGGTGCATGACCAATTTTTAGGGCAGTAAGGTATGTGTTTCTTGCATTTAATTCATAGTAAACATTTAGCATTTAGTGTATGATAATCGATATTTGGCATAAACTATTCATACAATATTGGCAAGTTGAAAATGGAACATGTTCAAGATGTCAAGAAACACCCCCTTATGCCCTTAATTGCATGGAAATTCCAAAAATGTGCAAAAACCTGATTTTGGGACAAACATGGCAGCAATTCTATTTCAATTTATAGGGCAAGTTTCAGAAGAAGAACTACAAGTTTATATCTCACAATTGTATGATAAATTGAAGGAGGATAATCAAAAAAATGCACCTAAAGGTTCTATTTTAGTACTACTGGAATAAAACAACAACATACAAAACAAAGAATAACATCTAAACAAAAGGATGAAGAAGGGATTTTTGATGTTATGGAAGGCTTATACACTCTAAATATGGGCCCACAATAGAATTTGTAGCTAACTTTTGCATAGGAGGTCATTTCTGCATTTTTTGATGTATCTTCGAAATGAACAGTCATATCTTCATAATGAACAAGCATATCTTCGAAATAAGTAGGATATCTTTGGAATGAGCAGAAACTATACCAGAATTGCTAAAAATGCTACAGAATAGCAAAAAGAGTAGGTTATATCAAATATTGAGGTTCATAAGGCTCTACCACAAGTAAATACATCCCTCAAGCATTTCAAATACAAAAATTTTATCAATTTTGTTCAAAAGGTGCAAACAACAAAAATAAGCATTCAAGCTTAAATGTTGTTAAGAACAAAAAATTCCATTAGTAGTAGTGCATCTGCCAAATACGGTTCTACAATAAGACTATTTCAAAATGAATCACATGATATCAAGCCTTTAAGAGGTACCTTGCAGCACTACAACTTATAGAAAGACAAAAAAAAAGTCATACATGTGCTTAATTAAAAAATACTTGATATAGTGCAGCAAGGAGGAATTTCTCAGTTAGTAGGTAGCAAAGGATGTTCACAAGAATAAAACTTGCATATTACTATGGCCTACTAAGATGAATGAGGGCATGCATTAGTTCAAGTTGGGGGGGATGATGAGGCCCAAAAATGCCTCATTATTGCATAATATTTTAATACCATATGATAAGTTAATTGCCAAATAGTTGACTAAAATATATTATTTGTTAAGTGTTTGCATGATTTTATGTTAGGAATATTATATCTCTGTTTTTGACTATTTTTAGCATTTTCTGACCGATTTTTCTTGATTAAGTAGCAAGTAAAAACATGCATTTCAATTAACCAAATGTGGTATGCTAATATCCATTAACTTATCAATGGTTTTTGAATGTTTTCCTACCCTTCAAATTGTTTCAAATCCACATTGAAGCCAAAATTTTAGGACTGTCATAAATCTGAAAATCTAAAAAAAACAGCCATATAAAAATCAGCAAGCTGTCACTTTATAGGAACACCTTGAAGTTGTCAAGAAAAGCATGAGGATATAGATGGAATGAGTTCAAAATGACTACGGAAGACACCTGAACTATTTAGAAGCATTCACACATGGTTTAAATAGCTAGCAACAGGGTATAACAGACCATGGATAATTGTGCAGTTTTGTTACACTATCTTAGCATTGTTACTTGGTGAATGAAGAGTATAAATTTAGTAGCAACTTGATGTACTCCTTCATGTTGATATTTGAATAATTTTTCCATGTTCTAATTTATTTGAATTTGCAAGAAATGACAATATTTTACAATTGTGCAACAGAGTTGAAAAATGCAGTAATTTACCATGTAAATTCCAGCAAGCTACCAATGAATGGCAAAGCATGGAATTCACACATGGAGAGGAATGAAGGCTATTGCAATATGATCATGAGGGCTAATCCTCCTAAGAAATGTAGCTAAAATCACTTGAAGAGCACACAATTGGTCATTTCAAAGATCTTCGGATTGAACAGGTATCTTCGGATTGAGAAATATAGTCTCTTTGGATTGAGAAATACAGTCTCTTCGGATTGAGAAATACAGTCTCTTCGAATTGAGCCACTTAGCTCCGAATTGAGAACATAAAGTGCTTTTTGACTTTTTGACTATTTTTTGACTGTGGAAAAAGGGAAAGAATGTTGAGAAGGTTAAGGGAAAATATGCCCCAGCTGTCTTTTTCGTCCTTGTCGTCCAAAGCCACCATTCATGGAAAAAGATCAATTGATCCTCTTCTAGGATAAACCTAGAAATAACTGCAGTACAATAGGAAGTTTTTTGCAAGATAGAAATGGCATATTCTAAAGTGGATAAAGATGTGTGAGATATTTCTAGACTCCTCCCATGTACTCCCACCACTGAAGATGCTTTCTAAGGGCCAATGACTACTACTGCAACACAAACTGTCCAGATTTGCATTTATTTTAGATCCAAAATTATTGGAAAATCATTATAAAGTAGCACATAGGCTGATTTGAGCATGGGATATGTTGTAAATATAAATAACACAACTCCCTTCTTGGTTCAGCATATTTCATTTTGCTATCAATTCCTATAGCAGAAGCTTGACGACCTTTTGTGGCAGGACATTGACAAGTGTTTTTAGCATAAGTTTCATTTACAAGCATCATTTAAATTATGCAAGTGTAACTAGGTTTTAATTCTACAAATGTAACTTAGAGTTTCATTTCAGCAACATTTAAATTTAGCAATTTAAATTTTGCAAAAGTAGATTAGACTTTGAATTTAGCAATTCCAATTCCTGCAATTGTAGTTAGATTTCAATTCTTGCAACTTAGAATTAATTTTTAGTTCCTGCAAGTTTCTATTCTGCATATTAGGTTTAGTGTGACACAAAAAGGCTAAACCAAATCTATCTCACCCAATAAATACTTGAAATCTGAATGCCTAAATTGTACTTTGCCCTAGCCTTCTATCGTAGACAGCCTTGGACACCACCCCATATTGATAAGATCTTTGAGATTTAATGATGTGCTTAACGACAACACATCATTTTGGCACCGTTCCTAGGGAACACGGTGTTGTTAGAGGGTAAAAGTAGCCCAATAATTATTAATTATACTAAATTGTGAACTTCAGAGTAAAATCTGGATAAATGATTGGTATTAGTAACAGTTTTTGGTAAAATGCATTTCAGTCCATTTAGAAAACAAGCAACCACAGGGATCCAACTTGCTCTGATACCAAATGATGTAAATCCAACTGCAAGAGGTCAAAACAAAATACCTCCCATTACATAAAAACTATGGTAAATGAAAATAATATGTAAAACCCTCCATTTACATAAAAACTACAATAAATGAAAATAATCAGTAAAACCCTCCATTCACATAAAAACTACAGTACATGGAAATAAACCAATAAATAATTTATTTTCTCATTCCTAGATTCACTTCCCCTTTTACAATGCAATACCAAGGGAATATATATCCCCAAAGAAACCCTAAAATAAAATCCTAAAACTTGAAGCCCTAAAAGAAACCCTAAAAGAAAACCCTAAAGCTTAAAACCCTAGAAATAAAAAAAAAAAATTACTATTTTTAGCAAATTATTTTTTCATAAAAAAATTTCTTTTTAGTAATTACCATTTTCGAAAAATTATATTTTGCGTCAAATAATTCCATTTTGAGTAATAAAAAAATACTTTAAAACTTATTTTTAAAAAAACCCTCTAAAGATAGGCTCCTGCATCAAATCTACAAGAAAGTGCAACTGATCAAAAAAGGAGTTGCAGATGTTATAGGGTTTAAAGAACCTCCAAGAAGGATACGTTGAAGAAGCATTATAGAAGACGTCCATGCACAAGGAGGAAGTGATATTTGTCACTTGAGACAAGACCCTAATGCTCCTCAATTGAGTGCTCATATTCATCATCAAAGGAGTTATAAGCTACAGGTTGGTGCAATGAATAACACTTTTTTGAAGGGAAGCCAAGCACTTCATTGAAGAACGTAATGTCCATACATTACTCAAGGAGAGAAGTGGGTGTTATCTATCATATTCAACTCCTCAAGCGCTCAAGAAGATAGATGTGCCACTTGGCATTTAAACCAATATTCTTCTCTAATTTAAGAGCGTCAATGACCAAGGCATTCAATGAGGTATTTACGTTTAGGGTCTACGTGCATAGGGTCAATTGGAAGAGTGGAAGCAAAGTGAGAAATGGCCTTCAATGCTCTGGTCAAGGAATGTCAAAGAAATACATTAACGATGCCACATTTGGAATGTAAAATTCCATGAAGGTTCCAAGCAATATCATTGGAGGAACAACCAAAGTAGCAATGTCTATATTGTAGCCCATGCATAGTGAAAACAACATCAACTATTGAATGATATAAGGTAAGCTTTATTCCCACTATAATATGCTTTCATTTCTTAGGAGTTATAAGGTTACACTTAGAGGAATTTAACTATATTGAAAGCTATATCTTAAAGGGGAATAATATATCATATCAATATAATATTTGCAATATTAAACATAGGATCAATAAGGATTTCTATTGGAAATTATTTATAAAATATTTTCAAATATTATTTTCATCTATTTTTCCAAAATTTGGGAGTTACAAGGGTTACTACATCAAATCGACTTATTGAAAATTAGATACACTATAGTTAAAATCCTAGAGGGATATTAAAAGAAGTTATTAAAGATTTTTCTAAGGTTGGATATTCATATTATTCTTGTCTTAAAAACATAAAAAAAAAAAACAAAATAAATCCAACATTAAAACCTCTTCAAATTGAAAAAGTGCATAGTTCAATAGGAGCAATAAGGGATAATAAAATTTGATTTTTGATATTTACAAAACCTTAAAAAATCAACCAAAAATTGAACTATTTTCTCAATAGCACTATATTACATCCCTAGGGAGTCATAAGGGATTCTAAAAAACTCGGTAATATTAGCATTTATCATAGATTACCAAGTTGCAAATCCATTGGAAAAATATAAGCTTTTTACAAAACCTAAAATTCCATTAGGTGTTTACACTCTCATTACTAGGGAGACGAAGCCTACAAACCTAAGGATTAATAATTTTTTTATCAAAATAAAACTTATATACTTCAAAGTTCTAAGTCCTATCTCATTTCTTCAATTCTACTTCTTCAAATGGGAAAAGGAATGTCTTATAATAACTGTGAAATTTGCTTCAACCAATCTACAAAACATGAAAACATGTGGTACATTGACTCAAAATCCAATAATCATATGATAGGAAATATACAATGTTTTGATTGTCTTGAAGGTACTAAAGGCTACAGACTAATAATTGCATATAGTAAAACTTATCCCATACATGGATATGGATGTGTAACACCCAACATATCATTTTTAAATCTTCTACTACAAAAAGTATTGTATATTCTAGGATTAACATTCAGTATCATATTTGTAAGAAAATTAGTAGAAGACAACTATATGATCAATTTTGGATATATGAATGGATTCAATGCATGTCTCATCATGAATCAAGGTGAAATAAAGGCAACAGGATTAATCCATGGAGATACATATATCCTAGATTCAATGGAAATTTTACAAGATATTGTGATGTTTCAAAATGATACTAACATTTTTTCAAAGGAATGGGTTGAAGAAAATGAAGGACCAGTACACCAAAAATGCAAGCATAGAATAACCATGAAGATGAGAGAACAAATGCACCATGCTCTACTCAGTCATCAACAATTAGTACCAAATGAAGATACTCATAAAGACTACAATAAAAGTAGTTGGATAGAAGACAAAGAAGGACCAAAACAAGTAAAAGATCATACAGAAGAATAATATCCACATTGAATACTAAAGTCTTCAATACCCAAATAATGTAATACAAGAGGGTGTTAGAAATTATATTATATTACATAATTAGGACAATATATTACTTTAGGGGGAAGTTACCTAGTTTCTTCACGCAATGTAATAAATGTACAAGTGTCAATGTGCAAGTTATATATGTGCAAGTTGTCCCTTACATAGCTAGATAGAGTGTTGGCCAAGGAACCTATCTTCCTATATAATGGCCTCATTATCATATATCACAGAGCATCACAGATAGCAACACAATGAGCATCATATACAACATCATAGCTTAGATAAATTCACCCATAGTGAGATGGGTGCAATGTAATCTGATAGCATTATTCATGGAGTGTTAATTTCCTCCATATCTACATTGTATCCATTTTCATAATTTTTTTTTATAGTATATTTCAATCATCTCGTAGATTTACTTTCTTTCATATTATTTTTGCATCTTGTGATTGCTATCTCCCATTGCATACAACATCAAAAGCTAGTAGTATCCCTTGTACAGCTAGGTAGAGTGTTGGCCAAGGAATATATCTCCCATTATAAAGGGTATTATTGTAAGAGATTGACAAGTCAGTAGATCATAGTAATATAGTTGTGTGACTCCATTAGTGATGGAGTACAATGTAGTCTTGTAGCATCTTGCATGGAGTGTCCATTTCCTCCATAGCAATATTGTATTCATTTTTATAATTTCTATTTATAGCATATTTCTACAATCTCGTAAATTTACTTTCTCTTATATTTCTACATCCTGTAATTGCCATATACCATTGCAATCTACATCAAAACCTAACAAGATCAAGGCACTCATATGAAGTAAATTTTGGAAAGCATGCCATCACATACATGTTTGAGAGGAATTTCATAGATTAAGAGACCTAGAGTTAGCATAAAAGTTTGAGAAAATATATTTTTTGCAAGCGAACATGAGGTAAAGCAATAAAAAATCATGCCCTTGTTGATTCAGCTATACTAAGGGGACCATTTTCCATCAATATTTTATGTGGATAAGATAACACAAAATATTTTACATAACCTTCTCCTAGTAGAATTCTATAAAAGGGGAGAGTGCTCTTTGATGCACTCCATAGTCTCCTAGTTATTGATTGTCCTTTGGGAAGCCCTCCCAATCTATAAATTTCTAAATTTTTCTCCCATAGACTCTGTTCCCAATAGATAAAGCTTCAAATTTTGGGTTCTTTGTTTCCTGCAAGCAGAATACTCCTATAAGTCACCAAATTATAGTAAATTCTCACTACATCAATCAGATCTTAGTAGAAGAGAGATTCAATTTAAGTCATTTCCAAGGGGTATGCAAGATGAGGGATCTAAAAATTCTATCTATTAAATAGTTGATGAAGGAAATATGATGAAAATTCTAGTAATATGGAGCATGCACTGAAGGCTATTAGCAAGATTAAATCTCCCCACACCATGAGGTAAGGTTAACCACCCAGACCACAGAAGTGAAGAATATCAACCTTTTTAGTGGTAACTAAGCCAAGTACCACTACAAATAAATATAGTAGAGCCCTTTAGGTGGTGATTAATGGGGTTTGTTTGTCGATAGGGTGTATTCCTTCTTAATGGCCCTAGACCTATCTCTAAATCATAAGGAGGATCCCAAAAACCAAAATAAAATCTCTTATAAATTGGGATTTAAAGAGATATGTATCCTAGGTCTATTGTAGAATGGAACTAGTAGTAATATCCACATAGCAAAACTCAAGGACCAGAGAGGAAGAGAAAGAGGAAAATACCTATATTATTGACTCTAGTAAGCTTGTCAAGGATTAGCTAGCCATACGAAGGTCCCCCCAAAATTCAAACAAAATTCAAAAGGGGATAGAGGGGTTAAACTAGGCAAAGAAAATATCTTAATGTACATGAAAATTTTGGTATCCTCTATAAAGAAGCAACTCCAAAATATTGATAATTAATCAAGAGATTGAGTAGCAATAAAGGAAATATCAACAAGATAAATATATCATTCAAAAAATAGCAACCAGGTTTCCATACTAATATTAAAATAATAAACAACCCTAAAAGTATGATAACCTAGGGAAGGGAGCAACAAATTTAGGCAGAATTAAAAATGTGATAGATCCCCAAAAGGTATGCCATGGCCACTAGGAATCAAGAGTGAGGATCAACTTATGCAAATAATGATTGGGTATGATAGAAATCTAAGAAGAGCAGCCAAATGGTAGTCAAGGCAAATACAAGGATAAAGCCCATACCATCCCAAAGCTAGCAAAAATACTTCCCTAACAAGACCAATCATGACATCACCTAGGTCTAGATTCCTACAAAAGAAGGTAGGAAGGGTATAATTATTGACATCGCCAAAAGGTGTTGTCGTTTCTTGATGACACTTACATGATTAAACCCTAAATTGACTCTAGATCTTCGAAAAATAAATGTAGCATAACATATCAAACACAGCATCCCAAAGCAAACCAACTTTCCTACTTAGGGTATTCTTGGAGGGAATTTTGAATTTTGAACTTGGATTCAAGCTATAAATAGCCAATTATATAACTTAGTAAGTAGGTGAAAAATAAAGTACTTTCTCATGCCTATTATCTATCCCAAGAGAATTTTTTTCTCATCTTATTTTGTATAGTGATTTGGACTCAAACCTCGAGTCATTTTGTTTATACGCCCTTTAGATCCTTTTTGTTGTAGCACGTGAAATGTTTTGGTTTTTAGTGCATATACACACACATACATATATACATACATATATAGATGTAAGAGCTATGTATATTTGTGTTTTACCCCATTCATTGTATGTGTGTGAAAGTTTATGTGGTAACCTCATGACTAGTATTTGTCCCTTATCTATACAAGCTTCATAAGAGAGATTTTTGTGCTACAACAAAATATATTTACCTTATTGGCATGGGTGGCTCATATGTTCATTAATCTCATAATTGCATAGAGGACCTTATTCTTGGCACATCTCCACATTTATTCTAGGATAGATAGGTTTTTACATGCTTTCTTTATTTTTTTTCCCTCTAACTCTTTTATCCCATAAATTCTGGTAGTCTACGCTAGAATAGGAAAGAGTGCACCAAGAAGACATATAGATAAGGATTCAGCCTTGGTAAAAAACCTCAAATATTATCCCCAGAGTTGCATCCCATGCTCCCTAGACTTCCTGGATTATACACCCTATGTGAGGCATAGAAACCAGATGCACCTAGCAACTATAATGCATGGTCATCATGTCAGGTCATGTATTGGAGTTATATCTAGTACCCAATACAAACCTTTGGTCTTGATTTAAACATTGATAAAGTCATCAATGATAAGATCAATTTTTCAATAAAAATAAATAAAGGCTCTAAAAAAAGTGTAATCATCCCTACAATCAGAGGTTAGGTATCTATAATAGTCTATTCCCTAACCATAAACAATAGGATACCAATCAATAATAGTGAGTGAATTAAATTAAAGTCAAGTTTTTAATCAAGGAGACCATCAAAATTATAAAAGTAATTTATTTGGAGTTGGTCCAAATCATAAGTATATGGTTGGAGGGACTAGAGGAGTAATGAGGAAGTTGGAACAAAGCCAATATATGGAATAAATAAATAAAACACTTAGTAACCTATAGAGTGAAATATCACACATTGGAAAAGAAGTTAAACATATGAAATATCATATGGAAGTCCTAAAATCTAATTATCTTAAATTCAAAAAAAAGGATTGAGGAAAATTTTCTTGAGGTTGAAGAGCATTTAAAGGAAAGTCCAAAATTATACCAATAGACTAACACTAAAGGACTAGTTGGAAGTTCAATAAATAGATAGGAAGAAACCAATCATGCCTTCTAGATATTAATACCTCATTTAAAATACCCACATTAGACTTTTTCAAGTTTAATTATAGGGATCCTGATAGTTGGTTGTGTTAGGTGGATCAATTATTCAAATTCCATAATGTCTCCAGATATTTATGGGTTTCCATGGCATCCTTTCACTTTGAATCCAAGGCCTTACAATGGTATCAATGAGTACAAAATATAACTCCTGACCTTTCTTGGTAATACATTGAGTCTCAATTACTCACTCACTTTGGCCCTAGTGAGTATAAGGATTTAATAGATGCCTTAATGTATCGCTCCAAATTTTTTGCATCCCTACCTTCAGGCTATTGGATCCGTGCCCGAAAGGAGGATGGGAAAAGGATGTCGCGGTACCTCGGACTGAGAGGACTTTGCGAAGGTCCCGCCTCTCAAGGGAGGTGTATTTTGATGATTTTTCGACGGATGGTGGGTTCACCAGGAAACATTTAACGGTAGTTTCCACGCCTAGGTTTTGGAATGTGTTTAAATGTGTTCATTTTTAACCTTAAGCACTCATATCCTAGGTTTGGCCGAATGAATCTAGATTAATCTATATGAAAATGCAAGTTCAATGAATACAGAAAATAAATTTAAAGACAAAAAAATAGAGAGATTACAGAATACAAATGAGGAATACCTGATCCGGATGTCTGAAGAAGATTCTGATGTTGAAGCAGTCTGGATCGTCTGAGATTCGACAGAATCGTCTGCAATCAGACAAGATCGTCTGAGATCTGACGAATTCATCAGACGAATTCGTCAGAGACCTGCAAAACCGAAAATAGATGCAAAATACAAAAAGTGCTACAGTGCTAACAGAGGGAAATGATATAAAATGGCAGCAATGTTATCAAACTGGAACTTAAACACAGAGACAGAAATGAATCGTGCTAATTAGATGATAATTAGGATTTAATTATGCACTTAATCTAAATGGGTGAACTCCAAATGCAAAATGACATAAAACACTGAATAGACTATCTAATTTGTAGAATAAAATGACAGAGAAAAGGTTGAGAAACGCAAACTTCAGGCATTGATTGCCTTAATACGGACTGCAGTCGAGATCGTCTCGCATCAGTATGAAATCGCCTCGAATTCGACAGGTTCACCTCCGATCTGAACAGGTTCGTCGACGACGATAGGTGCTGGCTTCGACTGAAAAACAGTGATGTACCTGCAACAAAATTGATGTGGAACTAGTGCAAATGGAAAATAGGGATGTTTTAACGTGAATGGAGTTAACTTGCAGAGAATTTTGGCCAGGGGTTGGGAAGGGAAAATCCTAGAGACTAAATAGGCTTAGGGGAGTAGTTAGGAGGTTGGAGATCATCCCAATTTGGGAGATCTCCAACGGGGGGAGGGTCCCAACGGCGCAGACACGCTTCTGCCCAGATTGGAGACCCGTTGGAACAGATTCCAACTTTGCAAAATCAGTTTTGCGACAAGATCGTCTGGACGTCCTAGTCCAGACGAAATCGTCAAATCTGGGGCGATATCGTCTGATCGGCGACGATATCGTCAAACGGTCAAAACAACCTCTAAAAATGGCACGAAAAAGGGGGAAACGGATTTCTCGATGGTTAACGAGCGGTTTGGGAGGTTAAATTTGAATTTTAAATTATTTACTAAGGTGAATGTAATTATTGTAATTTTATCGCGCCAATTTTAGGGTGCTACATTTTGCCCCCTCTTTAGCGAATTTTCCAAAGAAAATGCGTTAAAGATGAGTTCTTCTCGATCTACGAGAAAGCAAAAATTATTCCCATTTTTAGGCGACGATTCTTGGTCGAATCGTACGACAGCTTACTATGGTGCCCCCTCCGTGTTTTTACCCAAATCGAACGTTTGAGGTAAAAACGCGGAAAAGAAAAAAAATTATGTTTGAATAAAATTAAGAAAAATAGGGTAAAACCCTAATTCATTTTTACTGTTCATTTTCTGAGTTTTAGAGCTCTGAAGCAAAAATGGTGGAGACGACGCACAGATCGACAGAGGTCCGACGCGGTCTACGGGTAAGAGTCCAGACTGATCTAGAATGCTTTAATTTAACTTTACATGCTTTTTAGGTAGATTTTAGATGATTTTTGAGCATCGCGGCCGTTTTTGGGCCGTCGACATCGTCGGGACGAAATCGTCCCGATTTCGACGAAATCGTCTCAATTTCGGCAATTTCGCCCGAGGGCGAAATCGTCGAAAGGGGGACGATTTCGTCAAATTAGGGACGATTTCGAACTGCGAAATCGAAGACGATTATGCTCAAATTTGGGACGATATCGTCCAATAGTGGGCGATATCATCAATTGCATAAAATTGAACTTTAACTTGCATTATTAATTACTTGAATTGTTTATTAATGATTGCTTGTTGTTTTGTTGTTTATGTTTGCAGAGAGGATTACTAAAGAGCAGGGAGTGGAAATACGACGGGTTGAGAGATGACTTGGCCGCTCTTACACAGGCAGAGCGGGATCAGCTGGCACAGGCCGGCTTACTGCATGTGGCAAAAATGCCACAAGTTTCTACAGACATGGGGCTACTGACGGCCCTAGCAGAGAGGTGGTATCCGGGCTCTTCATGTTTTCGGCTACCCACAGGGGAGATGACTCCCACTTTGGAGGATGTATGGAGGATTCTGAGAATCCCCATACAAGGACGGCTCATTACACCTACGGCCAATCAAGGCCGCGCTATGGGACGACTGTGCGGTGACCCGAGCTTCGCCCTAGAGAAGGGCGGAGTTAACATCGAGGCACTACGCCAGATGCCTGGGGCATCTACACTCACACGGGTTCTGGCTGGAGTAGTTGGTGGACTTCTGCTGTGCCACCAGAGCGGGTGCAGGGTGTCGTGGATGCTCGCAGATGTGATCTACGATATGCGGGACCACGGGTATAGGTTCTCATGGGGCAGTTTTGTTCTATGCCGGTTGTACAGGATCCTATATGGGGTCGTGTACAAGGGCGGCCGATGTCTGGTTATGACATCGCTACTACAGGTTTGGTGCTGGGAGCACATTGCGGTGCGGAGGCCGATAGGGCTTCCTCTGACAAGGGTTGACGGGGAGAGGCCCCGAGTCTTCTACTGGTGGCTCCGGAGAGGGGCACAACGACGGATCGACCTGTCGATGTCCCGGAGGCTATTAGATGACTTAGTCCCGGACCAAATCACCTGGAGGCCATGGAGGGAGCATCCAGGGTGGCCAGAGGACGGACAGGAGTTGGCTCACGTTAGGCAAGTTTGCTGGCTGAGGATGGAGAGGGGAGAGGTGGAGCTCCATAGGTACGACCGAGTTTTGAGGCAGTTCGGTCTACAGCAGGGGATCCCATCCCTTAGAGATTACGAGTTTTCCCGGACTGTCCGGGATAACACTACAGTTAGCGGGGCTCCCGACATGCAACGGTTCTGGAGCCAGGACACAGATGATGCCCCCATCCAGCCAGTGGATGGGGACGACGCAAGAGTAGCCGATGGCTACGATGCCTGGTACGCAGGCATCCGCCCTCCTCGGATGACGAGGGCATAGGGTCCGATCCATGTAGTTGTGCGTCGGATAGGGAGGCGATGCCAGGCGGCGATGGAGGCAGCCCAGGGTCACGGCGAGAGAGAGGCGAGGAGGCCACAGGCACAGGAGCGGCCGCGACAGAGAGAGAGGGAGAGGAGGGAGGCGAGACCCCCATCTCCACAGAGGCCACCATCGCCCGATAAGGGCAAGGGTGTGGACACAGGAGAGAGTAGTGAGATGGCTACTCTTCGGGCGAAGAGAGATCGTCTGTAGGCCCAGGTGCAGACGCTACAGGATGCGGCTGCACAACACCGGGCTGAGGTGTCACAACTGCGGGATGAGATTGCACGCCTCAGGGCACGGGGCGGAGGGGCGAGCTCTGGGGAGTTGACACGGGCTATCGCCCAGCTGACATTCTATCAGACTTTATACTTCCAGCTGGTGCCAGAGGCGGACAGACTACCCCTGCCAGCTAACATCGCAGATCCGATCAGGATCGGGTCATCGAGGACCACGTCCCGGTCGAGGACGAGGACTACACAGACTGCGATGGGGCCACCTCGTCCACCTCAAGGCGGGGGAGGAGATGAGGCAGAGAGCTCGAGGGGCTCTCGAGGCTAGAGGGCGGGATACTGACATTGTATTATATTTGTTTTTGTTGATAGAGGATTGAGTATGCCGAGGTACAGATTGTGGCATACCAATCCAGTTTTGATGATGTACATATATTTGTGACATATATAGATGAGATATTTTTGATCATATGACTTGTGTCTTGTGTATGTTTATGATGCTTTTATGTTTTGATTGATTGATTTGATAATTGGATGTAATTATGTCGTTGGAGATATTGCAATGTGAATGTCATGTGGTGATATTTTAAATGAAATAATCTGATGTAACAAATTGATTTGTTGTAATGAAATGTAAAAAAAAAAAAAGAGACTTCTAACAATAATTTCAAAGGACATTGTCGCTATTATAGACCATTTCATGGAGTCGCTGCTCACTCGGTCGTCAAGCTAGTCCCATTTATAGAAATGTTGTTAAAAAGTAAAAGAGTGCTTAAGAAACTGTCTTAAGACTTTGGTGCAATAGTGCAAATGATAATGATGATGATGGTTTGTTTTCAGATTTTCATGAAAAATGTTTGTGCATGAAATGATGTTCAAATGATTTTTTGCTAGGCATAATTTCCTAAGTGTGATAAAATTTTTGGATAATTCTTTAGGAATTATACCATCATTGCAAAAGGTTGACATAATGACATGAAATAATGAAAATGGGTTTGCTTTTTAAAAGCATAATTTGTGTAAAATAATGATTTAAGTCATATGGTTTTCATGATTTTTAATAAATGGGGAATAAAATTGTTACAATGGTTTGCGCTAGGCATAGAATATGTAGGTATAGACTTATACCATCATCGCGAAAATCCAAAAAAGATAGTTTTATTGCATGATTGATTTTTGATGAACAAAAAATATGAAAATGAGGACTTGCGCTAGGCATAAAATTCCAACTTTGGTTTTGAAACTATACCATCGTCGCGAAAGTCAACCAGATATATATGTTTATGTTTTGTGTAGTTTGAAAGAATTTTTTTTTTTTTTTTCTATTATATAGTTGTCTTTGTAGTAAACGACTGTACTTGATTTATTCCAAACAAGTTGCAAAAATAATATTTCAAATTATTTTGAAGACAAAAGTTAGATTTATAAGGAATCCCATGTGCATATGTGAATTCATTTCCGATCTTGATTTATCATAATGATACACAAAATCTCTCAAATACAAATGTGTGTGCAATTGCATTGTTCATTTACCAGCTTTTGAGCAAGATAATATGATACAAGTGATTTGAAGAAACCAAATAAGTGTTCATTAACCATGATGTAGATGCATATAACCATACTAGGCTACTATGTAGGTCGGATTATCAAGAGCTAGCTAATCCATAAGCAGACATAGGTCTGTACAAAAGAAGGTCGCTAATGTGACAGACATATCACCACGCTAGGAGTTACCCAAGGCCAAGCAAGTTGGGCACAAACCACCTGTTATGGGGCTTACCTCACAGTTTTCGAATAATTGAGAATTCCAGGGATTCAAGCTCATCAGCCCTTCTTTTCTTTTCAAAGGGTAGGGAAAGGGATTTTATTGCTTTCTTGCTTTCTTTTGAACTTTGCTTATTTTTCTCGTTTGTATTTCTTTTGCTTGATAATGCTTGGAACATTGCTGAAATAACATTTTTCTTTTCTCTTTTTTTCTTTCTTGAACTTTTCTTTTTTTTTCTTTTTCTTTGCTAGGGATACTTGCTCGGATTAGCTGTAGAGCAAGGGATTTTTATTCTGGGTAGGGGTGAGCTTGTCCTTTTGCCAATTCTCAAAGATTCTAGACCATGTGCATGATAGGATAGCAGGGGAAACTTTTCGCTCAAGAAATCAGTTCTACTATGTAGCAAAACATGGAAATTACAAATATAATCATTTTATTGTGAAAAGATGTGCTTGGTTTAAGTAAATAACAAGATCAATTCTCTATGCTCAAACTTTATTTAAGTGAATTTTGTGAACTTTGATATAAGAGAGATTAGTAATCATGCCAGATAAAATCAAGATATTTATTTGTTGTGAGTGTGCAAGTGAGGGATTCAAAATAAATGCTAATTTATCCCAAAATAATTTGAAACATACAACTGCAATGATTGTAAGAAAATATATATGAACACTTTTGAGAAAGTTTTTGAGGATGTGGACTCTCTCTTTCTTCTTTATTTTATTTGGTTTTCGAAAGAGTCAAGCATATAGCTGTTATTATATTTTTATCATTATTTTGATTTTTGGTTTTATTTTTTATTTTGAGCAGAAAAAATTTAACAAGTGCCTTAAATAAATGCAATAGATAGTTTTGAAGATTTTGGATGATTATGAATATTTTTGATGTTTTTGGATTTTTATAAATTTGAAAGAAATATAAAAAATTATGAAAACAAATATATACAAGGATGAAGAATGACCAAATTTATGCATAGTAACGTTTAAGATGCAAAATATTCATGGGTTCTTTAAGTTCTTTACCATCTAAGGTAGATAATTTATATGCTCCTGATTCAAATTTAGCAGTAATAATGTATGGTCCAAGCCAATTGGGCTCAAATTTACCTTTAAGGTCCTTAGTTGCATTAGTATTTTTTTTGAAGATTTTGAGGATTTTGATTTTTTTTTGTATTTTGATTTTAATTTATGAATTGAAATTGGTGGTATATACAAGATGATCTATATACACTATATAAGGTTATTTGAGTATAGCATGTCTAAGGTTGCTTCAAAATCAAAGGTGGTTTTGAAGGATAATCTGGTTGAGGTGAAGGTAAGAATAGAAGGTGATGAATAAAAGGTAGTGATAACAAAAGGTTTGTTATAATGTAGAATAATGTAGCAAAAGATTTGACTTTTATATGTGTAAAATTGATCATGTTACAAAATAAAATATTAGAAATATAAGAAAGTTCTTCATTCTTATTATTATATTCCAAGTTTTGATAAGATGGAGAAAGTATATGTGAAAGATATGCATGGGTGTTATTTGGTAAACAAGGATGATCATATATGGATGAAGAAAAGTGATGGATAGAAGATAATTGTGACAATAGAGAATGTATAGAACTTGATGTTTCAACCGTTAAATATTCTTCAAATGGTGTTGGGTCACCATGTATGGTAACAATTTTATTTACAATTTCAAACTTCAAACATTGGTGAAGAGTGGAAGGGACAACCCTCATCGTATGAATCCAAGGACTCCTGAGAAGTAGGTTGTAAGGTGAAGGGCAATATCCTACATAGAATAAAGTATCCAGGATCTTGGTTCCAATATTAAGGGGAAGAATTATAGTACCTTGACAATCTTGAATTTCATTGTTAAAATATTTTATAATAACATTTGATTCATTAAGATCTTGTTCCTTTGTTTTGAAATTTTGGAATAATTGATAAGTGTATAAATTAAGAGAGAAGCCATTATCTTCCATGATAGTTCTAACAAGTGTTTCTTTACTAGATCCGGTAATGTACAGATAGGAGTCTTCTTGTGGAGCAGAGGAAGGAATATCCTCATCATAGAATGAAATATGGTTAACCTCAAGAGGGTTTATACCATTAATTATGTTCTTAGAGAAAATATGATGAGGAACAAATTGTTGGCTAGGTATTTTGAACAAAATTTCCTTGTGATAAATTTGTAATACTTCTAAAAGGGATATCTTTGCTTGAGGATTAATCACTTGTTGTTGGCTATCAAAGTGGATTTCAGATTGAGATTTTGATTCTAAAGATGAGCTTTCTATGCTTACATTCCATTTTGGATCATTCTCTAGAGCCAAATATAGTTTTGAAGGTTGGTCAAATGAGCAATCCATATCTTGAATATCTGATTGAGTTGATTGAACTTGAGGTTGCTCATTTGTAGTTTTTGTTACAATATTAATAATATCATCATGATGGGACACATTAACATGCAATATTTGATTGGTTTCTTGTTGTTGATAATTGAATAGGGGTTCTTGGGAGATCTCCATGTCTTGATTGATTATTGGTATTTGTTGTGTAGGAGTTTGATTGTTTAATGGAGATTTATACTCCGTTGTAGATTGTAATTCCTTTATATTAAAAAGACCCTTATCAATCAAATCTTGAATTGCACATCTTAAATATTTACAATTTTGTGTCATATGTCCATCTACTCTATGATATTCACAATGTAGCTCAGGTTTAAACCAATCTGTTGTGGTATCAAATTGTCTTATGGAAGGGAGTTCAATCTTATTTGTGTCAAGTAAATACTTGAGAATTATATCCATTGGTTGATTGAGCTTAGTAAATTTACGTGATGAAGGTTTTTGAGAGGTTTTTGATAAATGCCTTAGGAATTTCGTCATAAAAGGGCCTAATGGTTTCTCACCTCTACTTTCTTTATTATGGGTAGAATGATGACAGGAAGATTGCGAAGTAGGAGGTGAGTACATGGTAGAATTGGAAGAATAAGTATTTTCTTGTTGAAATGGATGTGTTGTATTGAAAGAAGAGTATTGAAAAGGTGGTGGAGGATTATATGTGGATTGATAGACATAATATGGATATATGGGAGAATAGATAATATCGTTATGAAGAGGATTGGCAAAGGGATTGTTTTGTTGGGTTATGGATGAAAAATGAGAAAAGTGTGATGGAGGTGATGTTGAATAGGGATGAGGTTGGTCATAATCAACAAATGTATTTGGCTGAATTCTTCCAACATTACTAATGGGCTCATATTGATTTGAGTAAAAACTCATGGTTTCTTTAGTACTTCTAAAAGTAATATTTAGCATCTACTATTTAGAATTGAATCTAAAACATACAAACTTGAAATGATGATTTTGTTTTTGTTTTTCTTGTATACATATATATTTTTTTGTTTTTGTTTTTGTTTTCAAAAGGTTTACAATGCATTCACGTCGGGTTCACCAAAAATGTATCGCTCCAAATTTTTCGCATCCCTACCTTCAGGCTATTGGATCCGTGCCCGGAAGGAGGATGGGAAAAGGATGTCGCGGTACCTCGGACTGAGAGGACTTTGCGAAGGTCCCGCCTCTCAAGGGAGGTGTATTTTGATGATTTTTCGACGGATGGTGGGTTCACCAGGAAACATTTAACGGTAGCTTCCATGCCTAGGTTTTGGAATGTGTTTAAATGTGTTCGTTTTTAACCTTAAGCACTCATATCCTAGGTTTGGCCGAATGAATCTAGATTAATCTATATGAAAATGCAAGTTCAATGAATACAAAAAATAGATTTAAAGACAAAAAAATAGAGAGATTACATAATACAAATGAGGAATACCTGATCCGGATGTCTGAAGAAGATTCTGATGTTGAAGCAGTCTGGATCGTCTGAGATTCGACAGAATCATCTGCAATCAGACAAGATCGTCTGAGATCTGACGAATTTGTCAGACGAATTCGTCAGAGACCTGCAAAACCGAAAATAGATGCAAAATACAAAAAGTGCTACAGTGCTAATAGAGGGAAATGATATAAAATGGCAGCAATGTTATCAAACTAGAACTTAAACACAGAGACAGAAATGAATCGTGCTAATTAGATGATAATTAGGATTTAATTATGCACTTAATCTAAATGGGTGAACTCCAAATGCAAAATGACATAAAACACTGAATAGACTATCTAATTTGCAGAATAAAATGACAGAGAAAAGGTTGAGAAACGCAAACTTCAGGCACTGATTGCCTTAATACGGACTGCAGTCGAGATCGTCTCGCATTACAACGAAATCGCCTCGAATTCGACAGGTTCGCCTCCGATCTGAACAGGTTCGTCGGCGACGATAGGTGCTGGCTCCGGCTGAAAAATAGTGATGTACCTGCAACAAAATTGATGTGGAACTAGTGCAAATGGAAAATAGGGATGTTTTAACGTGAATGGAGTTAACTTGCAGAGAATTTCAGCCAGGGGTTGGGAAGGGAAAATCCTAGAGACTAAATAGGCTTAGGGGAGTAGTTAGGAGGTTGGAGATCATCCCAATTTGGGAGATCTCCAACGGGGTGAGGGTCCCAATGGCGCAGACACGCTTCGCCCAGATTGGAGACCCGTTGGAACAGATTCCAACTTTGCAAAATCAGTTTTGCGACAAGATCGTCTGGACGTCCTAGTCCAGACGAAATCGTCAAATCTGGGGCGATATCGTCTGATCGGCGACGATATCGTCAAACGGTCAAAACAACCTCTAAAAATGGCATGGAAAAGGGGGAAACGGATTTCTCGACGGTTAACGGGCGGTTTGGGAGGTTAAATTTGAATTTTAAATTATTTACTAAGGTGAATGTAATTATTGTAATTTTACTGCACCAATTTTAGGGTGCTACACTTAACAAAACTGAAATAAACCTCTACTATTTGAGAATATTAGACTCAATTTGATAATGCTAGCTTTTGATGCACAATCCATGAGAGATAACAATCACAATATGTAGAATAAGATGCAATAAAGTAAATCTTCTAGATGGTTGAAGTATGTTGAAATATAAAAGATATGGAAGATTACATTGTAGCTATGCAGGAAGTTAGCACTCCATTAATGAAGCTACAGATCTATATCACATCCATCACCATTAAATGATGTGGAACACCATCCACTAACCTACGCTACCAATATCCTAAAATATATCCTCACTATCTCTCTATCTATTGTTATATCTATTATTTAAGAGGTCATATATATATATGCAAAAATAGAATGGTTGCCCAACACTCTAACTAGTTGTACATAGGATACCTTGCACATGTACAACTTGCACATGGACACTTGTCCATTTATTACAATGCATGAAGTCACTAGATAACTTGCACAAGAAGTAATCTAGGTATGTATCTTGGAGGATATATTTACATAACCTAAATGATGGAATATACATTATTTCCAACACCCTCCTGTATTACATTATTTGGGTATTGAAGACTTTAGTCCTCAATATGGATTTTCTTCATCTTCTGATTCTGCTTGGTCTTCATCATCTTCTTCTTCTACATTCTTTGTATTCAGTTTCAGTAGGTAATTTGTGTCTTCATAATATGCAGAGAAGGATCCTACTAGGACTTCTATTCTCATTGGATAATATCTGATATTTTCATATTCATATTCTATCCAGCCACCTTTGAAGTCCTCCTTGCAAGTATCTTCATTTTATTCTGATTGTTTATGAATAAGTAGAGCATGGTGCAATTTTTCTCTCATATTTTTCATCCTTCTATACTTACCTTTTTGATGTACTGGTTCTTCATTTTCTTCAACCTATTCTTCTGCAAATAAGTTAGAAGTATTTTATAACATCACAATATCTTGTGGTATTTCCATTGATTCAAGGATATAAGTATTTTCATGGATTGACCTTGTTGCTTTTATTCCATATTGATTCATAATGAGACATGTATTGACCCATAGTTGTTCTCTACTAGCTTGCTCACTGAGATGATATTGAAAGTTAAACTAGGAATATATAACACTTTTTGTAGTAGAAGATTTGGAAAATATTTACTGGGAGATACACATCCATATCCATGAATAATATATTTTGGATGTCTACAATTCTTAATCTGTAATCTTTAGTGATCTCAAGATATTCAAACCATTGTATATTTTCTATTATATGATGACTAGATCCTGAGTCAATAAGCCACCTGTGATTATGCTTTGTGAGATGGTTCTTGTCCAGTTTTGCAACCATTGTATGACATTCCTTTACCAATTTTAAAGGTTGAATTTAAAGATTTAAGAAAGAGTGGCTCTTAAGTATAGTGTATTTTGAAATATAGTTCAAATTTGGTTGATTTTGTACAAGTTTTGCAAGAATCAAAAATCAACTTTTAACACCTTATAACTCCTAATTGAACTAAGCATTATTTCAATTTGAAGAGGTTTTTTATGTTGGAATTATTTTGTCCCTTTTAGATATATGAGACAAGTAAAAATAAATTTATCTTACCTTAATAAAATCCCTTAATAACCTCTTTTAAATCCCTTGGATTATTTTTAATTTCCAAATAAAATAAGTTTGATGGAGTAACCCTTATGACTCCCAAGTTTGGAAATGATAATAATATTTGCAATATAGTTTAATCCAAGTTTAAATTCCTTATCACTCCTAAGTAAGATTTCAAATATTAATATGATAAGATAATTCACCCCTTAATATTTCAAAACTCTAAGTTTCAACCTTAGTTTATAATCCTTATAACTACAATTTATGAAAGCATTGAATAGTAGGATTTAGACCTTAACTTATACGTAGTATCTCCTTGAACTTCGGTGCTTTCAAGGCTGATTATAACAGCATATTTAAGATAACATCGAGTGCTCAAATTAATGGAGATTCGACGTGAATTTTGTAGACGGGAGCTAAAAATATTGAATTCTAAAGAATGAGGAGCCTTTAATGTTCCTTCCCTTTCGTCTTCCATGTTGTAGATTATTTTTGCTTCTCCTATCATGCCCCTTGACTACGCTACATTCATCCTTAAAACATCTTCATTGTGCTTCATACTGAATACTAGTCCTAAATTGGAATATATATTTTAAGCAATATAGATTGTGACAAGTGTCACTTATGTTATGAGTGAGCACTTCCATCTTTACGTAATGCTCCAAAATTATTAACCAGTGCTTCTTAAAAATGTATAGGCCCTTGTGCAAATTGAATTATGGTGAGAAAGTGGCACATCTTGGATTGTAACTCCTTCGTAGAAGCCTCTAGAACATTGAGAGGAATGATGACTTAAACTACCAAGTGTCAATTCTGCATGGAGACCCTTCTTGTAATACCTTCGAAGATGGAGATTATAACTCCATAGCATTTTTTCTTTCTTAATTTGCTTGGGTAGCAAGCAACCCTTCTTGTAACACCCTTATGGATGGATATTATAACTCCATAATAATTTGTCTTTCCAACATTTCTTGGGTAGCAAGAAAGACTTCTTGTAACACCCTCAAGAATGGAGAGTATAACTCCATATCTCCTTTTATTTTCCACCATTGCTTGGGCAACAAGCAAACTATCTTTTTTGTAGGTGAATGAGCAATGCGCTACGAAACTTGGATGGTAGTTGATGCTTCCTTTGGTGAGTGGTCTTCTCCAAGGTTGAGACCACAAATGTAACACCCTTCTTCTTTTCCCTTATGCCTCCAAATGCTTTGATTTTGTTGTTACTAATTTGACATCATTTTTAGATTAAAATGCACTCACTTGTCTATGTAAATGTAGCTCTAAAATGAGCTTTCCTTTTGTAGGTGCGTATTTCCAAGGATGAGCTCTCAGATAGATCCTTCTATCTTGGTAGGAGGAGTTTTTTCGTTCGACCTTTAATGGTTGTTCTTTTCCCTGTAGGAAAACATACCCTAATATGGCACTTTTAAATCTACACCTTTGCTATCAAAAATATATTAGAGTGCAAGATAATGTAATATATTTCATAATAAGGCTTTTAATAAACCTTTTTTTGCACTCTTTTTTTTTATTTTTAGTTTCTAGTTTTATGGCAGATTGCTTGCAATATAAGGGTTTGAGGTTGTCTTTGAAAATAGACACACCTTTCCCTTTTTACTTGGAAAATTTTGATAGCAAGTCCAAGTTTCAAATAACATTAGATAGAGATTTTAATTGATAAGTTTCTATCTCTATTTTTGTTAGTTATATTCTTCTCCAAATCTGGAGGATTCTAACCCATATTGGTGACTTCTATTGGCCACATCAAGTTGCAGATTTTTGTGCTTCAATAGTGTCTTTAAACACTTGATACAAATCAAATTTTATGCCTTTCAAATAAACACAAAAAACTATTTTTTCCTTTTTGAGAGTAGTATAATAGTACAATTTTTTAATGCACTAATGTTACACATTATCACTCCAGTCAACTCTCAAATAAATGCACTTAATAATCTACTGCAACTAATCAAGAATAACCTAAAATGAATCTTTAGGAGTTATTCTGTGATTTCACTACAATCAATGTTGTAGGACTTAGTCTTCTTTTCAATAATAGATAATAGGCAGTTGATAGACATTAATTTGGAATCTAATCAACTCCTAATAAATGTGCAATTAAATTCTTAAAAGAATCTACTTTTCCTTTGCACTTTTAGAAGACTAAAAAAATGATTTCATTTTTGTAACTTTAATCCACATGTAGGTGCTCTAATAAATCCAATAAATAGTTCAGTTAAATTAAACTTATTGCACCATAAGTTGCATACCTTTTCCTGTAGCTCTTCTCTTGCCTTTGTAGAGGATGTAGACCTTGGTGTCTAGGAACACCAAGTTTCTGCTTTTGGTAGGATGTCCTTCATAACTCATTCACCAAATGAAGGTATTGAATTTTCTTTTATGAGCCTATAATTTGGTGTCTTGATCTCCTCTTTAGTTCTTCTCCTTATGTTGTATATTTGGAGAAGTATATGTCTCTGGGATGGTGCCTTCTCACTATGAGATATAATCTTCAAATTTTCAATATTTGATGAGCTGCTTCTGTCTTCAAGTCCTCTTACCGAGTTTTGACTTCAAGCAGGATCTTCTTCCAGGGTTTGGCACTCCTTGCTAAAAATCTCCTCTTGGGCTTGTTTTCGTATGGCGATAATTATCCCAAGTCTTTCACTATTAGGGACTTCACTTGAATAGTGGATTCTCCAATGAGTTCTCAAAGAACTCTCTTGATCTTCAACAAGGCTCTCCTAGCCTTTACTAGATGCTCGATGAGACCTTCTCAAGGTCTTTCATCTAGCATATTCTGATGGTCTTCCTTAGAACTTTTCTTCAACCTTCTTCTTTTGGAAGTGTTGGTGGTAAGATCTTCTCCTAGATCTTCTGATTCAGCTACTTTTGTCTTCAAGCAGGACTCTCCTAGTCTTTCTTCTTCTTCTTTCAAAAAACTAAAAGTTTTTCAATGAGATTTTCTCCTGATATCTTCTATTTTTCTTAAGGATTAAGCTAATTCTAAAGAAGGTGCCCTTCCTAACTTGCTTGTAGGAAGTCTCCCAACTCACTGAATCTTCAATTCCTGCAATAAGAATATTAGTACTAAAATCTTTAGTCTTCTTCTAAATTATATATTCTTCTTCAGGATCAAGGCTAAAGATCAAGGCTAAAGTGACTAACTATAGAAAAACAGCTGATGCACCTTTTTTGCATATTTGCCAAGAAGACCAAAGTGGCCCATATGCTAAATATCAAAGAAAAAGCAAAACACCGCAAGGAGGAAAAAGTTTCGCGATATCGTGACATGTTGCTTTTTCACGGTTCAAAGCGAAGAGAAGGAGCAAGGAGGTAAAAGTGTTGTGATATCGCGACATGTTGTATTTTTGTGGTAAAAGAGAAGAGAAAGAGCAAGGAGGAAAAAGTGTCGCGATATCGTGACATGTTGCATTTTCGCGGTCCAAAGCAAAGAGAAAGAGCGAGGAGGAAAAAGTGTCACGATATCGTGACATGTTGCATTTTCGTGGGAAAAAGCAAAGAGAAAGAGCAAAGAGGAAAAAGTGTTGCGATATCGCGACATGTTGCATTTTCGCAGGCAAAAGCAAAGAGAAAGAGCCAAGAGGAAAAAGTGTCGCGATATCGCGACATGTTGCATTTTCGCGGCTAAAAGCAACAAAAGGGAGCAAGGAGGAAAAAGTGTCATGATATCGCGACATGTTGCATTTTTGCGGCTAAAAGCAACAAAAGGGAGCAAGGAGGAAAAAGTGTCGCGATATTGCAACATGTTGCATTTTCACGGCTAAGAGCAAAAAAAGAGCAACAAAAAGGAGCAAGAAGGTAAAAGTGTCACGATATCGTGACATGTTGTATTTTCATGGCTAAGAGCAACAAAAGGGAGCGAAGGGTAAAAGTGTCACGATATCGTGACATGTATTTTTGTGGCTAAAGAGAAGAGAAAGAGCAAGAAGGAAAAAGTGTCGCGATATCGCGACATGTATTTTCGCGACTAAAGAGAAGAGAAAGAGCAAGAAGGAAAAAGTGTCATGATATCGCGACATGTTGTATTTTCACGAGAAAAAGAGAAGAGAAAGAGCAAGAATGAGAAAGTGTCATGACATCGCGACATGTTGCATTTTTGCGGTCCAAAGCAAAGAGAAAAAGCAAGGAAAGAATGTCACGATTTCGCGACATGTCTCATTTTTCGCGGCTGGAAGCGACAGAAGAGCAAAGGAAGAGACAAATGTCATGATTTCATGACATGTCTCATTTTCATAGCTAGAAGCGACAGAAGAGCAAAACAAGAGACGAATGTCACGATTTTGTGACATGTCTCATTTTTATGGCTAGAGGCAGCAAAAGAGCAAAGCAAGGAAAGAATGTCGTGATTTCATGACACGCCAACTGTAAAGGAATAGAGTATATTTTTGGCAACTAGGTACATGCACTGACATCAGGTGTTGATTTCTAAATAATAGTCTATTGATTATAACCTGGCAGGTCCGCTGGATGATTGTAGAATAACAGGCTCACCTAAAATTAGCCAGAAGGAAATTTATCCAATCTACGAGAAATCCTTTGTAATTAGAAACTATAGACAATTACTTGTAATTGATTGAAGAAATTAAATGTACGTAGTAGAAGATACTCTTTTTAGGGTATAAATAGGAGTGAGTCAACTAGAAAAAAGGTCGGCTCTTAGATGTTTACAAGCTTGATGTACATGTACTGGATTACAAGCAATAAAATATTTCTTCCTCTGGCTTTCAAAACTTCTATGTGCTTGTATGTATCTGGTGTTTTAACTTTTATTCACTCTAAGTTTTATAATGTATCTATTCTGAAATCTGGACTGTGCACGTATAAATCTTGTTTCTAGAGTTGAACATTAAAATATATTTACATGCTTTTAGACGAACATCTAAAAGTCACACTCAAGAATTCATGATTTCTATAAAGAAGATATAAAGAAAGCTCTGAAAGTAGTAATCTGCATCATCAAAGTTTGTTGTTGTCTAATCTGTATCATGAGAAAAGTTCTAGATTAGGCTATATTTCCATTATCTCTTGTTCCCCTTTTCTCTAAAAACTCAAAGGAACCAGCCTTCTCTGGAGACTAGACAGATGATCTTAAGTAGGATCTGTCTATTCAATGTTGGCAAAGTCTAAGGCGCAACACTATTAACTGAAGGCAGATTTTGTTCCAACAGTTTTTGGCATGCCCGGTGGGATAGCAATACCACAGTATTGTATAAGTTTTGGTGTTTTACCTTAAGAGCCTTTTTGTTTGAAAATCTCAAGAAAAACCACCTGGTGACTCCATTGCAATTTAGACCATAAAAGAAAGACCTTGTCTAGAAACCTTCTGGTTATATAGCCATATGATAACCAGATCCCGAGCTAGAAACTTTGAAGAACCTATCAAGTTTTTTGAACTACATCTCGAAAGCCTAAAATCACACCCTGTGCTAGCTACAAGATCAAATCTGCCCGACACCATTAGCACCTCTTTAACACCCACTATAGGAGCATCTGCAAGCAATCCCATAGTGGTTGTAACTCCTTTAGCAATCATGGCAGCTGCCCCTACCCCAGCGCATCTTGTGTGGAATCAAACTGGCCCTTTGAACTTGGGAACACACCACAAAATTCCATAAGCTACACTAAAAGCATTATCGACCTTTGACGAAATAGGCAAAATAGTAGATGAGCACTGTTTAGATGTATCAGTGCTAGCATCAGTTTACAACATCACTCAGGAAGATGTAATGGTCATATTTTTGATTATATATTTGAAAGGAAATATGCTCTATTGGTACAGAGTGCTTCCCACTGGATCCATTACTTCTTGGGTAGTACTGGCCGACCATCTAGTCGATGAATTTAATATACATGCGGATCCTTTCACATTGCTGAATCAATTCATTGTCATTGAGAGGCATCCACAAGAAGAAATCCAAGATTTCAACACAGATTTACCAGAACTCGTGATAGAGTACCGCAAGGCCTAAAGCCCACGAAAGAACAAGCTATATGCTATTATTTAAGGGCTTTTGATTCAGATCTTAGTATGATAATAAGGCAATCCCGTGTAACCACTTTTATTGGGATCTATGTAGAGGCAGCAAAGGGCAAAGCTGATCTCATCGCTACAAAAAGATATCCATCAAAAAGTCTATTACCAATTTTACAAGAGCTTTCCCAAGCATCAATTTCTAAACTGCCTGTACTCCCATCAACGCAAGCCCTCCCAGCTATAGCTGCACCTCCTAACATTCCTTGCATTACCAGCCACACCCCTTGCATCAGCTCCCCCCAATGATCAATACATGACCATAATTGATACAATGAAGACATTGTCAAATGAAATGGCATCCATGAAAAAGAGAGAGGCAAAACAGAATATCCAAGCAAGAAGATTTCCATAGATACAAAAGGAAGGTGCTTCAACAAGTGGAAGAGGACAAGATAAAAAAATGTGGTGTATCCGAATGATTATGGAGAACCCACTAATTTCGACTATTGGTGTACCACTTGCAATGATCCTCATGGAGAAGATTCATGCATGATTCATCAACATCATGTGCAAGTAGTTATTAATGAAAGAGCCAAAGAAATCAACAAGGGACAGGTGAACATAATCAGAGAGGTCCACCACAATTTGGCAATGCCATCAGTGGAGCAAGTATCGGTCCTAACAATATCAGGAAAAAAGTCATTACAAGCTGACCCTAAGGAACTCCAACCACTAGGTTTTCCTCATGCCCCCAGGGCAACTCCATAGAAGAACCTGTCCAGTGAGAAAGGACGTTCTGACCCTCCTCAGACTTCTGCGACTACACCAAGAAAATAATTTCCTCCTAGAAAAGGGAGCGAGGCTCAATAGCAAGCAAAGGGAAGACTCAGATTTCCTTCATTGACAAAAAGGTAAAGAATAGAAGCTACGTAGGTCTATAGAGATAGATACGATGCATCTACTAGTGGAAGGGAAAAGAGTACTGAGGTATCCCCAGCTGCAACCCTTTTGTTCAATATTGTAGAAGAAATGAAGAGGACTCCTTTCAAGATAAGCATGTATGATGCACTGCAAATTCTTGGTCAAATTGACCTCCTCCAAGAGTCCCTAAATTCAAAAAATAATACCTCATTCTCAAGTGTCGTACAAGCAAATGTGGTGCCAACCTCTGGAAAAAATAGACCGTCCCCATTCTATTTATCTTTGCAAATGGAGGGGTGTATAGTTCACAATTGCATGATTGATTCAGGGGCCGCAACTTGTTAGGACCCTCCTAACATGTCCTAATTACTTATCTTATTTATTCATTATATTCTAGGGTCACAACCCTTCACTCTTACAACTATTAGACTAGGTATATAAATGCAATCCACATATGATAATAAGGTATCATCGAACAAATATATAAATTAAGTCTATTTTGAATTTTCTACCTTACAATCAAAAAGTGATTCAATATAAAAATGATCCTGCTTCCTGCACCATTTAGTTTCATACCATCTGGATCAGAGCTAGATCAAGGAGCAAATTCACCATTAAAAATTTTTCCCACCGCACATTTCAGCCAGTCCACATTCACGAGGACGCAAACAGCATTCACGCTTCATGGATCCGTGTCAAAATCCTCGCAAAAAATTAAACCTTCTCCGAGGGTACGAATTAAGTTGTCTTATACCCAAATTGCTCGACATTTCGCGTGGTGACTGGTGGCTATTTTGAAAAAGCTAAAATCTTCAACGCAGCATCAAAGTTTTTGACATCCGAAACGCAAAGGAAAAAAATTAAAATTATTTTTTTTTTTTTTTTTTTTGCTCACCTGTACCAAGTCATATTGATCGTTACCTACACCAACCGCAATGGTTGAAGGACGACGATCACTGGATTCCATTCATGAGAAACACAAAAGGCTCGCTAAAGAAGTTCAACAAGAAAGAGAGGAGAATACCCGGACCACAAGAGAACTCTTCGAGAAAATATTTGCAATGGATGTTAAACATGATGCCATCAGTCAAAATCAGGTGACAACACATGCAAATTCACCCAACCATGGGTCATCAAACCGAGCAATGTTAGGAGGTCCACAAACTTCCATTCTACCATGGACTACCAAATTAGACTTCCCAAAATTTGAAGGAGGAGACCCTACAAACTGGATCTACCGAGCAGAGCAATATTTCTCACTAAATCAAATTCCGGAAATGCAAAAAGTGCATATCGCCTCCTTCCACTTGGAAAATGATGCCATCCAATGGTACCAATGGTTCAAGAAAACTAATGGCACTCCGATGTGGTCAACCTTTACACAAAATCTATTAGTGCGATTCGGCCCTAGCAAGTTTCAAATCTTTATAGGGGCCCTCACTAAATTATGCCAAACCACTTCGGTAAGCGAATACCAAGCAGAATTTGAAAGGCTAGCTAATCAAACATTCGGATTAGACGCTGCCTTCTTTCAAGAATATTTTTTCAATCGATTAAAAGAAGAAATTTGAATAGAGGTGCAAATGTATAACCCCGCAAACATGTTAGAGACCATCGGCTTGGCGAAATTAGCGGAGGACAAAATCAAGGCACGGAATCGGTTCACAAAACCAACTTGGGGGAAACCATCAAACACTTATACCAACCCCAAACCAATGCAAAATGGACGAACCCAAAACTCCTACACAGCCCCAAAAATTAACCCCGCTCTACCAATTAAGCGTCTGAGTTTTGAGGAAATGAAGGAAAGACAAGCTAAGGGTCTTTGCTACCATTGCGATGAGAAATTTGACAGAAATCATAAATGTGCCTCACGGAAATTATATATTCTAGATGCCATAGAGGAATGGAATTCTATTGAAGAGGAACCTGAACTTGAAGTAGAGGTATTATCCAACACACTTGAAAGTGACGAAGAAAATGCACCAAAGGTTTCCTTCAACGCCCTTGCCGGATTTTTTGCCCCTCAAACAATGCGAGTTAAAGGGTATTTTAAGAAACAAAACCTTACCATGCTCCTAGATTCTGGTAGCACACACAATTTTATCAATCCAAAGGTGGCTAAACAAGAAAATTGTTTTATGTACCCTTGCAATAACTTCGAAGTGATGATTGGAAATGGCAAAAAAATTGCATGTAAAGGAAAATGCAGAAATATCAAACTAACTATGGGGGTTTATAACATGAAAAGTGACATGTACGTCCTACCCCTAGGTGGGTGCGACATTGTACTAGGTTTACAATGGTTACGAACTTTGGGTGTAGTCCAATGGGAATTTGATGAACTATGGATGAAATTCACAGCAAAGAACCAAACCTATATTATCCAAGCCCTAAAATTAGGACCTTCCCAAATCGTCAGCTCGCATAGAATGGAGAAAACTATCCAAAGAGGAAACAAATGAATGGTCACCCAATTATTTTCAATTCAACCTAGTCATAAAGAAGACGAGACACCAGAGTTACAAAATATTTTAGACCACCATAAGGTGATATTCAATGAACCAAAAGGACTACCTCCACAACGTAGTCATGATCACACTATTCCACTATTTCTAGGGCATCACCCTCCTAATATTAGACCTTATCGTTATCCATACCTCCAAAATACCGAAATAGAGAAATTAGTTCAAGAGCTTCTTAAGGCAGGAGTCATTAGACCTAGCAAAATCCCTTACTCCTCTCCAATTATTTTAGTTAGAAAAAAGGATGGCTCATGGCATTTATGTGTCAATTTTTGAGCACTTAATAAAATGACCATCAAAGATAAATTTCCTATTTCGGTCATAGACGAGCTATTAGATGAACTCCACGGGGCAGCTTATTTTTCCAAGTTAGACTTACGGTCAGGCTACCACCAAATACGAGTCAATGAAAAGGATATTCCTAAGACGGCCTTTCGCACTCACGAAGGGCACTACGAATTCTTGGTGATGCCATTTGGCCTGACCAACGCTCCTTCTACCTTTCAAAGTCTAATGAATAAGGTATTTCACCCTTTCCTTCATAAATTTATATTAGTTTTCTTTGATGACATTTTGATTTATAGCAAAACATGGGAAGAACATTTGGACCATGTTAGACAAACGTTCTAAATCTTGGAGGAAAATCAACTTTATGCAAAAATATCAAAGTGTTCCTTTGGAAACAAGAAATTGAATACTTAGGGCATATTGTCTCAAAGGAAGGAGTTATGGTAGATCCTTCCAAAATCGAGGAGGTGAAAAATTGGCCTATTCCAAAAACCTTAAAAGCTCTACATGGGTTTCTTGGACTAACGAGATATTATAGAAAATTTGTCCAAAATTATGGTAAAATCGCTGCTCCTCTAACAACATTACTTAAGAAAAATGCTTTCAAATGGTCGTCTAAAGCGGATGAGGCCTTTATCACCTTAAAAACTGTAATGTGTACCACCCCTATTCTAGCCATGCCTAACTTTTCTAAATCGTTCGTCATTGAAAGTGACGCTTCAGGAATAGGAATGGGAGCTGTACTCATGCAGTATGAAAGGCCTCTAGCTTTTATAAGCAAAGCATTTTCTCCTAAGAATTTAGCTCGCTCTACGTATGAAAAAGAGATGTTGGCAATTGTCCATGCTATTCAACATTGGAGGCCTTATCTTATTGGCCAACATTTCATTATACGCACTAACCATCATAGCTTGAAGTATTTTTTGGAACAAAGGACTAATACCCCAGAACAACAAAAATGGGTTACTAAACTTCTTGGCTATGATTATGAAATTACATATAAAAAGGGAAAGGACAACATGGCAGCAGATGCACTTTCTAGAAAATTTGAAGATATGCCTCAAGTCCATGCTCTTTCCTCCCTTATTCCTAAATGGGTAGATGAAGTGCATGAAGAATGGATAAATGATCCTACTATCCATGCCTTAATTCAACAACTTCAACATAATCCTAGTAGAAAAAATCCATACACTTGGAAGGACAATATATTAAGATACAAAGGGAGGATGGTCCTCACCCCCAATTCAACTTATCATGAAAAACTTCTTCATGAGTTACATACCTCACCCACTGCAGGCCACTCGGGTTTCTTAAAAACCTATAAAAGAGCCACTACCTCCTTCTATTGGGTAGGAATGAAAAATTACATCAAAAACTTTGTAAAAGAATGTGAAGTTTGCCAAAGACAAAAGGGGAGACCCTCGCTATTCCAGGATTACTTCAACCTCTTCCTATACCCACCAAAACATGGGCAGATATTTCTATGGACTTTATTGAAGGATTACCAAAATCAGGAGGAAAAATAACCATTTTCATAGTCGTTGATTGGTTATATAAATATGCCCATTTTTGTCCCGTGGCTCATCCTTATACCGCTAGCACTATAGCCCACCTCTTCCTAGATAACATCTTTAAATTACATGGTATGCCCTCCACAATTGTTAGTGACCGTGACCCAACTTTCACTAGCATATTTTGGAAGGAATTGTTCAAATTACAAGGTACTCAACTTTGTATGAGCTTCGCTTACCATCCTCAAACCGATGGCCAAACAGAAGTTGTAAATAAATGCTTGGAAACATACCTTCGATGTTTTGTTTCTACTCAACCACTCCATTGGGTAAAGTGGCTTTCACTAGCAGCATGGTGTTATAACACTTCATACCATATTTCCATCAAAATGACTCCTTATGAAGCACTATATGGTCAAACACCACCATCCCTCACTTCCTATATTCCAAGGACTATAAAAGTCCATGCGGTGGAAACGAAACTTGCTAATAGAGATGACATACTACGGATCCTAAAAGAGAACCTACACACCGCCCAACATCGCATGAAGCAGCAAGCCGATCAACATAGAAGCGAACGTAGTTTCCATGAGGGTGATATGGTTTTCTTACGTCTCCAACCTTACCGTCAATCCTCTCTTAAACAAAAAGGTTCTCAGAAGTTAGCACCCAAATTTTACGGGCCGTATAAAGTTCTCCAACGTATTGGGACCGTTGCTTACAAACTAGAGCTTCCTCCCTCTTCCAAAATTCACCCCGTATTTCATGTATCTTGCCTTAAGCTCACAGTGGGAGCCCATATCACGACACAACCCACTCTCCCTGAATTCTCCGATGATGGAGTACTTCTAGTCGAGCCAGAAGCTATCTTGGATCGCCGCTCTCGTCACCTTCGTACTCGCGATATCATGGAAGTTTTAATCCATTGGAAAGGTCTACCTTTAGAAGACGCAATGTGGGAAAATTTTCAAGATATCTAGCAGTGATTTCCAAATTTCCAAATTTGAGGACAAAGCTCCTTTAAGGGGGGTGGCATGTTAGGACCCTCCTAACATGTCCTAATTACTTATCTTATTTATTCATTATATTCTAGGGTCACAACCCTTCACTCTTACAACTATTAGACTAGGTATATAAATGCAATCCACATATGATAATAAGGTATCATCGAACAAATATATAAATTAAGTCTATTGTGGTTTTTCTACCTTACAATCAAAAAGTGATTCAATATAAAAACGATCTTGCTTCCCGCACCATTTAGTTTCATACCACAACTACGATGATGCCCAAAGTCGTATGTGACATAATGGGGATGGAATATAATCGAAGTCATCCTGGTGTGTTGCAATTGGATGGTTCTCTAGTAAAAACTATCGGGGTGATCAAATATATCCCTATTCAACTCCATAGAATGCCAGAAGCAGTCGTCATACAAGAAGTAGTCGTTGTAGACTTAGAACCATATTTCGGTATGTGTTTATCTAGAGAGTTCACAGCCAAACTGGGAGGTTATCTATCACTAGATTATTCACATTTGGAGGTACCTTTCAAAGGTAAAAGATTCAATATCTACAATGAAAAACCATCTACTTTTCATGTGGAAAGACTAGAAGAAACAGCTACCGTCAACATGATGTCCGAGGAATTGGAGAATATTGATTTAATGGAAGAAACCCTGGAGGAACTCCAATTTGAAGATCAGTTTTCAATGAAAGACTTCAATGCTATGATAGAGACAGAAATGGGAAGCTATTCCATTGAGAAACCAAAAAATATCCCTATTATTGTCCCTAAAATAGATGATTCAGCCAACCAGTTATGGAAATTGTACTTTGATGGGTCAAGGTGCAAAAATGGAGCAGGAGCTGGAATCGTCCTGATTTCACCCACTGGAAAAGAAAAAGTCTTTTCATATAGGTTGACATGGAGTTGCACCAATAACGTAGCTAAGTATGAAGCCTTGTGTTTGGGATTCAAGAAAGCTAAAAAACTGGGTGTAAAACGGCTGTTGATCTATGGAGATTCAGAGCTAATCGTTAAATAGGTTATTGGCAAGTGCATTTGTAAGCAACATTACCTAAGGGATTATAAAAACAAAGTGTTAGATCTATTGGAAAATTTTGAAGCGCTAAACATGAAATCCATTTCTAGAGAGAAGAACACACATGCAGACCTATTAGCATCAGTAGGATCAAATTTTTGCCCAGTCAGCAATGTTATTCAGAAGTCTAAAATAGTTAGACTTATATACAGGCCTTCTGTGCCCGACAAGGATATTTTCTGGCAGGTATTTGAAAATGACGAGCAGATCTTGAATTTTTTGATTCATGAGATGAATTGCTCTACAGAAAGAGCGTTACAAGAAGAGGACGAAGAGAGCCTTATTCAACTAAAAAATAATCATATCCCCAAGGGACTAATCACCCTGAAGAGCCTTTTTGACAATAGCGACAGAGCTATAGGTCGAAGGATCAAGGGAGATGAACGTTGGTATAAAGAAATAGAACTAGAACCAAGCAAAATGATCAAAGTAGGGACAGATTGTACAGAAGTAGAACTAGAGAAAATAAAACAGTTATGTAGAGAGTATCCAGATATAATAGCTGGGACTTATAGTGATCTAAAAGTGTATAGGAAAGAGGTCATTCAGCATACCATTGAATTGGAGGATGGAGCTAAACCTTTCAGGCAGAGGAAGAGGCCTGTGAATCCCAAGATTGAAGCCTTAATGAAACAAGAGTTGTTAAAACTCCTGCAGGCTAAGATAATATACCCAATCAAGCACTCTACCTGGGTGGCAAATTTAGTTCCAATCCACAAGAAAAACAAAGAAATACGACTATGTGTCAATTTTAAAAATTTTAACAGAGCCTCTTTAAAGGATCACTATCCTTTACCCCATATTGACCCTATCCTTCATACTGTGGCGGGAGCAGAAAGGTTTTCTCTCTTAGACAGCTTTTCTGGTTACAATCAAGTTTGGGTGAGAAATGAAGATCAATACAAGACTGTGTTCACCACTAAGTGAGGAACATTTGCATACCAAAGGATGCCCTTTGGATTATCTAACGCAGGAGCAACTTTTCAGAGAGCCATGGACGTAGCTTTTGGGGAGCTTGCAAACAAAATTATTGTCGTCTATTTAGATGACATGACTATTTTTTCTCACAACAAAAAGGACCATGCCACTCATCTACAATAAGTATTTGAGAAATGTAGAGAATTTAGGATATCACTAAATCCTAAAAAACCTATTTTTACTATGGAAGAAGGAATACTCCTTGGGCATGTTATTTCTAATGATGGGTTTTCAATTGATCCTGATAGAGTAAAGGCGCTTCTTGAGTTGTCGCTCCCAGTTAACAAGAAAGGTTTGCAGTCTATCTTTGGGTAAATAAATTTCGTCAAAAAATTCATTACGGATTTTTCCTGAACAGTTAAGCCAATGACTGAATTATTGAAAAAGGATGCTCCTTTCAAATGGATAGAGCCAAGGAAAGAAGCTTTCCAAAAAATTCTAGAAGCCATCACTCAAGCTCCTGTGCTAGTCAACCCAGACTATTCCTGAGGTTTCATACTATATGTTGTCAAAGAGAAAAATAGTTATGTTGTAGTTCTCACTCAGAAAGGGGCATATGACGAAGAAATACCCATAGCCTTTCTGAGTTCCACCATGCATAGACATGAGGAAAGGTACAGCTTCATAGAAAAACAAGTATACACAATTATGAAATCCTTGAATAAGCTAAAACACTTCTTATCCCAGAGTCGGACGATGGTGTATGTTATTCATCCCGATGTAAGGAACTTCATAATTCAAGGAGAATTGGGTGAAAAAAGAGTTGGATGGGTGACTCGCATCCAAGAGTATGATGTAGAAATACATCCTACTAAAATAGTCAGAGGGAGAGCTTTGTGCCAGGAATTGGCCAAGCAAGCTGCAAGTGGATATGGAGAGAGCCACCTCGTCATGGCAAACACAGAGCAACACCAATACAAATTAAGTTCAGGTTGGATCGACGACTTTGTGATGTATTTTCAGACTGGGTCATGTCCTGAAGATATGAACGCTTCCCAGAGAAGGAGATTCAGAACCCAAGCATTGAAATATACCCTTCGAACAGAGGGGTTGTACAGGATTAACATCAATGGTGTATTGTTAAAATGCATTCCCGATAATGAAAAGCAAAAAGTGTTAGATGAATTTAATGGGGGTTTTTCAGGGGGACATTATGCAGGCCGAAATACAGCTTTGAAGATCCTTAGAGCTGGATGTTATTGGCCTTCCATATTCCTAGATGTGTACAGAGTGACCCAGAGGTGTGAACAGTGTAGAGGTATGTGGGAAGAAATAGGAATGCACCCATGCCCTTAAAAGCTATTCAAGTGGAGGAACCATTCCAGCAGTGGGGTTGGATTTTGTAGGGATAATAGAGTCAAACTCATCATCAGGCCACAAATACATTCTCACTACCACGGACTACTTCACCAAGTAGGCAGAAGCAGTGCCTATGAAGAAAGTTGATTCAAAAGTGGTGATAGAATTCATCAAAAGTCTAATCACAAGGTTTGGCATACTAGATTCTTTGGTTACAGATAATGGATCCCCTTTCACTAGTGTAAATATGATTGAATTCGTCAGTAGATATAGAATTTACCTGAAGACTTCCTCTAATTATTACCCATAAGGTAATGGATTAGCTAAGTTTACTAATAAGAATATTCTAAGAATTTTGTAAAGAACATTAGAGGACAATAAGAAGAACTGGCACTCACTCCTGAATCAAGCCCTGTGGGCCGATAGAATCTCAATCAAAAAATCAATCAATACTTCGCCATATGCTTTGTTTTATGGCAAAGAAGTTGTTCTACCGATTCATATGGAGATACCCGCATTGAGGATGCTAAACCAAGTTAACGAAGATGAAGGTCATCCAATGGATGCCCGACTGATGCAACTTTTGTAGCTTGAAGAATCTAGGGAACAGGCCTACGATCATCATCAAAAGCATATGGTAAAAACAGTCGGGTGGTTCGATAAGAAAACCACTTTCAAGAAATTTAAAATAGGTGACCTGGTATTAAAATGGAATGTCAAGAAAGCAAATCCAAGACACCATGACAAGTTTGATGCATTCTGGGAGGGGCCATTCGAAATTGTTTCAAAAAAGCAATTCAATGCCTTCCAATTAAAATATCAAGATGGATGGGTTCTACCCATCACGGTGAACGCTTTTCACCTAAAATTGTATTTCCAATAAAAGCTACAGATCACCATTATATGTACAGTATATTATAAGTTTGAAGTTTTGTAAATATTTCCCTTTTTACGGCCTAATAAGAATCAAGTGTGCAAAACTTATCAAGAGATAATTGTAGCCATGGACAGAATCAAAATATCTAAACATCAGGGGCAGCAGCCAGCAGCCAGAGCTGGGACCAATTCCCAGAATTGAATTTTTTGTGTTCTTCAGACAAAGGTTAAGTCCCTGAATGATAAAAGAAAGGTTCTGATAAGGTAAAGATCACCTATATTCCAAAGTGCATTCTTTTTCTTTTATCCTTGTTTTTCCACTCGAAATTTTACTTTTTGCAACTATGCTAGTGACTCCATTTCCCAATGGATGAAGGCTTGGTCTCTATTTTTGCTAGCAAAAATTCCCCCGAAAGGTGCCAAGAATGTTAGTCAAAAAGTGACTAACTACAGAAAAACAGCTGATACACCTTTTTTGCATATTTTCCAAGAAGACCAAAGTGGCCCATATGCTAAAGATCAAAGAAAAAAAAAACACCGCAAGGAGGAAAAAGTGTCGCGATATCGTGACATGTTGCATTTTTGTGGTTCAAAGCGAAGAGAAGGAGCAAGGAGGTAAAAGTGTCACGATATCGCGACATGTTGCATTTTCATAGCAAAAGAGAAGAGAAAGAGCAAGGAGGAAAAAGTGTCGCGATATCGCGACATGTTGCATTTTTGCGATCCAAAGCAAAGAGAAAGAGCGAGGAGGAAAAAGTGTCGCGATATCGTGACATGTTGCATTTTCACGGGAAAAAGCAAAGAGAAAGAGCAAAGAGGAAAAAGTGTCGCGATATCATGACATGTTGCATTTTTGTGGGCAAAAGCAAAGAGAAAGAGCCAAGAGGAAAAAGTGTCACGATATCGCGACATGTTGCATTTTCACGGCTAAAAGCAACAAAAGGGAGGAAGGAGGAAAAAGTGTCGCGATATCGCGACATGTTGCATTTTCGTGGCTAAGAGCAACAAAAGGGAGCAAGGAGGCAAAAGTGTCGTGATATTGCGACATGTTGCATTTTCGCGGCTAAGAGCAACAAAAAGGAGCAAGAAGGTAAAAGTGTTGCGATATTGTGACATGTTGTATTTTCGCGGCTAAGAGCAAAAAAATGGAGCAAGGGGGCAAAAGTGTCACGATATCACGACATGTTGTATTTTCATGGCTAAAGAGAAGAGAAAGAGCAAGAACAAAAAAGTGTCGCGATATCACGACATGTATTTTTGTGGCTAAAGAGAAGAGAAAGAGCAAGAAGGAAAAAGTGTCGCAATATCGCGACATGTTGTATTTTCATGGCAAAAGAGAAGAGAAAGAGTAAGGAGGAAAAAGTGTCTCGATATCGTGACATGTTGCATTTTCGCGGTCCAAAGCAAAGAGAAAAAGCAAGGAAAGAATGTCACGATTTTGCGACATGTCTCATTTTTACGGCTAGAAGTGACAGAAGAGCAAAGGAAGAGATGAATGTCACGATTTCATGGCATGTCTCATTTTCATGGCTAGAAGCGGCAGAAGAGCAAAACAAGAGATGAATGTCGTGATTTCATGACATGTCTCATTTTTGCGACTGGAGGCAAAAAAGAGCAAAGAAAGGAAAGAATGTCGTGATTTCACGATATGCCAGCTGTAAAGTAATAGAGTATATTTTTGGAAACTAGGGACATGCACTGACATCAGGTGCTAATTTCTAAAGAATGGTCTGTTGATTATAACCTGGCAGGTCCGTTGGATGATTGCAGAATAACAGGCTCACCTAAAATTAGCCAGAAGAAAATTTATCCAATCTACGAGAAATCCTTTGTATATTATTAGAAACTATAGACAATTACTTGTAATTTATTGAAGAAATTAAATGTACGTAGTAGAAGATACTCTTTTTAGGGTATAAATAGGAGTGAGTCGACCAAAAAAAAGGTCAGCTCTTGGACGTTTACAAGCTTGATGTACATGTACTAGATTACAAGCAATAAAATATTTCTTCCTCTAGCTTTCAAAAATTATGTGTGCTTGTATGTATCTGGTGTTTTAACTTTTATTCACTCTAATTTTTATAATGTATCTATTCTGAAATCTAGATTGTGCACGTATAAATCTTGTTTCTAGAGTTGAACATTAAAAGATATTTACATGCTTTTAGACTAACATCTAAAAGTCACACTTAGGAATTCATGATTTCTATAAACAAGATATAAAGAAAGCTCTGAAAGTAGTAATCTGCATCATCAATGTTTGTTGTTGTCTAATCTGTACCATGAGAAAATTTCTAGCTTAGGCTATATTTCCCTTATCTCTTGTTCCCCTTTTCTCTAAAAACTCAAAGGAACCAGCCTTCTCTGGAGACTAGATAGATGATCTCAAGCAGGATCTGTCTATTCAATGTTGGCAAAGTCTAAGGCGCAACACTATTAACCGAATGCAGATTTTGTTCCAATAATGATCCAGATGATCTTCACTAGATGATCTATCAATCTGGTGGATTGAAATGCTAAGTCCTAGTCTTCACGAGTTTTCATAAAAAATCTGTGGAATAGACTCTAGATGAAAATTATCTTATTACTTTCTAAAACTAATGTTTCTTTCAGTTATTTATTTGTGACTCTCCCACAAATCTACCACCTAAATGCTCCTGAGCTCTTTTTCTAGTGGTTGGTCTAAAAGCGCATCATTTTGTCAAAATATCTCAAGATAACCAACAATGGTGGTTTCCTAAATGCATGTACATATTAGATCTACCGTAGCTCTGATACCACTGTTAGCTTTTGATGCACAAGCCATGAGAGATAAAAATCACAAGATGCAGATTAAGATGCAATAAAGTAAATTTTCTAGATGATTGAAGTATGCTAAAACATAAAATTTATAAAATATTACATTATAGCTATGGATAAAGTGAGCACTCCATTAATGAAGCTACAGATATACATCACATTTATCACCATTAAATGGTGTGGGACACCATCCACTAACCTACGCTACCAATATCCTAAACTATATCCTTATTGTCTCTCTATCTACTTCTATATCTATCATCTAAGAGGCCATCCTTATATATGCAAAAATAGGATGCTTTCCCAACACTCTAACTAGTTATGCATATGACACCTTGCACATGTACAACTTGCACATGGATACTTGTCCATTTATTACAATGCATGAAGTCACTATATAACTTGCACATGAAGTATCTAGGTATGTATCTTGGAGGATACATTTACATAACCTAAATGATAGAATAGAAATTATTTCCAATAGATAAATTGGTTAAAAGTATAAGGGGTTTGAATTAAGGGTTTTTTCAAAGTTGTTTTATCATTGGGTTGAAATATGATATCAAAGCAGAGGTAAAAATATTCAAACCATAGATGGTGAAATCCATAGGATTGGCTACACTAGTAGAGGTAAAACTCTAAATTTCCATAGGCTAAACCTACATTTCCATCCAAGTTTGCATTGAATACTAGCAATAAATATCCACCAATCAAGTCATCATTTACAGAACCATTTTTGATCCAAGATATAATAACGTCATTCCACCTAAATTGCCTTTGTACCACCTTCCTCTGATGACCTTATTCATGTAAGGAGTTACCTACCAACTTGAGGAATATTTAGGGATCAAGACAACTCATTTATACAATGCAATCTAACATGCTAATTGTATTTGCAAACATCCATGCACAATACTTTTAAAAGGAAATAAACTAGAGAAGATTCCAAATTTATCTATTTATTATTACACGTTATGCAATTGCAAACCAAACATGCACATTATATTTTTAAATGGCAACCAAGGAGAGAATCCCATACTTCTCTCTATAATGGTTTTCCTAACTACTCAAGTCTCGAAGAACCATTATAATATTACTTCTAGACCAAGAGTCTTTCCCAATTTAAGCACAAACAAAAGTTTATAACTTCCTATCTACATATCCATAAAGCACATAAATGGAAGAAGCCCCTTCTAGCATTCTATTTTAGAAAAAACCACTTTAACAAGATAGGAAAACCACCTAATCTCTATTTTTTTATTCCCTAAAATATCATTCATTAAAATACTATCTCTTTTTAAAAAAATAGAGACCAAATAATGAACCATTTTAACATACAATCAACAACATAATACTTTCATTAAAATAAAGACCTAACTTAAACATTTAACCTCATATCATAAAGAAAATATTAAACTTATTCATTTACGTTCTTTTCTAAAATATCTATTCAAAGCATTATTGGCTTCGTAAATTTAAGAACTTTCAAATCACATGAAACCTTTAGCAAAAGAATGTAACTCACCTTCTAACACATGGCTCACGCAACATTCTTATAGGATAGAGCAACAACAACATGCAAACCTATGATCCCAAGCACACTACCCAATACTCTAGTGTGTAGGAAAGCACTTGATGCCATAGACTTAAGCATGCAAAAATCTAAGAGGCACAACCAATAAAACTAAAAAGGAACCAAGGCTCATAAAGAAAAATGAGTGACCAAAGACTACCTTAGATGCAGTGCTCAAATAGAAAATAAGAACATCATAAGGAACACCTTGATATTAGATTTTTTCCACTTTTATAGAAGTGAAGACTTGGACTTTATTTCTAAAAGGTCTAATTGAGTAAAGATTGAAGGGACAATAAATAGTCACACTAATCTGGATACTAGGGTCTTTCTACTTGGTTGAAGGAAAACTATTGAATACTAGGATTCAACTAATATTTAATAGAAAGAACCAACTTAGGAGAAAGTTGGTCATTCAGGGATATTTATAGTCACCCTAACATTGATATTGGGTTCTCTAAGGAGGAGAATCATGTTTGGTTCTTAGGTGTGACCTAAGACATTGCAAAAAAAAAAAATTATAGATAGAGAAGCATCATTGCTACCATAGATGGAGAAACATCAAAAGCTTCCTATAGATATAGAGAAGCATTGTAGTTTCCTGATTCTAGAGTTGAGAAGCAGAAGTACATAGAAGGATAGTACTGGCAAGTATATAGAATTAGAGTATCATTTAAGCTTTCATAGAACAATAAAATTATGAGAAAATAAGCAATACAAAGCTTCTATGACAAAGGATAATCAAAGCACAAAAAAGAATAAAGCATTGTAAGATTTCTAAGGTTTTCAAGAAAGAATACATTCATTGCAATAGTTAAGAAAAGAAGCCATAATATAAGGGCCAATATAAAGGTTAAGATCATAGTAGTATATCTAAGGCAGGCACTAGTCTTCAAATATTTAGGTGCTATTATGCATCGAATCACTATCAAAATTCAAGTGCAAGTTAAGCGCTAGTCTTCAAAAGAAAAATATGAAGACATAGGCATATTTCAACACAAGCATGATAGAATATAGAAGAATATTATCTTCAAGGAATAAGAAGTGGGATACCAAAACCGAGTGCTAACAAAGTAGCTAGAAATAATTTAGAAAGTGCTAAGGAGAAAATAAGAAGCACTAAAGAACAAGAATTTAGCAATGGGTTACCATCCATTAATCGTTGTTCAAATTACCACCAAAAATACAATGCTTGGACACTAGTGGAAGCAATGCTCACTTAATAGAGGAGTAACACTCACCCATAGGAGAGGCAACATTCACTATAGGAAGACGTTTGGCCACCATTAGAGAAGATTCACTCAGCCACCAACAGAAGATATTTGGCCACCATTAAAGAAGTTTCGTTGAAGATGTTTGAAAACTTTCAAAAAAGATACACTCATCCATCATCAAAGAAAATTCTTTACTCATAGAATATATTCAATAGATATTATCTAGAGAAAATACAAGAGTCGTGCAAAAGGTGAAATAAAAATGATTGGAAATTCCAATCACTTTCAATCATTAAATAGATGCTGATAAATGATTCTTACTCCTGTAGTGGAATTCACATTGACTAGCCTAGGTAATATTACCAAGCATTACATTCTATTCTTAGAGTATCATACATTTTTTTAGGGAAATAAAATCAAATTGATTTTTGAAAATCTAGATGAAGTAATAAGGGTTAGGCATCTTTAATTAATATTTTAAAAATAATCTTTAATTTGAATTTACTTTAAGATATGGAGTGATAAGGTATACAACTTAATTTTAATATTTGAAGGTTTTAGATATTTTCAAGGGTTGAAGTTTAAAAGCTTGGAGAAATAGATTTTATTGGAGTTAAAAGGGTTTAGATTTTAAAAAATATTTTTTTTTGAAAGTTTTGAAGAATGGAGTTTTTTTTTGGGAATTATTTAAAGATTTTGAAAATTTTTAAATTTAAAATTTTACAAATTTAATACATTAGGGAGTTAAAAGGATTTCTATATCAAAGGTTTAAAAAACTTGAAATTTGCAAATTTCATATTTGAGCATTTTTTAAGCTAGGAGATATAAGGATTTCAACCTCAAAGGAACTAATCATGGACTATTGGTATATTGATTCCAGAGCAAGTAGGAATATGACTGGAAATAAACAATGGTTTATTTTTTCCAAGAAAAATATGAAAAACTAGTTGCCATAGCAAATAATGACTTATAAGATTAAAGGAGTAGGAGATGTATTAATTGATCTATTAAATAAAAAATGAATAACTAGAAATGTGCTATATGTACCTGGATTAATTGCTAATCTTCTGTCAGTATCTCAACTAATGGATCAAAATCTAGCAATTGAATTTTGAACTATTAAAGACTAAAAAATGTCTTTAATACCAAACAAGGAAGATTTATCGCTTCTCGTTCTTATAAAAATAGTTTGTTTACTCTAGAGTCAAATATGGCTCTATCAATAGGAATATCATACATAATAGAACTTTGGCATAAAATGCTAGGACACATAAGTGCATCTTCATTAAATAAGATGAGTAAACATCAAATGGTTAAAGGTTTACCTAAACTTTCATGGGAATCTACAATCTGTCCAAAATATCTAGCAAGGAAACAACATAAAATACCTTTTGAACTTAGACAGCATAGAACTCAAGAACCATTGAAATTAATATATACATATTTATGTGGTCCAAATAACATTACTAATATTGGAGTAAATAGATATTTTTAACTATTTTTTGATTATTACTCTAGAAAAATGTGGGTGTATTTTATAAAATTCAAGTCTAAAGCATTTAGTTGTTTTAAACAATTCAAACTAATAGTAGAAAAGGAAACAATAAAATCAATCAAGAATATTCATTCAAATAAAGGAGGTGAATTTTTTTTCAAAATAATCTAACTTGTTTTTAGAAACTAATGGTATAAAAAGATAACTCACTATAGCATATTCACCACAACAAAATTGTATTGCAAAAAGGAGAAATAGATTAGTTATCGAAATGGTTTGTTACATGTTAAAAGAAGCTCATATTAATCATCAATATTAGGTTAAAGCAGTTAAAAAAATTATGTACTTACAAAATAGATCACCTACAAGGATACTAAATAATTTTACTCCCAAAAAATTATGGTCGAAACAAAAACCAACAATAGACCAATTAAGAATCGTTGGATGTAAGACATACATGCAATTCCAAAATAATAAAGAACTAAACTAGATGATGTAGACAATAAAAATTAACCCATCCAAGTGAGTCAATATTCCTAGAACCCTTGAGAGTGCCCTCAAACTTGTCAAAGCACAATTTTGGACATTTCTTTCCCCTCATTCCTTTTTCCCTAGTTTTATCAAAATTGTGATCGCCTATTATGGGGCTCAATTTCAGAAAGTTAGGGTTTTCTCTTAGAAAACCCAATTTTTGGGTTGACCCTAAGGACATCAAACCTCTCCTAGGTTTATATTTTTATTTTCCCATCATTTTCCCCCCCAAACCTCTTATAAATAGAGGGTGTGGATCCTCTTTTCTAATTAAGTTCTAGAAGTTTTTCTAAGAAGTTATCCCTAGAAGTTTTCCAAGTTCCAAGTGATTCTAGAAATGCTAAATGATCAAGTGTTCTTCTAGTGTTCTTCTGCTACTCTGATTCTAATTTATTTTTCTTGGTGGATGAGTGTTAGACCCATAAGGAGTTAACAATTTTATGGAGGTTTTCATTCTTTTATCTGTTCTTTCATTGCCATTAGGTTTCTTCTTGCATTTTATCATTATTATATCATTAATTGTGCATATTACATCTCATTTCCTATTAATAAGCCATTCTTGCACTTTTATTACAAAATCATATCCCATCCATACAGGGCACAATTTTGATAGATCTAAAATCATGGTCATACCATGTTGAGCATGATTTCAGGTTCATCAGGTTTGGGGGTAAAGTTTCACTCTTAAACCCTCAATTTGTGTTTGCATGCTTCATCTAGGTCATAATATTATTGTTTTCATTCTATTTTTCACACTATTTTACTGAAGAACACAAGCTTATATAGATAGGGGAGGTGAAAAGTATAAGACCACTTTTTACTTTTCTTTCTCAAAATATATTATCCAATATGTCTATGGCAATATCAATAGCAGTAATTAAAGAAATGTACAAATCACCACACACAATAGAGATGCCAATTTAACGTGTTTCACCCAATATGGGCTACTCCCAGGAGAAAATATTTCACTATAATTTTCTCAAAAAATATCTTGGAAATCCTTCCCTATTACAATGTTTATGGACCTCTGTCCAAAGGAGACACCAATCCCCTAATCAAGTTTGTGGATACCTATCCACATGAGACACCAATCCCCTTTGCTGGTTTGTGGGCACCAAACCACAAGAGACACCAATCTCCTCTACTAGTTCATGGATCTCTATCCATAGGATAACTCCTCCTCTACTCTGTCTGGTGATCCTATAAAAGACTACTACCTCCACTACATTGGCTTGTGGATCTATATCCACTAGAGACTAGTATCCTCTGCTATGTCACCTCCAAAGCTTGCTCTTAGCTCTTCTCAATCTCTATCTATGGTCTGGTATAAATATATCCTTGTTTGCACCAAAATTTATCCTCAATTATATCCTCAAGCCTTAACACAAAGCTTGATCCAATCACTAATCAACTCTACTAGATTTGACCCAATCAACTCTTCTAGATTTGACCCAAATCTTAACTCAAGGTTTAAACAAATCAATAAATCAACTATGCTCTCAAGTCTTATAAAATACTTACCTCAAATATATCCACAAATTCTCTAAATAACTTGCTCAATCTACTCTCAATTCTTCACTAAGACTTACCTCAAATCTTCTTACAATTCCTCTCTAGAACTTGTCCAATCTACTCAACAAGTCTTCACCAAGACTTACCTCAAATCTGCTCAACAAGTCCTCACTAGAACTTGTCCAATCTGCTCAACAAGTCTTCACCAAGACTTACCTCAACTCTGCTTTTAAGCTTCCACAAAAGCTCACACAAATTTGTCCTTAAGCTTTCATAAAATCTTACTCAACTTGGTCCTTAAGTCCCCTCTAGGACTTACTCAAATCTGCTCACAAGCTTTTACAAGAACTTGCTTAACTTTCTCCTTAAGTCCCCTCTAGGACTTACTAAAATATGCTCATAGTCTTACACAAAATCTTGCTTAACTCTATCCTTAAGTCCCCTCTAGGACTTACTCAAATCTACTCATAAGATTTCACAAAAGCTTGCTTCACTTTGTCCTCAAGTCCACTCTAGGACTTACTCAAATTTATCCACTAGCTTTCACAAAAGCTTATTCAAATCAATTGCAAAACTTGCATATAAAACTCAACTCAATCTCTCACAGAAAACCTCTTCAATCACACAAACAAGTTTCACTCATAATCTTGTTAAACCATAGAAGCATATAGAGAATTGTTAGAGACTCAATATGTTTCACACTCACAAAAATACTCAATCACTTCCAAACTCTTTTCTAAATCAATTTAGAATAAAGAACAATTTGTTTTATGGAACTTGAACTATCACTCCAATGCTTTCAATCAATAATGCTCAATCAAATTCAACTCAACCATTCACTCAATGAAACACAACTTGCTTACAAACCCTAAACAAGTGTTTCACAATGCTTTCAACAACTCACACTATGGAACTCAAACCTTGACTCAAGATGATTCCAAATTCACATAATAATGATACTCATGTTCTTTCACAAACCCTAGTTCAAGATAGTTCTCAATATCACATAACAATGATACTCATGTTCTTTCACAAACCCTAGTTCAAGATAGTTCTCAATCTCACACTCAATTTTCCTCACAACCATTCACCAATCATGCATGTGAAAACTCACTCAAACATTTCCAACAATGCTTATCAAACAAACATTTTCACTCCAACTTTGTATTTCACAACATTCAATCCAACAATATTCCACTCATAAGGAATATATGCCCATACCTTTTATTTTATGGAGAAATGACCTCAAAACCTGTCTCAATCACAATCAACCTCTTTGCCAATCTCAATGGTTAGATAGCAAAAATCTTCACTCAAATATTTCCCTCAATATTAATTCACCATTACAAAAATTAACAAGACTCAAATACACCTTATTATCTCCAAACTTATCAAACAAAGATTTCAATCACTCAGTTTCACTATAACCCCTTTCAGAAATTTAATGCATAAATTAATCCAAAATTCTTACTTATGTCTCCCTACTCAAAAATTGCATTTCCAAAATAATTGACTTTATAAATCAAAAATAATGCAATTTACTTTTAACTCACAATTATACCATTTACCACCTTTTGTCTAAGGTAAAAATTAATTTTACCTTACCCTCCTTTTAACTCCCTAGGTGCTCACTTAATCAAATTACACCACGCGCTTAAATAGTGCTCACAAAGAAAATTTAAACCACGTGCTTCGAATAGCGCTCACCAAGCAACCATAGACCATGCACTTCAAATAAAAACAATAAAATTTAATTACCTCGCACGCTCCTTGGTGGGACTCGATCCCAGGTCGCTCATCCACCAACGCCCTAGCCGTGGCCCAACTATCACATGAGCTAGGCGCTCACTTGGGAGGGAAAAGTGCCTCGTGTGCTTAGTACCTTCTCTCTGGCACCAAAAGCTAAAACCAAAACAAACTGCCCTCATCGAGACTCGAACGTGGAACCTCCGCTCTCCTAGTGACTTAACCACCAACCTCTTGCCACTAGCCCAACCAATTGGTTGGTGACCAACCTCTATGCCTTGAACGCTTTATCTGCCATGTTTTTTGCTGCACCTTTGGAAATCAAAAACCTTCGTATGCTCATGAAATTTGCACTTAATTTTTTGCTATCCCACAATGCATTAATCGGAGACTTAGATTCTTTGGTTGGCAAACCATATGGTATTTATACCATATGCCAATCTCATCGAATGTCGACTTGGAGAATAATTAAAATAAAATTGCGCTCACCCTAACTTTAGGGTTAAATAATATTATTTTATAAATTAATTTATAATATAAATATTATAAATTATTTATAAATTACCTTAGGCTTTAATTTAACCTTTAATATTATAATAAAAATATTATAATATTATTTCCATTGGGCCTAGGTATTTTTCTCTTTCGCCCTTAGACCTTTTTTGTCCGCCTTTAATATTATAATAATAAATATTATAATATTATTTCCTTTAGGCCTTTTCTTTAGGGTATTTAATCGTCCTTTTGACCAATCATGTGAAGCTCTTAAACCAAATCTCTTGGGCTTAAAATATAAATATTTTAACCCTTATTTTGCCAAGTCCTACACTGATTCCTGACACTGACTCTTGACATCAATGACAACACAACTAACTCAAAATTTCCAATAATATCCCCCTTTGTCATTGATGGCAACCCTTTTTTGTAACCATTCCTTTTTCCTTTTTCAACACTGCTCCCCCTGACTAAATGCTCTCCCCCTAACTCAAATCTCTCCCCCTAACTAAAATCTCTCCCCCTTTGACATCAATGGCAAAGGGCCACCTTTGGGGCTTGGGGCTAAGAATGAGATTCTTAGCTTAGCCCCTCCTCCACCTCCTCTCTTGAGGTGGTTAATTTTGGGGTGGGAGTATCTCTACTCCTAGCATACACTGATATTTACCTTTGTCCACCTTCTTCCTTAATTGATCCTTTTGATTCCTCCGAGTATTTCTATTTCTGCTTGTCTCTAGAAATTTTGCTCTACACCACTTTGTTGTATGCCCAATATTATTGCACTTATAACACTTAATGTTGTGGTTCCTTAAAGGTGTAAATATTTTGTAGTTCCTCCTGGTGAAGCCATATCCATTCCTATCATGAACCCTACAATTAATTGCCTTATGACCAAACTGATTACAAGAGTAGCAATACCCTTGAAAGAGATGCCTATTTCTAAAATTTCCATATTCCTGTCTTCCATGTGTCCTCCACTGTGTAGCCTTTTACCCAAAGCAATGGTATGAGAAGAAACATCCATTGAATAAATCTTACCTTAATCCCATTGGTTTATGTTGTTTCTTGATCCATTTATTCCTTATTTGTGCATTGTTCCTTTCTTTGTTGAAATTTCTATTGTCAAACTTATCCTCATAAGTCTCACTCCCTCTTACATTCTCTTCTTATGAAGCTTCTTCTTCTTTGGAGCTTGATATTGACTCCTCTCCTTGTTCTCTATGTTCCTGTTCAAAACCAAGTCCTATTTTGTTTGATGAAGATATTTGTACCTTGATAATTTTATCCATGGTCTTTGAGCTTCTCCCAAACTTGTGTAGCTTATCTCTAGACTCTTTTACTTCCTTCCTTAGTGAAGCTACCTCATGCTCTAATATTTCACATTCTAGAACCTTTACCTCTAACCTCTCTTTAAATATTCTTGTCTTAGCTATTGAGTTGGTTAGATCCTCTATAAGCTTTCCTTTCTCTTCATCACATTCTTGAAATTGAAGCTTGAGTTTTGAGTTTTGCTTTCTTACCTCTCTTAATGCCTCAAGGGCAGAAATAAGCTCACCCTCAAGATCAACTTCTCCTTCCTCTTATTCTTCCTCTGTTCCTTTGTCTTTAAGATCATCTTCATTCCTTTTTGATTTATCTTCAATAGGAGCACTTCCTTCTTCTTCTATTGTCAAAAGTAGACTTTCTTATTCTAGTCCTTCAAGAGCATCTTCATATTCATCTTCACTAAAACTGAATCCATTCCTTGTACAACTATCTTCAAGATGGCCAAAGTTACCACACCTAAAACACTTGAGAATTATTGGTGTCCTTTTTATAACCACTTATTTTTCTTCTACCAAAAATAGAATTTCTTCTTCATCATTATTTGAGGAGCTTCCATCACTATCACTTGAACTCTTACCTGCCTTGTCTACATAAAAAAATTTCTTATGCATTTGGAAAAACTTCTTTCCTTGCTTGCCTTGTCCATCCCTGCTTTTCTTTTGGTACCTGTGTTTTCCTGTTTCCCTGTTCTTATGATCCTGTTTCTCATCATCATTGCTACTTCCAACCTTTGGACAATCATTTGCATAGTGACCATATTTTCCACAATTAAAACATCTAACTAATTTTGTACCTTTATACTTTCTTGAGTCCTTGTTCCTTCTACCATAGTTTACTTCTTCATCACTGGATAACTCATTGCTTGAATATAACTTCTTACCCTTTGTCTTCTTTTTAAATTTGAAGGCTATGTCTTTCTATGGAATAGGATCCTCTTTTATTCTCATCTCAAAAGTTGTGATAATTCCATGTAGCTCATCCCTTGTCAAAAATTCAATGTATTTTGACTCTTCTCTGAAATCTTTACACTATAACTCTTAGGAAGTGACCTTAAAATCTCGTGGTAAACATCTATTTCTTCAACTTTGAACCCAAGTCCTTGCATGGAGTTAACAACCTCATCCATACGAAGTAGGTATGCAACAATATTTTCCTCATCCTTCATCTTTAGGTCTTCAAATTTTTTCTTGTGGTTTAGCAACTTTGCCATTTTGACCTTTTTATCTCCCTTCATATATACCTTTCAACTTATCCCAAATCTCTTTTGTTGATGTGCAATGCATAACCTTTATAAAATTTGTTTCATGCAAACCTTTTAAAATTCCATTCATTACCTTTGAATTATTTAGTTGTAGGAGCTTACCATCTTTATCTGTAGGTGGAGTGGTTGGCGGTATGTATCCATCCTCAACTGCTTGCCATATTTCATTTCCTAGTGCCATTAGGTGAATCTTCATTCTCACACTCCAAAGTGCATAATTTTTCCCATAGAACAATGGTTTTGCATTCCCTGAAGATCCATTATGATAATCCATCTATTTTCCTGTGAGCTTTTTCTTCAAGTTGTTAAAATATTTCGAAGGAACCCACTCTGATACCAATTGAAGAACACAAGCTTATACTGAGAGGGGGATGAACAGTATAAGACCACTTTTTACTTTTCTTTCTCAAACAATATTATCCAATATATCAATGGCAATATCAATAGCAGTAATCAAAGTAATGCACAAATCACCACACACAATAGAGACACCAATTTAATGTGGTTCACCCAATGTGGGATACTCCATGGAGAAAATATTTCACTAAAATTTTCTCAACAAATATCTTGGGAATCCTTCTCTATTACAATATTTTATGGACCTTTGTTCAAAGGAGACACCAATCCCCTAATCAAGTTCATGGATACCTATCCATAGGAGACACCAATCCCCTTTGTTGGTTTATGGGCACCAACCCATAGGAGACACCAATATCCTTTGCTAGTTTGTGGATCTCTATCCACAGGATAACTCCTCCTCTACTCTAGTTGGTAATCCTTTAGAAGACTACTACCTCCATTGCATTGGCTTGTGGATCTCTATCCACTAGAGACTACTATCCTCTGCTCTGTCACCTCCAAATCTTACTCTTAGTTTTGCTCAATATCTATCTCTATTATGGTATAAATCTGTCTTCAAGTCTACACCAAACTCTATCCTCAAGCCTTAACACAAAGCTTGATCCAATCACTAATCAAATCTGCTAGATCTACCCCAAACCTTAACTCAAGGTTTGAATAAATCAATCAATCAACTTTGCTCTCAAGTCTTCTCAAAGACTTTACCTCAAACCTATCCACAAGTCCTCTCAATAACTTGCTCAATATACTCTTAATTCTTCACTAATACTTACCTCAAATATGCTCACAAGTCCTCTCTAGAATTTATCCAATATGCTCAACAAAAGTCTTCACCAAGACTTACCTCAAATCTTCTCAACAAGTCCTCACTAGAACTTGTCCAATTTGCTCAACAATTATTCACCAATACTTGCCTCAACTCTGCTTGTAATCTTCCACAAAAGCTCACACAAATCTATCCTTAAGCTTTCATAAAAGCTTACTCAACTTTGTCCTTAAGTCCCCTCTAGGACTTACTCAAATCTACTCACAAGATTTCACAAAAGCTTGCTTAACTCTATCCTTAAGTCCCCTCTAGGACTTACTCAAATTTTCTCATAAGCTTTCATAAAAGCTTGCTTAACTCTATCCTTAATTTTCCTCTAGGACTTACTCAAATCTAATCACAAGATTTTACAAAATCTTGCTTAACTATGTTCTTAAGTCCCCTCTAGGACTTACTCAAATCTGCTCACAAGCTTTCACAAAAGCTTGCTTCACTCTGTCCTCAAGTCCACTCTAGGACTTACTCAAATCTGTCCACTAGCTTTCACAAAAGCTTATTCAAATCAATTACAAAACTTGCATATAAAACTCAACTCAATCTCTCATAGAAAACCTCTTCAATCACACTAACAAGTTTCACTCATAATCTTGTTAAACCATAGAAGCATATAGAGAATTGTTAGAGACTCAATATGTTTCACACTCACAAAAACACTCAATCACTTCCAAACTCTTTTCTAAATCAATTTAGAATAAAGAACAATTTGTTTCACAGAACTTGAACTATCACTCCAATGCATTCAATCAATAATTCTCATCAACTTCAACCAACCATTCACTTAATGAAACACAACTTGCTTATAAACCCTAAACAAGTGTTTCACAATGCTTTCAACAACTCACACTATGGAACTCAAACCTTGACTCAAGATGATTCCAAATTCACATAACAATGATACTCATGTTCTTTCACAAACCCTAGTTCAAGATAGTTTTCAATCTCACATAATAATGATACTCATGTTCTTTCACAAACCCTAGTTCAAGATAGTTCTCAATATCACACTCAATTTTCCTCACAACCATTCACCAATCATGCATGTGAAAACTCACTCAAATATTTCCAACAATGCTTATCAAAAAAAACCTTTTCACTCCAACTTTGTATTTCACAACATTCAATCCAACAATATTCCACTCATAAGGAAGATATGCCCATACCTTTTATTTGATGGAGAAATAACCTCAAAACCTATCTCAATCACAATCAACCTCTTTGCCAATCTCAATGGTTAGATAGCAAAAATATTTACTCAAATATTTCCCTCAATATTAATTCACCATTACAAAAATTAACAAGACTCAAATACACCTTATTATCTCCAAACTTATCAAACAAGGATTTCAATCACTTAGTTTCACTATAACCTCTTTCAAAAATTTAATGCATAAATTAATCCAAAATTCTTACTTATGTCTCCCTATTCAAAAATTGCATTTCCAAAATGGTAAGGGTTTGGATTTTGATTAGTTATTTTAATTTTTGATTAGAGGATGGAGAGCGGTAAAGTAGGCAAGTGAGTGGCGGATGGAGAGCGACCGGTAGGATGTGGCAGAAAGGAGGTAATATGGTCAAGAGAGGGTCCAGGAGAGACAAGCCATGGCATTGATGGCGAGGTAGGGCTCGATGCAGCAGGGGCCCAAGCAGATGGGTCGGACAGGAGCGAAGAAGACCCTCCTAAAAAGGAGGGACCAAGATGCGGGGTAAACCTAAACCAAAAATGATCTTATGCCCAGGTACTATGTCTAGGATCCCCAACAAAGAAACCCACCCAGGAACTGCTTCCTTGTGGAGCATATTTGGTCATCCTTGAAGACCTAATGGACATCTATCTAGAGCTTGAGTGTTTCACTCTGATTGGAAAGTTTGCAGGAGGGCGACCAAACATGGATACCATTCAGAAATGAGCTTTTTCCAAGTGGAAGACCAATGAAAACATGGAAATTATTGCCCTCTCACGGGGGTTTTTTGTCATCAGGCTCAACACTCAAGAGGACTGCTACAACATCTTTTCCAGGGGACCATGGTTCCTAGGGTGCAAGAGCCTTTTTCTCTAGAATTTGGGAGAGGATTTCAACCCTAAACCCTAAAACATAAATGTAGCTCCTCTATGTATTAGGTTGCCAAACCTCCCTTTCCAATTTTGGCATGAGAATGTCATCAGAGGGATAGCCTGGTCCATAAGTGAGCTTGTTGCCATTGATTCTTCCATCAAGGTCTGATCCAAGATTTTCCATGCCTACTTCTATGTCTTTGCTAACCTAGAAATAGAGTTACCAACTTTCATAAACTTGTATAGAGGAACACGCATCATCAATAGGCATCCCATCGAGTACAAAAATAAGCCAGCATTTTGTACTCACTATCGCACTCAAGGTCATTTCCTGAATTAGTGCCCTGTCTTGAGGGCCCAGAATCAAAATGCAACAGGTTCGAACAAGGGCATGCAGAGGAACTAGGGTATTCCCCATCTCAAAAAGGAGCCGATGCTAGGCCTAAAACACATCATGCGTAATCTCGCCCACCAAGGACCTCAGGAGGAAGGTCAGAGTGATGTTCTAGATCAAAGGCAAGCAAAACCATGAGCGAGGAGAAGCCTCCCCGTCAGCCCAAAATGAGCATGAGGGGCTCTCAAAATCCTTGCTTCACACTAGTTCTAGCATAAAGGATCTAGTTCCCTAGGTACAGACCCTTCCCAAAATTATTATTCTAAATTCTTTTATGGATGAGTACTTGGCGGGCAATAGGAAATCCCCAAACCACTCAAATAGGGGTGAGGTACCCCTTTCTCCTTTCTCTGAAAAAGAAGGCCCATTCATCTCTTGGAGAATCAGTCCCAGAAACACCAAGAGTAGGAAATAGGCCATTGACTATGGCAGTGAAAGGAAAATAGGGATACCCTCTGACAATGAGAAGAGAAACAAGGAAACGACGGAGGACATCGTAAATGGAACCTAGTTGATGCTTTTCTCTGATAATTTTGACAACCAGAATGACAAGCAAGGAACCAAATACCCCTTCCAGCTGGTGAAGGGAGGTAGGAAAAATCCTAAACCCTCAAAATGAAGGTCCTCTCATGGAATGTGAGGGGTCTCAACGAGGCAACCAAGTAGCGGTTGGTGGCTGACCTAAGGAAAAGGATCAATCCTTCCATATTCATTATGCAAGAAACTAAAATCGATGAGCTCTCTTATCGAAAGTCTTCCAAGGCCATTTGGTCCAAATGAGAGTGCCTTATCAGTCCATATCAAGGCACATCATGTGGGATCATGTGCCTTTGGGACCCTACCTTGGTTGAAGGAAGGTTTTTGTCATCCTCGAGTAGGATCGTAAACATTTTGTTTCACTCCACCAACAATTAGCCTTGGATCCTGTCCAAAATTTACGCTCCAAATTCCCTGATCGAGTGAGCCAAAATGTGGGAAACTGTAACTCAAATGAGGACCACCTTCAACACCTTTCCATGGATTATAGGAGGATACTTCAATATACCATTGTATCCATATGAGAAGAAAGGAGGTAATGACTCTTTCAGAAAAAGCATGGAGGATTTCAAATGTTTTGTTAATACCAATGATCTCATGGATGTTAAGCTCAAGGGGTCCTTTTTCATTTGGAGCAACAGGAGGATTGATAGAAGACTCATCTAGGTGAAGCTGGCTAGGTTCCTCATCTCTCAAGAAGTTATCCCTCTTTTTTGCGATACCACCCTATTGGCCTTACCTCGGATCATATCAAACCACAATCCCATCCTCCTTGAAACTGGCAGGCCCCCACCTTCAAAACTACTTTCCATTTCAAATCCATGTTGACTCTCCTTAAGGATTTCAAATATCAAGTTTCCTCATGGTGGCATCAAAATTTTGGATGATCCACAACTTCTTGGCTGGCTCAGAAGCTGAAGATGGTCAAAGAAAACTTGAAAATATGGAACAGGGAGGTTTTTGGTAACCTTTTCGCCAGTAAAAAGACCATTACTGAGAAAATTTAGGAGATGGAAAGGAGAATCGAATTTGGGGACCACAATAGCCCCACTATGGAGGAGGAAAGGAACCTCCTAGCATAGTTCCATAACATCCTAGCTAGAGAGGAAACCTTCTGGATGCAGAAGTCAAGAGACCTGTGGGTCAAGGAAGGCAATGCTAACACCAGGTTCTTTCATACCTCCACTATGCGGTATAGGACATCCAACAAGATCAGGGAGATTGTGTGCAGCAATGGATCATCCACCAAGGACATAGTTGAGATCAAGGCTGAAGTGGTGTCCTTTTTCCAAAACCTCTTGGGAAGTGCCCCGGAGGGTGACAGCCAAGCTCAGGATACTCTCCTATCAATTATTTCTTACGTCGTTCCTCAAGATGTGAACCTCAGACTGGTGGAACCTTTATCCCATGATGAGATTAAGGAGGCCTTATTTTCAATGCAACCTGATAAATCCCCTAGGCCAAGTGGTTTCTCTCTGAGGTTTTTCCAAACCTTGTAGGATGTGGTGGAGAATGATGTTTGTGAGGCCATCAGAGAGATCCAGTCAACCAAAGTTATCTCTCATAGTTTCAACTCCACCTTCTTGGCCCTCATCCCGAAATCCTTTGACTACAAATTAATCTCTGATTATAGGCCTATCATCCTGTGCAATTTCATCTACAAAGTTTTGACCAAGGTTATGGCCAATAGGCTGAAGCCCATTCTCCTCCTTATCATTGATCAGTCTCAAGGCAGTTCGGTGAAAGGGAGGAACATCCTGGATGAGGTCATATCGATCCATGAAACCCTTCATTATGCCTCAATGACCAAGAATGTTGCCCTTTTCCTCAAGCTTGATATGAACAAGGCCTTCAATAGGGTTGACGGAGGTTTCCTTCGAGAGATCCTCCTCAAGTTCGGCTTCCATCCCCTGTGGGTTGACCTCATCTAGGGCTACATTTCCTCCCCTTGGTTATCTATCCTAGTCAATGGCTCTCCTACCGATTTCTTTTAGATCTCTAGAGGTCTACGTCAAGGGGATCCTTTTTCCCCCATCCTTTTCATCATCCTCGTAGAAGCTTTGTGAATATCCCTCAAGGATTCCCAATAGCAAAAGAAGGTGACCGACATCCTCCCTACCTCAGGGATTGAGGTGATCACCCATAAGTAGTTTATGGATGACATGCTCATGTCTATCATAGCATCAGTTTCTCAAGCTAGATTCATCAAACGAATCCTAGGACTCTATGAGAGTGTTTTCGGTCAAAAAGTTAACTACATCAAAAGCAAGATCTTTTTTCTCAACACCCCTGTCAGGTGTCAAGTTCATATTGCAAGGATCTTGGGGTGCTTTATTGATTCCCTACCCACTACCTATCTTGGCCTCCCTCTCTTCTGCGGGCATGCTAAGGAAGGTATGTGGAACATGGTGCTCGAGAGAATCCATAAAAAATTGGCATCATGGAAAGGTAAGTTCTTATCCTAAGCTTCCAAGGTAACCCTCACTATGGCATGCCTCCAAGGGATTTCGACCTTTTCATATCTATTTTCAGATTGCCTGCCTTGGTTCTTCACAAGATTGAGCAGATCCAATAGAACTTTATTTGGTCAGGCAATGAAGACAAGTCCAGGTTTCCTTTGGTGGCCTGGGACAAAGTTTGTAGAAGTAAGAAGCAAGGAGTATTAGGGTTCAGTAGAATGGCCAAGATAAACCTAGCGCTCATTTCTAAACATGCCTAGAGGATCCTGGTAGATGAACCAGTAGAATGGGTTAGAATTGTCAGAATAAAATACCTCACTAACACTTCCTTTCTTGAGTATGGGATTCCCACTGGGGGGTCGACTTTCTGGAAAGCCATTTCCCAATCCAGGTAGCTGATCCAATATGGCATCAGGTGGATCCTTGGGGATGGTCAGAGTATAGATTTTTGGAATGATAGGTGGGCCCTAGAGGACCCTCTCTCTGAGCAGATCGGGCTAGTTCACCTTAAAACTTTTCTTGATAACAACTTTGGGTAGAAGGTGGTCAATTTCATTGAATGGAGAAATGGATACCTATAATGGAAATTAATTGATGTAGAGGGGCTAGATACTAAGTCCAAATTCCTATCCTCCATCCTTAAGGACATCATCATACCCACCAACAGAGGTCCAGATCAAATTATTTGGAGGGGGACCGATGATGGTGGATTCTCTGTCAAATCTGCCTATGAATTCTAATGCAAAGGGCTAAAATTGGACTTTCCTTGCAACATTTTCTAGATGAAAGCTTGATCCCATAGGTAAATTTCTTCTCTTGGATTGCCTTTCAAAATAAAGCTCTCACAATTGACAATATTCACAAGAGGGGGTTTGCTATTCCCAATAGGTGCTATCTGTGTGAGTCTGCCTGTGAGTCCTCTGACCACCTATTCCTGCACTGCATTTTCACTAGGTCAGTCGTTGGCTCCATCCTCTCTACCTTTTAGATCCAATGGATTCCCCCCAAGACCATTAAGGAGGATTTCTTCCAATGGCCCAATCCTTTTAAAAATCTCAAGCTCTGATTCCTATGGAATGCTTTCTTCCACCATTTTTTGTGGTATATATGGTTGGAACGCAATGGTCGGGTCTTTGGTAATCCTCCTAGGGATCCTCCCTCAGTTGCTCATAGGGCCATCACCTTTTCAATTGATAACTTCAAGCTTATCCCTAGCCCATGGCCCAAGCATGTGTTTGAAGAGGGTTTGTTCAAACCCTTGAAGTTATCAGGGGATATCAAGGAGCGAGAGGATATGTGGTCATCCAGGAAGGACGTCAGGTGGGTTAGGCCTCCTCAAGGATGGTTGAAGTTAAATTTTGATAGGGCCTCTCGGGGTAACCCAAGGGCGACCGCTGTGGGTGGATCAGTTAGAGACCATAATGGACAGCTCATCTTGGCTTTCTATGAAAACTTGGGGTTTCAAACCAATCATGTTATGGAGGACAGAGGAATTTTGATAGGACTCAAGCTCATTTCGGAGGATCCTCGACCCTTGGTAGTTGAAGGGGACTCACTAAACATCATTAACTACATGATGAATTCCCAAGATCCAATGTGGAAGGTTTTCAATATCATTTTTGAGGCCAGGAACCTCCTCCTCCGGAGGAACCTGGTCCAAGTCAAGCACACCTACAGGGAGGGCAATGGTTTAGATGACCACTTGGTAAATAAGGGATTATTTTCCACATGTTTTATGGTGTGGCAGAAATTGTTTTCAATGGATGTGGATAATATTGCCATCCAGGATATTGCTAATGATCCCACATAAGCAAGAAGAGAGGATCGAGCTTGGGCGGACAGGCACAAGGAGCATCGTGACACATGTCCTGTCAGGTACATCTGGTAATTCCATCATGTTGGTTTTCCTAAAACGTGATCCTTTTGTCATCTATCGAAGGCAGCAATTTTCAGAATGGATGAATCTGTTTCATTTTGTTGTTTTTCAGCATGTTTTACCTCCAGTTTGAGGTTTTTGATGTAGCCCTCCTGGGCATTACTATTTTTTTTTGTTGGTAAAGTTTACTATGGTTTCTACTGTAGTATCCCAAGGGGCTCATTTTTTTACTAAGGGTTGCGGCCTCTCATTTTATAAGGTTTTTGGGATCCTCTTAAAAAACCCATTTTGTATATAAAATATCTACTTACCAAAAAAAATTGCATTTCCAAAATAATTGACTTTATAAATAAAAAATAATGCAATCTACTTTTAACTCACAATTATACCATTTACCACCTTTTTTCTAAGGTAAAAATTAATTTTACCTTACCCTCCTTTTAACTCCCTAGGCGCTCACTTAACAAATTAGACCACGCGCTCAAATAGCACTCACAAAGCAAATTTAAACCACCAAGCAACCATAGACCATGAACTTCAAATAAAAATAATACAATTTAATTTACCTCATGCACTCCTTGGTGGGACTCGATTCTAGGTCGCTCAACTGCCAGTACCCTAGCCGCAACCTAACTATCATGTGAGCTAGGCACTCACATGGGAGGAAAAAGTGCCTCGTGCGCTTAGTACCTTCGATCATGTGCCAAAAGCTAAAACCAAAACAAACTACCCTCGTCGATACTCGAACACAGAACCTCTACTCTCCCAGTGACTTAACCATCGACCTCTTGCCACTAGACCAACCAGTTGGTTGGTGACCAACCTTTGCGCCTCAAACACTTTATCTGCCATGATTTTTTTTGTACCTTTGGAAATCAAAAACCTTTGTATGCTCATATAATTCGCACTTAATTTTTTGTTTTCCCACAATGTATTAATCGAAGACTTAGTTTCTTTGGTTGGAAAACCATATGGTATTTAAACTATATGCCAATCTCATCGAACGTCGGTGGGGAGGAGAATAATTAAAATGAAAATGTGCCCACCCTAACTTAGGGTTAAACAATATTATTTTTTAAATTAATTTATAATATAAATATTATAAATAATTTATAAATTACCTTAGGCTTTAATTTAACCTTTAATATTATAATAAAAATATTATAATATTATTTCCATTTAGGCCTAGGTATTTTTCTCTTTCACCCTTAGACCTTTTTTGACCACCTTTAATATTATAATATTATTTCCTTTAGGCCTTTTCTTCAGGGTATTTAACCGTCCTTTTGACCAATCATGTGAAGCTCTTAAACAAAATATCTTGGGATTAAAATATAAATACTTTAACCCTTTTTTGCCAAGTCCTGCACTGATTACTGACCCTGACTCTTGACATCAATGACAACACAAATAACTCAAAATTTCCAACATTTACTTCATTGCATCTTTGCTTGTTCATTTCAAAAAGGTCAACAATCACTTTTATTTTTGAATGGTTAGCTAAAAGTACCAAGGGGGATTGACTGTTGTGCCTCCAAGCTCAATCATATAGCTAAAGCTAGGATCAATCATCAAATCATATACTATCTAAATACTATGGATGCAAGCTAAATCTAGGATCAACCATCAAATCAAATAAGTGCCATAAATAAGCTTTAGGATGCCTACTATTTACTTTTTGTCTATTTCTATTCAAAACCTAGATCATAAATAAAAGAAAAATATTTGGTTTCATTTCTAGGCATTTGAAAGAAAAAAAACATATAGTTTGCATTCTAGGGTTAACTTTGTTTGTGCATTCTCTCAAACCCTTTCTAAAAAGAAAATATTTATTTTATTGCAAGTTAGGGTTTAGTCATCATTGAAAATCAAGAATCATACTAGGGTTAACTTCTTGTCTTCTTGCATTCATTTGTCTTGCATTGTTCTTTCATTTTCCATAGCTTAGATTTTAGAAAGGCCAAACATAGGTGTTTGATCAATATACACATCAAACATCTCCATCCCATACTTGGAGTGAGTCCTTAAACCATTCCTAGTGAACCCTTTAATCCCCAAGCCCTCGAGTGTAGAGAATATAACACACCCCTATGGTCACCTCGGCTCCTAGCGGATCCAATCAAGAATCGTACATGATAGGGCAGTTTTTCCCCCTCTACATCTTTGGTGAACCCAACGTGAAGGCACGTCTTTAGTGGCCAAATTAGGAAGCCTCTTCCTTTTATTTTTCTTTTGAAAACTTTAAGCAAGACCATTAAATTTGTTTTCTTAGAATTAGAAAACATTAAAAACATCTTAAAAATATTTTGTGTGTTTTTTGCTAGTTTTTAGATCCTTCCCTTCTCCTCTATCCTTTCTCTTTCTCCTAATGGCTCCCAACCTTAGGAGTAAGTGAAGGCTTTTAGATTCTTCAAGAAGATGACCAGATTGATAGGGAGAATCCTAATCTAGAAGAGGAAGAACATGTAGAAACCGGTATTGACCTTGATCCTCTTGAGGGGTCTAATGGACACCTCACCTTTAAATCATATGATCATATCTAGAATTTCATGAAACATCATAAGGATGCTTTGGTTAAGGCTATGGATGAAGAAGCCCAACTCGAAGAGGTTGGGACATCTCATCCTCCAACCATTTCTCCTCAAAATGTTCACACCAATCCATTGTTTGAATCTTCACATCATATTAATCCTTTTCATAAACCAACATATGTCACTACTATAACCACCAACATTGGAAGAATTCCACAAGTTCCTCCAACTAGTAGTGCATCTCAAGATTATGCTCAATTTCCTCCTCATTCTGCTCATCTCAACATTCATGCTTCTATGTTCCACCAAAATGTTAGTTATCCTCCATAACAAGATACCACATATCATAACCCATACCATAATAGTGTTAATACCTCCAACATTGGCCAAGTTCCCTTTCAACAACCTACCTATAACCCTCCCTTAGGGAACCTAGGGGTATTGCACAACAACAATCCCGATATGCAAAGTTTGATAAATATGGTGAAACAATTGGTCTCAAGAGTGGATATGATTCAACCTCCAAGTTTCACCTACAACTATAAGGAAATGTGCAATCAGCCCTTAGACCCTATCGTCACCTCTAGGCCCTACCCTAAGCATTTTCCAATGTCGGTTTTACCTATTTATAAGGGAACAAAGGACCCAATTGAACATTTAAGGATGTTTAGGACAACATGCCATGATATTATATATGATGACATGTTGTTACTAAAGATGTTCCCTAAGAGCCTTGGTGGTATGGCATTGGAATGGTATTATCAACTACCTCATCATTCTTTGAGGAATTTTGAAGAGACAATAGAATTGTTTGTTCAACAATTCGGAGCTTATGTTGAGAAAAATGTGACTATGAAAGATGTTTATATGTTGAAACAAGGTAAAGATGAAAGTTTTTTGGAATTCTTGTCTCATTGGAGAAGTTTAGTTGGATGATTGAGATATACCTTACCTCCTCGAGACATGCTAGATATCTTTATTGGAAATTTACAAGAGCAAATATCATATGAATTGGAAACAACAACTATTACCTCTTTCGACCAAGCAATAGATTTGGCAAGAAGGGTAGAGCAAGCCCTTATTCGAAGAGGTCAATTTAAGCCAAAGAAAGAAGAAGATAGGACCATGAAAGCTCAATATAAGAACAAGCATGTAGTTGGTGATGGGGTAATAGATAGTAGACCTGTCAACAATGTTGCTAATACCTTGCAAAATATGGTGCTTAGCAAACCTCAAAAACCCCCACCAAGGAATTTTACAAGACTCAACCAACCTATTTTGTTGGTCCTAAAGCAACTCTTGGAAGCTAACATGATTGAGTTACCTCCCATAAGGCAACCTGATACCATGGCTAATTGGTATAAGCTTGGTCAACATTGTGAATATCATAGAGTGGAGGGGCACATGAAAAATTCATGTAAGAGGTTGAAACATGTGGTTCAAGACTTAATTGATGTAGGTTACCTTGTTATAGAGGGTTCTCAACCTAATCCTCCAACAAACAATCAACCTCCTACTCAACAAGCACCCACAACTAATCAAGACATGGGGATCTTCCAAGATCCCCTACCTAATCATGGGAAATAGGCAACTAATCAAGTGTCATATCATAATGTGCCACCTCCCTACAACAATATGGTTGGTATGATAGCAGCAACTACAAGGCAACAAGCTCAAGCTCAACCAACTCAACGATATCAGTAGGAGATGAGTTCTACATCCAATCAACCTTCAAAACCACCCTTATTTTTGAAGAGTACCCAAAAAAGGAGCACAAGAGTAGAAAACCCACCCTTAGTGTTGAAGCCACAACCTAAAGTCTCCTTCGACATTCAATAATAGTTAGCTAGTACCCCAACCAAGATTTTCCTCTTAGAGCTTTTGCAAACTTCTCCTATTCATAGGGAAGCCTTGTTGAAGCTTCTAAGTCAACAATATGTCCCTCAAGACATTTCCCCTAGCGCTATAGCTGATGTTGTAGGCTCCCTTGGGATACATCATATCACATTTTTGGATGATGATATTCCTTCCTTAGACTTGCAAGGGGATTCTTCCCTCTACATCACTGCATATATTGGGGAAACATTTATCAAGTGAATTTTGATAGATAATGGTTCCTCCCTCAATCTATGCACTTATCAATTTTTCCAAAATTTTGGATTAAAAGAGGAAGATTTAATTAAATTTGATGTCATCATCAAAGCTTTCAACAATGAGTCCCAAGAGGCCTATGATATTATATCCCTCCCCCTTAGGGTTGGACCTAAGATCTTAGATACCTTGTTTTATGTGGTACCTTGCCCCACATATTTTAATCTCCTTCTTGGACGCCCTTGGATTCATGTAATGAGGGTTATCCCTTCTACTCTTCATCAATGTTTGAAGTTTGAATTCAAAGATCAACTTGTCACCATTCTAGGTGACCCTCATCCATTCCAATATTGTTCAATGGTTGAGCAAGCTCAATCTAGTCTCAATTTATGTCCATTAGTTTCTTCATCTCACATCACCAAGCAACTTGAAAATTTAAAGGTAAGTGAGGAACCACTAATCAATGTTTCATCACAAGATCAGGTCAATATATTTCTTCAAGAACCTCTTCTAGATTTAGCCAAGCTACCACCTTCACCAAGGACTATGGGTTTACCTCATAAGAAGGGTGAAGTAGTACACATTGGCACGTGTACCTTTATCTTCATGGGTATATCCCTTAAAGAAAATATCCGTGGTAGCAACCCTCTTCCTATAGAGTATTCTTTTGCCCATTGTTACCTATCCAATGATTACTCACTTCCCAAGCAAATCCTATCTAGTATGGGATATATAGGTAAAGGTTTGGGGCCACAATAGAAAGGTATTCAAGAGCCTTTGGAAGTTGAGCTTTGGCCTAGGAGATGTGGCATAGGCTACATACCCAATAAAAACCAACCTTTTCCATTTGATGATGATGATCACCTTATTACTTATGTCAAATATTTGGATCATCAAGGCTTGGAGTGGAGTGATGAGGATGAGGGACCACCTTATCCCACTGACATTCTATTTTACAATGTGGTAACTTTGGTGCATCCTGAGTTAGTTGTGACCCCAAGGGAGTATGCTAAAGGGGATACTCTTTGTGACATGGATCATGAGGATATCCTTCAAAATAGCTTCTTCTTTGATGGGTCAGTCCCTTGTGTTGTGCATGTCGAGTCTTCTAGTTCTCAAGAGGATCTTATTCCTATGTCTCCTAAAGACCTTGAGAAATTAGGAGTCTTCCCTCATTTCATTAAGAAGGATGACACAGTCAGAGTTTGCAATGAATTTCATTTAGTGACTCCCAAAGAATATGCTAATGGAGATACTCTTTGTGATATGGGTCATGAAGATATCCTCCATAATAGCTTTTTCTTTGATGGGTCAGTCCCTTGTACTATCATCCTTATCATTAAGATAGGAGGCACAATCAAAATTTGTGTTGACTATCATTTAGATCATTTGAACCAATTGGAGTTGCTGGATGAAAAGTGCATTCATGCCTTAGAGCATCTTTGAGCCTATAAAAATAGGCTCAAGCGATCTTATTCCAAGAGATTTTGCAATCATTCTTTTGAGGTTGGGGACCTTGTCCTCAAAGAAAACCAAAAGAACACCAATGCTCAATCAGATTTGAAAGGTAAGTTTTAGCCCAATTGGGTAGGCCCCTTTGTCATAACGACCAATTTTGGCTCAAGAGCCTATCATTTAGCTTCTTTAGATGGTAAAGAACTTTAAAGGAACCAATGAACATAATGCACCTAAAAATATACTATGCATGACTCTGCATTTTCATTTTCTCATATTACATTTAGCTTAGTTTTCATATTGCATTTGGTTTGCTTGTTCATACTACATGATTGTCTATCATATTTTGCATGGTTTGCCTAACATTCTATTCCACTTGCATTTTTGTTTGTCATATAGTTGCATTGTTGCTTGATCATATTTGCATGATTGCTTGATCATATAGATTTTTGGGGACTTCGTGAGGATGGCAAGTGATGAAACCTAGTTAGGTCTTAGCTCACATGCATTGCACTCATACTAGGGCTCTGATGCCTAGAGAATCCCCAACCTAGGGCCCATCTCCATGCATTTTCATCATTGCATTTGCTCATGTCTTTCTCTTTTCTTTTATATTCCTTGACCTTGAAAGTATAAAATGATCATCAATTATTCTCCAAGTCAAGGGATATAGTTCTTCATCTTTGTATATCCTTGTCCTTTGCATATTTTATTTATTCTCTTCTCCAAGACAAAGGATATACGTTCCTTCTTCTATCTGCTCATTTTGCTTTTGCTCACACTTCTTCCCTTTTGATCTTTCAGTTTTTAAGATATCCTTGTAGGATAGGGTTGTTGAGCAAGGTGCAGCAAAAGAATTGCAAAAGTATTGTCATTGTTGTCAACACAGTCAGATTGATGCAGTTTGTGCAGTTCAGAGGTCAGTCAGATCAAGTGCGGAAAGTTTCAAGGAAAACAGAGGTGACCCAGATTTAGAAACTGGCAAAAAGAGACAAGGAAGAAAACTGTCGCGATATCGCGACATGTTTTCTGTCGCGATTTCGCGACATGGTCGAGGAGAGAGAAGGAACAGAAAATGTCACGATTTCGTGACATGTCGAGTTTTCGCTGAGGAGAGAGAAAATGTGTCGCGATATCGCGACAAAATCGAGGAGAGAGAAGATGCGAGCAAAACTGTCGTGATATCGCGACATGGCAGAGGAGAGAGAAAGTGAAAGCTAAACTGTCGCGATTTCGCGACATGTTGAAAAGAATGGAAACAAAGGTGTAGCGATATCGCTGCATGGTGAAAATACATGGAACTAAGGTGTAGCGATTTCGCTACGTGTTGAAACAAAGAGAAACTAAGGTGTAGCGATTTCGCTACATGTTGAAACAAGGAGAAACTAAGGTGTAGCGATGGCGCTACATGTTGAAACAAATGGAAACAAAGATGTAGCGATTTCGCTACAAGTGAAAAGACACAAACAAGAAGATGTAGCGATTTCGCTACTGCATGGAGCAAAGAGCGTACGGAAGCCAGAAGCGTCGCGATTTCGTGACGAAGATAACGATGACGTCAGCAAGGGCCGAAAGTGTCGCGATTTCACGACAAGTTTCAAAGAAAGCTGCTAGAAGCCAAAAAGTCACGATTTCATGACAAGAAGATGATGACGTCAGCAAGAGCCGAAAGCGTCGCGATTTCGTGACATGTTCCATTTTCGCTGGAGTTGGCAAGGAGAGTTGTACGGAAGAGCAAAGTGTCGCGATTTCGTGACATGTTCCATTTTCACTGGAGTTGGCAAGGAGAGTTGTACGGAAGAGCAAAGTGTCGCGATTTCGTGACATGTTCCATTTTCACTGGAGTTGGCAAGGAGAGTTGTACGGAAGAGCAAAGTGTCACGATTTCGTGACATGTTCCATTTTCATTGGAGTTGGCAAGGAGAGTTGTACGGAAGAGCAAAGTGTCGCGATTTCGTGACATGTTCCATTTTCATTGGAGTTGGCAAGGAGAGTTGTACGGAAGAGCAAAGTGTCGCGATTTCGTGACATGTTCCATTTTCGTTGGAGTTGGCAAGGAGAGTTGTACGGAAGAACAAAGTGTCGCGATTTCGTGACAGCATTGATGATGACGTCAACAAAGTTGAAAAGTGTCACGATTTCACGACAGGATGAAAGGAAAGCTGTTGGAAGCCGGAAGCGTCGCGATTTCGCGACAGCATTGAGGATGACGTCAGCAAAAGTTCAAAGTGTCGCGATATCGCGACAAGATGCAGGGAAAGCTTGCAAGAGCCAAAACTGTCATGATTTCACGACATGCTTAAGGATGACGTCAGCAAAAGTTCTAAGTGTCGCGATATCGCGACATGAACAGAAGAAAAGCTTTCAAGGCCAAAATGGTCGCGATTTCGCGACAACCTTCAGGGTGACGTCAGCATAAGTTAAAAGTGTCGCGATATCGCGACAGGTAACGATCAGCGGGTAAAACCCGTAGGAACATGCAAGGTGACACGTGTCAAAAAAGCCGACAGGAAAATCATGCAGCCAGTTACATAAGAAGTAACTGAAGTCAGACAGACAGGTAAATATTGACAGGTGTTGGACATGCAATGCAACAGCCAAACATGCATAATTGAAACGCATTCGAAAAGCCGAATATGAAGGATAATAAAAGCATTCGAAAGGTCGTATTTGCAGGCATTCTAACAGACGTATTTGAAGCATACAGAAAAGCCGAACATGAAGAATCAAAAAGCTTTCGAAGAATTGCATATGGAGAAAAGAAAAGGCACTCGAACAGCCGTATGTTCATGCATTCGAACAGTCACATTATGGACAGGAGTAATGAATTCGAACAGTTGGAGAAGGTCATTCGACTGCATGCCAGATTGAAAGGTTATAAAAGAATAATCGTACAGAGAAGATGTTGCTGTTGTTAGAGAGAAATTGTTGTAAAAGGAGGGTTAGATAAGAATCAAGAGAAAAATAAGCAGAGTCGTGAGAGTGTGTAGAGTTGGGTTAATTGCAGACCAGTCAGGGTCGTGCTTGAAGTGAAGACATTTTATGTCATCCTAAATTGATCAGAATTGCAGTCCAAGTTGGTGCTTGGTACTTGGAGTTGGTGCTCCATATGTTGCGACGAGAAAAGTATCGGGGGTTGGTGCTCCTTCCAGTTGGTGCTTGGTAAAATATTTGTAAAATTGATTTTGCAAAGACTGGATTTGGATTGGAGTCCAAGCAGTCATTTTTGAGGAGTAGCCAAATTGGTGAACCTCGGTATATTGAGTGTTGTGGTGTGCTCTCTTGTTCAAGTTGTTTTTTTTTTTGTTAAGTTCTCTTTATTTCATATTAAATGTTGTAGATATAAAAATTTAATAGCTACACTGATTCACCCCCCCCTCTCAGTGTCATTGTGTAAACATCAATTGGTATCAGAGCGAGGTTCCTTGTACAAGCTTAATCAGCTAAGGAGATCTTGGAAGAAACAATGGCAGGTGGTGAAGGATTTTCATCCAACAAAGCTCCCTTATTTGATGGAACAAATTACACCTTCTGGAAACTCAGAATGCAAACATATCTGAGTGCATTGGGATACGATATTTGGGATTCCGTAGATAGTGGATACACAAGCACCCACTACCCCTCCAACAGACATCTGCTGAGAAAAAGAAATTTGAAAACAACTCCAAAGCTAAGAATGCCATAATGTGTGGGCTTGTTGACGAGTGAACCGATAAGAGTCATGAGTTGTAAATCAGCAAAGGACATGTGGGATAAACTGAAGAGCATCCATGAAGGAGACAGTAAGATTAAGGAAGCAAAACTGCAAACTCATCGAGCACAGTTCGAAGCACTGCAAATGAAGGAAGATGAAAACATAGAGATTTATATGCTGAGAGTCAACGGAATTATTAATGCAATCAGAGGACTTGGTGAAGAAATTGATGATGCAGTTGTTGTGAAAAAGGTTCTCAGAACACTTCACAAAAGATTTAACTCCAAAGTCTCTGCAATAGAAGAGGCAAAAGATCTAAACAACTTCAGCATGGATGAGTTGCATGGTTCCCTGACAGCATATGAAATGAGAATAGGACAAACCAAGTCTACAGACAGAGAAGCGGCTTTTAAAGCACACAAGAATGTAAAAGCTGAACATGAATCTGAGGATGAAGGAACACTGGATGAAATAGAAGCCAATTTTGTTCGGAAACTCACAAAAGGAAAAGGAAAATATAGAGGGAAGCTACCTTTTAAATGCTTCAATTGTGGAGGAGTCGGTCATTTTGCAGCCAAATGTCCAATGCAGGAGAGAACCAAAAATGGTGAAGGTTCACACCAAGAAAAAGGTGACTTGGAAGAAGAAACAAAATTTCAGAAAGAACAACTTCAAGAAGAAAAGCTTCATAACCAAGAATGTCAGCAGTTCTGAAGAAAGCACAGATGAGGAGTCTGAAGAAGAAGGAGGTGAAGCTCTGTTCATGGCACTTGAAGAAGAAAGAACAGAGGAAAATCAGGAAGGTGATGAAAATTCCAAGGATGAAGCTGAAGTGTATTTGGAAGGAGAATTGGTTGCTGCACTTGAAGAGTTGAGTGCAGAAAGGAAGAAGAATAAAAAATTTTCAAAGAAATTAGAGAATGCCACAGACATAATAAACAATCTGAAAATACAGACAGAGGAATTCAAGAAAATGTCTGAAGTTCTTGATGAACAATTAAGCGTAAAGACAGTTGAATGCAGCAAGCTAGAGGAAGACATTGTTAAGTTAAGGATGCAGTTAGAGGAGATGAATAGAAAATTGAAGCTGTTTTCATAAGTTTGAAGAAAGTACTCTAAAGCTGGATAAAATGTTAAATAACCAAAGGCCTTCGGGCATCAAATTTGGTTTAGGCTTTGATGAAGGAGAATCTTCAAAGGATTCAAAGAACTTGAATATAGAACCCACAAAGAAAGAAGAAAAGATCGGGGTTGAACCGGAAAAACAAAATCATGCAAAAGAAAACAATAATGCCAGATTCAAGAAGAATACTGACAAAGATGGATTCACAAAAGTCACACATCCGAGGAGGAGAAGAGTCATGGCTCCTACTTCAAACTGGCAAAGACCGGCACCCAGGTTTAATCATGCATTTTTTGGTTATTGTTTTAAATGCAATGCTTATGGCCATAAGATTTCAGATTGCAGGCATAATGTATCTCAAAGGAATTTTACTAGTAGAAATGTTTTTTCTCCTTTAATGAATTATGCAGTTGAATGTTATAATTGTCATAATTTTGGACATATTGCTAGAAAGTGCAGAAGCACTTTTGCATCAAATAATTATCAGGGTAGAAAATCTCAGCCAAGTGGGTTGAAACAAAACCAGAAATTTCCTGAAAAACAGGCACATGCTAATGAAAGGACAAAGGCAAAACAAGTAGCAAAATCTGCTATCAAACCGGAATGGAAAGAAAATGAATCTTTGATTGTCCAGATCGCTTTTAAAGCTCGGAACAAATCAGCACCTTGGATACTTGACGAGTGGTTGTTCCGAGTCACATGACGAGTGACAAGCAAAAGTTTGAGAATTTACAGAATTATGAAGGTGGTTCCGTGAAATTTGGAAATAATGATGGAGCAAAGATTGTTGGAAAGGGATCAGTCAAGATCAGTGATGGCAATATAAAATCAAAAGAAGTCTTGTTTGTAATTGGCCTGAAGCATAACTTGCTAAGTGTAAGTCAAATATGTGACAGAGGTCATGATGTAATCTTCAAGAAGGAGGGCTGTGAAGTAAGAAAGACAAAAAATGGAAAGTTAATAGCCACTGGACTGAGAACTTCAGGAAATCTGTATACACTTTCAAAAACTGTAGAAGGAACATGCTTGATGGGACAGGAAGATGAAAATTGGCTATGGCACAAGAGGCTTGGGCATATTAGTTTTGACAATCTGGCAAAAATCAGTTCAAAAAGAGCAATTAGAGATATACCAAACATTGGCAAACCTGTAAATAGCATCTCTGAGTCATGCCAAAAGGGAAAACAAACCAGAGCCACTTTCAAAGCAAAAGAATACTTCACTAGCAAGCCATTAGAACTAATTCACATTGATCTATGTGGACCCATGAGAACTGAAAGTATAAATGGACACAAATATTTTATGCTATGTATAGATGACTACTCAAGAATGACATGGGTACTATTTCCGAAACTCAAGTCAGAAGCCTTTGAGATGTTTAAAACCTTCAAAAATCTTGTTGAGAATAAATCGGGAAAAAGAATTAAATGCCTAAGATCGGACAGGGGAGGAGAGTTTATCTCCGAAGAATTTGCGAGAATCTTGTCAAAAACATGGGATAAGAAGACGAGTTTTTAGCGGCTAGGACACCTCAGCGAGAATGGTGTTGTAGAAAGGAAGAATAGAACAGTGCAGGAAATGGCAAGGACAATGCTGGAAGAAAACAAAATAGCTGACAGATTTTGGAAAGAGGCAGTTCATACTGCAGTTTACATTCAAAACAGGTGCATGTTGAGACCACATGAAAGCAAAATAGCTTATGAGTTGTGGTTTGGCAGAAAGGCAACGGCAAGACATTTCAAAGTATTTGGCAGCAAGTGCTACATAAAACGGACTGAAGATAACCTCGATAAATTTGAAGATAGAGCTGATGAAGGTATCTTTCTCGGTTACTCAACAAAAAGCAAGGCATACACATGTTACAACAAGAAGTTGAAGAAAATTGTTGAAAGTGCTGATGTAAAAGTTGATGAAGGTAGAGAACAAGAAACTACTTATCAAGAAAACTACCCTATGTATGAAGAAGTCATTGAAGGTGATGATGAAAAAGAAACAGAGAAGAATCAGAAAATTGATCCAGATAGTGTAAAAACTGAATCTGAAGAAGAAGAAAACAGGAAATTTAAAACAGGCAACTGGCAGAAAAATCATCCAAGTGAACAGATTATTGGGGATCCCACAGATGGTATTCAAACAAGAAGAACAGCAGTGAGGAACTATTCTCTGTTATCTAGTATTGAACCTAAAAATGTTGCTGAAGCAAGCACTGATGAAAGTTGGATGAAGGCAATCAATGAAGAACTAGATCAGATAGAGAAAAACAATACATGGGAATTAGTACCTAGACCAACAAATAAAAACATAATTGGCACTAAATGGGTTTTTAGAAATAAATTGAATGAAGATGGGCAAGGTTGTCGGAAATAAGGCAAGATTGGTATGTAAAGGCTATGCTCGAGGTTGAAGGCATTGATTTTGAAGAAACTTTTGCACCGGTAGCCGGACTAGAGGCAATCGGAATGTTTACGGCATTAGCGATTCATAAAAACTTCAAAGTATATCAAATGGATGTAAAATCAGCATTTTTGAATGGAAAAACTGGAAGAAGAGGTTTACATTGAACAACCGCGATGGCTTCCAACTTGGTGAAAATCCAGATTTTGTTTGCAGGTTAAAGAAAGCTTTATATGGATTAAAACAGGCACCCAGAGCATGGTATGCAAGGCTGGATAATTATCTAATTAAACAAGGGTTTAAGAAAGGTTTGGTGGATAGCAACTTATATGTCAAAGCAGAGAAGGGTCATCTTATTGTTCTTGTTGTTTATGTAGATGACATAATATTTGGCGGCAGCATGGATGAATACTGCAAAGACATATCAATTAAAATGAAAAAAGAATTTGAGATGTCAATGATTGGTGAACTTTCTTATTTCTTAGGATCACGAGGTCAATCAAAATGAAAAAGGCATTTTTATTTCTCAAGTTAAATATGTAAAAGAAATGCTGAAAAAATTCACAATGGAAGACGATGAAACCGGTCGAGCACTCCTATGACAACGGCTGCAAGTTGAGCAAGGATGATAAATCCCAGGATGTAGATCAAACAATGTACGGGTCTATGATTGGAAGCTCGTTGTATTTAACGACCACTAGACCGGATATATTACAAGCAGGTATGTATGGTTGCAAGATTTCAGAGCCAGTCCCAAAGAAACTCATGTAACAGATTGTAAAGAGGATCTTCGAGATATCTCAAGGGCACTATGGATTATGGGTTGTGGTACCCAAAAGGTAAAGATTTCACTTTGATTGCATATTCGATGCAGATTGGGCGGGGATGTATTGATGACGAAAGAGCACAAGTGGAGGAGCATTTTATCTTGGTGACAGTCTGGTAGCATGGCACAACAAGAAACAAGAATCGGTATCTCTATCCACTGCAGAGGCGAGAATACATTGCAGGCAACAACATGTTGTACTCGGATATTATGGATGAGACAAACGTTGAAAGATCTTGGTATCCATTTCAATGAACCAATTTCAATTAAATGTGATAACACTAGTGCTATCAACATATCCAAGAATCCGGTAATGCATTCAAGAACCAAACATATTGCAATCCGATATCATTTCTTGAAGGATAAAGTTGCAGAAGGAGAGGTTAAATTGGATTTTGTTCCAACTACAGAGCAAGTAGCTGATATATTCACAAAACCTTTGCCAAAGGAAGTATTTGAATACCTTCGGAAGAAGTTGGGAGTAGTCACACCACCCAAGCATTGACTAGCTATGGGAAACACATTCTCAGGGGGAGCATTCAAACTTTTTAAGTCTGAGAATGTTGTGCATAGACTCAGGGGGAGTCTACGATGAGCCCTTTGGTATTATTGGCAAAGGGGGAGAAGAAATTAAGCAAGGTTGCAGTGTGTTGCCAACAATTCCAAAGGGGGAGATTGTTGAGCAAGGTGCAGCAAAAGAATTGCAAAAGTATTGTCATTGTTGTCAACACGGTCAGATTGATGCGGTTTGTGCGATTCGAGAGGTCGATCGGATCAAGTGCGGAAAGTTTCAAGGAAAACGAGAGGTGACCCAGATTCGAAAGCGGCAAAAAGAGACAAGGAAGAAAAGCGTCGCGATATCGCGACATGTTTTCTGTCGCGATTTCGCGACAGGTGGAGAGAGAGAAGAGGCACGAAAATGTCGCGATTTCGCGACATGTCGAGTTTTCGTTGAGGAGAGAGAAAATGTGTCGCGATATCGCGACATGTCCGAGGAGAGAGAAGATGCGAGCAAAACTGTCGCGATTTCGCGACATGGCAGAAGAGAGAGAAAGTGAAAGGTAAACTGTCGCGATTTCGCGACATGCTGGCAGAGAAGGAAACAAAGGTGTAGCGATATCGTTGCATGATGAAAATACATGGAACTAAGGTGTAGCGATTTCGCTACGTGTTGAAACAAAGAGAAACTAAGGTGTAGCGATTTCGCTACATGTTGAAACAAGGAGAAACTAAGGTGTAGCGATGGCGCTACATGTTGAAACAAATGGAAACAAAGATGTAGCGATTTCGCTACAAGTGAAAAGACACAAACAAGAAGATGTAGCGATTTCGCTACTGCATGGAGCAAAGAGCGTACGGAAGCCAGAAGCGTCGCGATTTCACGACGAAGATAACGATGACGTCAGCAAGGGCCGAAAGTGTCGCGATTTCGTGACAAGTTTCAAAGAAAGCTGCTAGAAGCCGAAAACGTCACGATTTCATGACAAGAAGATGATGACGTCAGCAAGAGCCGGAAGCGTCGCGATTTCGCGACATGTTCCATTTTCGCTGGAGTTGGCAAGGAGAGTTGTACGGAAGAGCAAAGTGTCACGATTTCGCGACATGTTCCATTTTCGTTGGAGTTGGCAAGGAGAGTTGTACGGAAGAGCAAAGTGTCACGATTTCGTGACATGTTCCATTTTCATTGGAGTTGGCAAGGAGAGTTGTACGGAAGAGCAAAGTGTCACGATTTCGCGACATGTTCCATTTTCGTTGGAGTTGGCAAGGAGAGTTGTACGGAAGAGCAAAGTGTCGCGATTTCGTGACATGTTCCATTTTCATTGAGTTGGCAAGGAGAGTGTACGGAAGAGCAAAGTGTCACGATTTCGTGACATGTTCCATTTTTCGTTGGAGTTGGCAAGGAGAGTTGTATGGAAGAACAAAGTGTCACGATTTCACGACAGCATTGATGATGACGTCAGCAAAGTTGAAAAGTGTCGCGATTTCGTGACAGGATGAAAGGAAAGCTGTTGGAAGCCGGAAGCGTCGCGATTTCGTGACAGCATTGAGGATGACGTCAGCAAAAGTTCAAAGTGTCGCGATATCGCGACAAGATGCAGGGAAAGCTTGCAAGAGCCAAAACTGTCGCGATTTCGCGACATGCTTAAGGATGACGTCAGCAAAAGTTCTAAGTGTCGCGATATCGCGACATGAACAGAAGAAAAGCTTTCAAGGCCAAAATGGTCACGATTTCGTGACAACCTTCAGGGTGACGTCAGCATAAGTTAAAAGTGTTGTGATATTGCGACAGTAATGATGCGGCGAGTAAAACCCGCAGGAACATGCAAGGTGACACGTGTCGAAAAAGCCGACAGGAAAATCATGCAGCCAGTTACATAAGAAGTAACTGAAGTCAGACAGACAGGTAAATATTGACGAGTGTTGGACATGCAATGCAACGACCAAACATGCATAATTGAAACGCATTCGAAAAGCCGAATATGAAGGATAATAAAAGCATTCGAAAGGTCGTATTTGCGAGCATTCTAACAGACGTATTTGAAGCATACAGAAAAGCCGAACATGAAGAATCGAAAAGCTTTCGAAGAATTGCATATGGAGAAAAGAAAAGGCACTCGAACAGTCGTATGTTCATGCATTCGAACAGTCACATTATGGACAGGAGTAATGAATTCGAACAGTTGGAGAAGGTCATTCGATTGCATGCAGATTGAAAGGTTATAAAAGAATAATCGTACGAGAGAAGATGTTACTGTTGTTAGAGAGAAATTGCTGTAAAAGGAGGGTTAGATAAGAATCAAGAGAAAAATAAGCAGAGCCGTGAGAGTGTGTAGAGTTGGGTTAATTGCGGACCGATCGAGGTCGTGCTTGAAGTGAAGACATTTTATGTCATCCTAAATTGATCGAATTGCAGTCCAAGTTGGTGCTTGGTACTTGGGGTTGGTGCTCCATCCGTTGCAGCGAGAAAAGTACGAGGGTTGGTGCTCCTTCCAGTTGGTCTTTGGTAAAATATTTGTAAAATTGATTTTGCAAAGACTGGATTTGGATTGGAGTCCAAGCAGTCATTTTTGAGGAGTAGCCAAATTGGTGAACCTCGGTATATTGAGTGTTGTGGTGTGCTCTCTTGTTCAAGTTGTTTTTTTTTTGTTAAGTTCTCTTTATTTCATATTAAATGCTGTAGATATAAAAATTTAATAGCTACACTGATTCACCCCCCCCTCTCAGTGTCATTGTGTAAACATTAAGGGTAGGTACCATATGAATATCATTTATGATATTTCTACAACCACTTATTATATTAGGCATATCTCTTAGCTCTTGAAATTTCAAAAAGGACACACACACATGTTATTATTTTCTCTTTGCTCCTCTATTTTCTTCTATTTTCTACACATGCACATACACACACATTGTTTTGATGTGTCTTGATTTTGATAATTCATCTTTTGCATACACCACACCCCTACCAGGTAGTACTCACTTTGGAAATTTAATCTATATTTCACCCCATATAGGATAACTTCATGGTCATGAGTGAGGGGCAGCCTCCATTCGACCATTTGTGAGCATACATCTTAGCGGATATCTCTTCATATTTTTCCATCCATGAGCACTACACCCATAGTGGGTATTACTCCACACTTGACCATATTTGTCAGCATAACATTCTTATGGGATATCTTCATGGCTGCAAGTGAGGGTCAGCCTCCATTCGATCATTTATGAGCATGCATCCTTTCAAAGTTCTGCTCCACTCTATTCTTTGTGTTTGGTTTATGTTCATTTTGTCACACTAATATTTCATAGTCTATGCTGATTCAAAGTTCATATTCCAAGAACCTTTTATTTTTTGACATTCTCCTTTTGCTTCTTCTTCTCCTTCTCTTATTTTCTTTCCTCTTTTCTAAAATTGTGCCCTGTCCATATGGGGTGCAACTTCGCTCTACTCTGAATTCGTGGTCCATATTTGCGGGATGCAATTTTAGCTAGAGTCATATTTTTATCCTTTTTCTTCTATCCTTTCTTTCATAATATTATTTTTTAATCCCTTCATCCATCCATGCATTTCTTTCATTTAGTTAGCTTCATTTCATCATGCATTGCATTAGTTTAGTTCATTCATGCATTCATAAGTTAAGTTCTTTTCATTCATTCATGAATAATTAAACATAAAAGCATATAATAATCGCAATCACACATAATAATAATGCAACATGTTATTACTTGAGAAAAAAGAGAGGGCACACATTTCAATTAGATCGGTGTGCCACAGTCTGAGCCCAGCACACTCAACCCTCCCTAAGGATGCATGCCACACTCAAAATCGGCATGTCACCCTAATCCTAACCCTAGATCTAGGAGCCTGTCTCCTTTGCTCTACTTTTCTAAGATGGTCTTGGTGGGGGTATTTTCATGAACTGCATCACAATCCATGATCTCGACTATGATTGATCCTGTGTCTAAAAGGAAGAATATGGAGTAATTCTTTGCTTCATCGACACTACCTAGAAGTATAGAGTCTAGTAGAAGGTCTCCCTCTGTACTTCCACCTTCAACCTCTCCCTTGTCCTTTGTAGATTTTCCTATAGTAGATAGATTACCATTCCCTATTATCTATCAATAATGATAACCATCCCCTTAGTTTGATCCTACTACACTTCTGGTCTAGCCAACTCACCTCTTCCCTAAGCAATCTACCTCAACCCTCATCGTATCTTGCTCTAAGAGTGTCATGGTCAAGGCACTCCATAGCCTCTCTATCCTTTTAGACCTATCCTCTCAAATTAGGTCCATATCCCTCTACATGGCCACTATGCAATCCTATAATACCTTTGTCTCCCCCATTGATTCCTTACCTGCAGTCTTGCTTCTACCAATGTGGAGGCCTCTTCGACTGTCCTGCTCGATCCAAATTTGATTATCATAGGGGTATCTCCTACCACTCCCTCTCCTTGGTCCCAATATAAATGGTGGTTGCTACCACCATATCTCTATGTACCTATGACTATGTCTATTATGGGACCTCCTAGACTTTTCATCATTGCTCTATGGTGCATCGGGTCACCTTTCAAAGTGCCAACTACACCCGTTGGTCCATAACCTAATTCTTCTACATTGGCATCGATGGGGAGATACTTAGGGGTATAATACTCCTATACCATCTCCTATGTTTGAGGGATACCCCAATATCATCCACCCCTAGGTCCACATATGGTGGTTCATACAGGTCCTCCTCCACCATCTCCTCACATCAGGGTCCCCTTTGACTCCTAATGGGTCCCTCTATAGCTACTTGTACCAATAGTATCCTAGGTTTGATATCTCCTAAAAGATATCAAACTATCACTAGACCCGATTAAATTAGAAGATCTCTAGCTCCCTCTTCTCTATAAAAACCCATCTGACCCTCTTGACTCTCAGTAGCGCCTTTGTATCCTTTTTCTAGCTAGGGTGTAGGCACCATGGTCATCATATAATCTTGTGCTTTGACAACTCATATATCACATGCCTTTTGAGTGGCAAGATCCTGGTATATGTCCTCTAGACCCACTCAAAGCTCTTGGACCACCTATATGTTGTTGGCCACTCAAAGTTGGGTAATGGCCCTGGCAATGCATATGGTCTCCTAACTAATATGTGCTCCAAGCATCATCTCCATAGCACCCTACTAGCTCATTGATAGGGATATGGCTCTCTTAGACCTTGTGGGCCTAATTCCCTAATAATATATAGAGCATGTAATATTGTCCTCATGCCCTGTAAACTACCCTCTACCTGATGAGGATGCAGAAGATGCACCACACATCCTCTATTGTGATCATCATCTCTCCCATCGATATCCAAAAGGTATATGACTTCGGGTACCACCTCTCTACCATTTTTTTTAGAAGCACTCTATTTTTCTTAACCCAGGGTATATTTACCAGATGCAGTAGCTTCACCATCCCTAGGGTGTACCTCTATTTTTATGAAAGTCCTCATAGATCCTCCTTCAAGGATCTTAGTCACCACTTCCTACTCTCTAGTACATCATGTTGCAACCAAAAACATAACAAAATTTTAATCAGTTCAACATAATAAATGCAAATAAATAAAAATAGCAGAACTCAGCACCTAAGATTGCTTGTCTTATCTCTATTTTTCTCTTCCTGTAGTTTTATTTATCTGTATTTTTTCTTCCCTCTCTCTTCTCTCTATCAAAATCGTGCTCCACTCTCTTTGGACATGATTTCATCCCCTCCTTTATTCTACCAAATTTGAGCCCTTTGCTTGTGAGGTGTGAATTTGTGAAGTTAAGCTGTGCAATTTTGGGGCATGACTTTAGTCACCATGGTGAACCAACAAAAATCATGGTTGGCATCGAAATCACATTGGGGTCATGCGTAGCAATTTCTTCCAAAAAGACATAAAATATGCTAAAAATCCTAATCTATCCTAGTCTAGAGGAAGGATTTTAGTCCTTACCTATGCTTGATTCACTGTTGTGTTGGCCTCACCCTTCACAATGGCTAAATTATGTGCGGGAAGCACCATTTGTCTTTTCTTTGGAGCCCTTATTCTTGCATGGTGAAAATGAATTCATTTTCACCCTCACCTCTTCTTATACCCCTTCTTTTCTCTCTCTTGTCTGTGCTTTTGCTCTGTTTGCTACTCTCTTTTATTTTGTGTTATCTTTTTTCAATTTTCCTTAGGAATTTTACATTCCTTCTAAAACTCAAGGGGGCACCCCATTCTAAGAGGAATTAAAGTCCCTAATACCTTATTTTAGGTGTAAAAATTTCAAAGTGTTCGGTACGACACCATTTTTGCACCACCTCTTTCTTCTAAACTAGACATCCCTTTTTTGTTTGTCATTCTTTGACCATAGGTGTCTACATATTTATTTTACACATTTATTAGGTCATAAATGCATCAAAGAGGGGAAAAATGTAGACATGGAAAATTGACCCACCCAAGTGAGTCAATCTTCCTAGAACCCTTGAGAGGGACCTCAAACTTATGAAAGCACAATGTTGAACCTTTCTTTCCCCTCCTTCCTTTTTACCTAGTTTTTTTGAAATCGTGGTCACCTAATATGAGACAAAACAACAAGTTAGGGTTTTATCTTAGAAAATCCAATTTTTGGGCTAATCCCGAGGACGTCAGCCCTCCCCTAGGTTTGTATTTTTATTTTCCCACCCTTTTGCCCTCCAAACATCTTATAAATAGAGGGTTTGGATCCTCTTTTTGATAAAGTACTAGAAGTTTTTCTAATAAGTTATTCCTAGAATTTTTCCAAGTTCCAAGCGATTCTAGAAGTGCTAAATAATAAATATCAAGTGTTCTTTTGGTTTTCTTTTGCTACTCTGATTCTAATTTGCTACACTTAGTGGATGAGTGTTAGAGCCTTAAGAATAATTCTATCATTTTGTAGAGGTTTTCATCCTTTAATCTATTCTTTCATTGCCATCAGGTTTCTTCTTTTATTTTATCATTATTAGATCATTAATTATGTATTTTGCATCTCATTGCACATTAATAAATTGTTTTTGCACTTCTGCTACAAAATCATGCCCTATCTGTATAGGGCATGATTTCAATAAATCCAAAATCATGGTTGCTCCTTGTGAAGCATGATTTTAGGTGCATCAGGTTTGGGGGTAAAGTTTCACTTCCAAACCCTCAATATGTGTTTGCATGCTTCATCTAGATCATAATACTGTTGTTTACATTTTATTTTTTGTATTGTTTCATTTCATTGCATCTTTGCTTGTTCATTTCTAAAAAGGTCAACAATCACTTTTGTTTTTGAATGGTCAGCTAAAAGGACCAAGGGGGCTTGATTTTTGTGCCTCCAATCTTAGTCATATAGTGGCCTAAGAAAACTCCTAAACACTGATTATTTTCTCTAGGGTTTTATAAAGTTGTTTTGCAATAATTGAAGCTATCTGGATACTATGCATGCAAGCTAAAGCTAGGATCAACCATTGAATTATATAAGTTACCTAAAGAATCTTTAGGATTCCTACTATTTAATTTTTTTTCTATTTTTGTTCAAAACCTATATCATAAGTAAAAGGAAAATATTTGGTTACATTTCTAGGCATTTGAAAGGAAAAAAGCATATAGTTTGCATTCTAGGGTCAATTCTATTTTGTGCATTCTCTCAAACCATTGCTTAAAATAAAATGTTTATTTTATTACAATTTAGGGTTTAGTAATCATCAAAAATTAAGAATCATACTAGGGTTAGTTTATGGTCTTCTTGCATCATTGTTTTTCTTGCATTGTTCTTTCATTTTCTATAGCTTAGATTTTAGAAAGGCTAAACATAGGTATTTTCTCAATATACAAATTAAGCATCTTCATCCCAGACTTGGAGTGAGTCCTTAAACCATTCCTAGTGAACCCTTTAATCCCTAAGCCCCCGAGTGTATAGAATATAACACACCCCCACATTCACCTCGGCTCCTAGTAGATCCAACCCATAATCATACACAAAAGGGTAGTTTCCCCCCTCTACAGATGATAAAACTATGTGTGGAGTATTTCTTGATTATGATGAAGATTCAATAGGTTATATAATAATTGATCCAACAACAAAGAAAATTTACATAAGAAGAGATGTAGTATTTGATGAAGGAAACAATAATGTTGCTAAGGAACAAAAGGATGATTCATGAATAATTCTAAGTTTTTCACAAGAATACTCATCAAGTGAAGACTCAAAATTAAACATATATGATGAACAAATAGAGAACTTAAAGACTACTACAACACTTCCAATAACCAATATGGCTTAGAGATACACTTAAGGACTCAAAACTAAAACAAATGTTAGATTTCACTACTACAATATCGTAAACTCGTAGTCTAATGAGAACGAATAGAGGATTGATAAGTTCTATAGTAGAATATACAACTACTCTAACCACTTTAAATCATCCAAGATGGAAAGCAACCATGGAATCAAAATATGCAACTTTATTGAAAAATAAAACCTAGAATCTGGTTAATTTACCTCAAGAAAAGATAATTGTAGGATGTAAATGGATCTACAAGATCAAATATAAAGGAGATGGTTCACTTGAAAAATACAAATCTTGGTTATTTGCAAAAGGATATACTCAAACATAAGGAATTGATTATGAAGAAACCTTTGCACCAATAATAAGAATGACTATTATTTGAATAGTTTGTGCTTTAGCATCATATCATGGATGGAAACTTCATTAAATGGATGTAAAAAGTGCATTTCTTAATGGTGATCTTGAATAAGAGGTATATGTCATAACTAGAAGGATTTGTGATCAAATTATAGGAACAAAAGGTTTGCAAGTTGAACAAATATTTATATGGTCTTAAGCAAGCACTAAGAGCCTGGTATATAAAAATTAATAATCATTTATTACAACATAATTTTAAAAGAATTTAGTCAAATCTAAATATCTGTATAAAAAAGGATGGAAATGAAAAAATAATATGTATTATAGTAATCACAGGAAACTTAAATTTTCTAATAGATGAAGTTAAAATGGATCTAGAAAAGGATTTTGAAATGACAAATTTGGAACTTCTTCATTATTGTCTTGGTCTAGAAAATTGTCAAAATAAAAACAATATAAAAATAACATAAAAAAAGTATGCAAAATCATTACTTGAAAAATATGGGATGAAAAATTGTAAGCCCAAAGATACTCCTATGGAGCAAGGATTGCAATTGTCTAGATATGATAAGACATCTCTAGTCTCAACCACTATCTATCATCAATTAATTGGAAGTCTTTTATATTTAACAAATACCCAACTAGATATAGTTTTTGTTGTAAATTATCTTTCAAGATTTATGCAAGAACCTAGATAAAGTCATTGGAAAGCCACAAAATGAATACTATAATATATTAGCAAGACTACATAATATGGACTAACATATAAAAATAATGATGAAAAATTTTGTATAGGGATATTTAGATTATGATTATGCTAGATATATAGATGATATAAAATTTAAATTAAGCTATGTTTTCTATCTTTTTTTTAGACCTATTTCTTGGTTCAGTAAAAATAGCATGCAGTAGAACTTTCGTCTACATAAGCAAAATATCATGCAACAAAAGATACAGTCTATGAAGCACTTTGGTTACAGTACATATTGTCAGATATTGGAATTAGAAGAACTCCTACAATAATAAATTATGATAATCAAGGAGTACTTAATTTAATAAAAAATCTAATTATTCATGAAAGAATAAAACACATTGAAGCTCAATGTCATTTTATCAAGGATCATGTTCAAAATCATCATATTTAGTTAAAACATGTTCCTATTGAAGATAAAATTGTAGATATTTTTACAAAAGCACTTGGTTGAAACAAATTTCAAATATTTTAGAATCATCTATGTACATCAAGAGAAGTTCATATCAAATAATGTAATATAGGGGGATGTTGGATAATATTACATTATTTGATAAATTAGGATGTGCAGGAAATGCATGTGTCTTGTATTAGGAGTGCAAGATTCATATAGAAGTGTGCAAGTGTCATAGAGTCAAGTATGCATGTAAGAAGAGAGTGAAGAGTCTAGTATACAAGTGGCAAGATGATAAGCCAAAGGTCGTGGGACTTGTCATATGGAGAACAAAGTTCAAGTATGTAAAGAGTCATATTACTATAGCCATGTTATAGAGACAAAGCTCCATATAATGTAACACATCCGATTATCCAATTATAAAGAGGAAGATACATAAATGTGAATAAAGCTTGTATACAGATTTTGAGCGATTAATATTGTAAATTTTCTTCATGCATATTTCATGAATGATTTAGGCCATTTACATTCATATTTGATATTGTAAGTGAATGTTATTTTTATTATTATATTGGCCTTGATATACATATTAGATTGCTCATATATAATTCTACTCTTCATTATTGATATTTTTTACCTTTAATATTATGGCTTATTTATATTGGGACCTGTGATATTCTATGGTAGTAAGAATTAAATTCAAAGACAACTTATCAACCCTACATGACATATATATTTCATAATAGAATGCACAATATTGTTAAATATTATGTCGATGATTTCCTTGGATGATCAATGAAAAGAGAAGATCATGTCAAGAACCTAAGATAAATATATAAGGTTCATCTAAAACCTTTCAAATGTATATTTTGGGTAACATCTAGCAAGTTATTAGGATTTATGGTGTCTAGATGAGGCATTGAGGTAGATCACAATAAAATATCAACAATAACCAACATATCATCTTCCTAAAACTTGAAATATCTTAGAAGCTTGTAAGGCAAGACCCAAGCAATTCAAATATTTATATCCCAATTGGCAGATAAATGCCAACCATTTTTTAGGCTATTGTGAAAAGGGATCAAGTTCAATTGGGATGAGGAATGTAAGAAATATTTTAATGCTTTAATAACATACCTACTATATCCTCTAGTCCTCATTCCACCTGATCCCCCCAAGCAATTTTTATTGTATATTACAGCTATAATTCATGCTTTAGGTGCCATGTTGACACAATATAATGAGCAAAATAGAGAACAAGTTGTTTACTATATTAGCAAAACGCTCATTAGCTATGAGACTAGGTATACCCCTTTGGAAAATATATGCTTAGCAATGGTCTTTACTTCTCAAAAGCTAATACATTACATGTTAAGTCATAAAACATACATTATAGCCAAGGTTGATCCATTGTGATACCTTATGTCTAAACCCTACATTTTGGGTAGGATATCCAAATGGGTTATGGAACTTAATGAATTTGATCTTAAATTAATTAGTTATAAGTTAGTTAAATAACAAGTGGCAGTTGATTAGCTAGCAATATCCCCTAGAGATTGAGTACCCCGATGATATGGTGTATGCTCTTGAGGCATCACAACAAGATTTCTAGACTCTTTTCTTTGATGATGTGATATGTGTTAAGGGAACAAGGTCAGAAGTCATCCTAGTATCACCACAACAAATTGTAATTCCTTTATCTTTTAAGCTTCAATACTCATGTACTAATAACACAACTATAAATGAAGCTCTCATCCTTGGGCTATAAGCAACCCTGGCCATAAAAGTCACTTATCTCTCCATTTTTTGAGATTCCCAAATAATAGTTAACCAAATTAATGGATTTTATCAAACTAAAGGTGATAAATTAAAACCATACAAAGGCATTATGGATAACTTGATGAGTTATTTTGAAAAATTAACCATTGATATGATTCCATACTCTAGTAACCATCAAGCATATGCAATGGTTGTCACTGCATCACTTATACCTTTAGAATAGGAATATGAACAAGTGATAATTATCGTCCATAAAATTAGACAACCTACAACCTTACCATCCATTCAAGAACCACTAGCTAATTTTTTCATAGAATAAATATCAGTCCTTGACTCTCAGTATAAGGAAATATATGATTTCCTTAAGAGTGATGTTTTGCCTAAGGTATTAAATGTAATGAATGAAATAATATTAGACAAAACACTTGTCAATTTGTGATAATGGGAGGAATCCTTTATAAGTGAACATTTGATGGTATTCTCTTAACAAAAATAGTCATTCAAGATACCCATGAGGAGGCATGTTGTGGGCACTTCAATGGATTTGCCATTGCAAAGAATATCATTTGTATGGGCTATTATTGGTCGACTATGAAAAGATAATAATGTATGCAAATATGTTAAGTGTCATAAGCATGATAACTTAATTCATGCACCATATCAAGAGCTCTAATCAATCGTGTCTCCTTGACCCTTTCTACTTGGGGCTAGATATTATCAAAAAATTAAATCTGATGTCATCTGATGGAAATAATTTCATCATAATAACAATTGAATACTTTACCAAGTGGGTAGAGGCCATGCTATTATCCTCTTGTACTAGCATTTAGGTCTCCAAACTCATCTTGAATCAAATCTTATCATGATATGTCATTCCTAACACACTTATATCTGATAACGACATTCCTTTCAAAAATTAAAATGTAGTCAAACTCTATGCTCAATTCAAAATTCAACATCAGTGACCAATACCATATTACTCATAGGGTAATGGCCAAGTCGAGGCTTCTAATAAGATATTAATCAATATCTTAATTAAAATTTTAAGCAAAACTTATAGAGATTGGCATTTGCAACTATATCTTACTTTATGGACATATCACACTAGTTTTCAAACTCTGACTAGATTTGCATGCCATATTTCCCTTTGAATTAGAAGTATCATCTCTTAGAATCCTTCTAAAGGATACAACAATTGGTGATGAGTGTCACCATGCATGACTTAGCCAACTCGAGTTTCTTGACAAAAAGTAGACTTATACCTTGGAGTACTTATGTGTGTATCATCTAATACTTAAGAAAACCTATGGGAAATGAGTTTGACCTTATTCCTTTGATGTAGATGACTTAGTTATCAAGGAAAACCAAAAAAACACTAACGCTAAGGAAGATCTTAAGGGTAAATTTAAACCCAACTGGTTAGGTCCCTTCATTGTAATAACAAAATATGGATCAGGTGCATATTGCTTGGCCACATTAGATAGTAATCAACATAAAAATCTATCAATGTAATGCATATAAAAATATATTATGCTTGAATCTGCATGTTTTCCTAATTTTATAATTGATTGTATGCATGATTTCATTTTAATATATTTGTGCTTACCTTCATATGCCTAAATTGTATGTTTACATGTGTCTACTTGTTCATCCTATAAATTTATAAGGGGGCATACTACAATGAAGCAATGATGATCATAGCTATCAAATAAGTGTCACTTGCATTACACCTGTAGTAGTTCACTGATCCAGTGGACTCCCTTGACAACTTCACCAAAATCCTCTCTAATCCTTTGATTTTTTAGAAATTGGAAAAAAAATAAGGTCTTGATGGTATATAGCAATCATCAACTACAACCCAACCATATCTTGATACCTTGGCTTCTCTTTCTAGAATCCAAAAATTCTAAAGAACTTATGTGCATTTACTTGCTTTTCATATGTTTACTTGTTGCATAATTGAATAACTTTCACTTGCCTATGTTCATATGCTTGTTGTTTGCATATGGGGTCAAGATGATTCATTATGACCAGTGTTGATACTAGTTAGGATAGATCACATTATAGACTTAAATATTAGTTAGGTACCTAAGGTAATAAATCTCTCTGATGACTCATTTTGAATGAATCACTCATTATTTTAAACTTTTTTTTATATCATCTCTTCTCATCACATGTTTCCTCTAGACTTGTTAGCACTATTTTTATTAACATATCTTTTAACTCAACCCTATACCTAGGAAAAATGGGTGATCAAATTATTTAATACCTGGTGATTGTTTGAGAATCAAAAGCATTCATCTACATTTAGTAATCCTATCAAACATCTTTCCTCTATATAGGGATCTATCAAAAATTTTAATCTCATCATCTCTTCAAGCATTGATTTCCAAACATCATTTTCATCAAGTTATGATACACCCTTATATCCAAATGGAAATTTTGGTAGAGTCATTTACCACTTAGTAAGTGTTTGCAATTCCTACACATCCAACGAGCGAGGAATGATTTTATCAAATGTTCTTCGATATAGGGGTATATCATACATCTAAATAATAACAAACATAATATTATAAGTAGGCCAACCTTTTGATCAATTTATGATTCATTCTTATATCTAGAAATAAGGTAGGGTATAATTATTCACCACTTGGCAAACGTTAGCCTTCCTATATACCTAACAAGATAAGAATAACTCTATCAAACCTTCTTCTTCGATATAAGGATATATCACAAATTCAACTTTATCAATTATCAAATTTATTTTTATACCTAAAATCGATGAATGAAATATGATTACCCAGTACATGATAAAGTGTCTAAAACACCTAATGATATTGTATAATTAAAATAGAAATACTACATTGGTATAAACCTCTATCAAAATTATCATATAACCACCTTCTTTTTCTAAACCAAGACAATGTGATGAAGCGTAATTGTTGACAACCCTACATATCATAGATTTTTTTTTGGGGTCTATTACGTTATTTGGTACATGCTAATGTACCTCCATGGTACCCATGGTACATTTGTAAATAATAGATTAGGGTTGAGTCTATAGTTGAGAGTGTGAGTTATATTTCCTGTTTTATACAAGTGTGAATGTGCAGAAAATGTACAAGTGTCATGTAAAGTTATAATGTGCAAGAAATGCACAAGTGTCATGTGAGTTAAAGTGCAATTGTAAGTTGAGTCTATGAGCACAAGTGTCTTGTATGTATGAGAACAAATATGTAATATAAATATGTGCATAAGTGTCTTAGATTAGTGTGTGCAAGTTATAGAAGTCTAAGAGTCATGTATAGGTGTACGTATGTTATAGTGTCAAGTGTTCATCAACTATTCAAGTGGCAAAGTAGTCAAGCCAACAGTCATAAGACTTGTCATATGGAGAGATATAGTCAAGTATCCAAAGAATTACACTACTATGAAAAAGATATAGATAAGGATATATACAAGGAGAACAAGCATTATTGTCATTGTTTGTAAGAGAAAGAGAAGTAATAAAGCTTGTATACATTTTGAGAAATTAATATTGTAAGTTATTTTACATGCTTAGTACATGTATGATTCAGGCTATTTACATTCATATTTCTTCATATTATTGAATGTTATTTGATTTATTATAAGCCTTGATATACATATAAATTTTCTCATATTATTCTACTCATATTATTATTTTTATCTTTATATATAGTGGCTAATTTATATTCAATCCTGAGAGATATAACCTATGATATTTTGTGGTAATGAAGATATAGTGTCTATAAATTTTCCTTGTTTGGTAATGAAGCATTTCTTTTTAATCAAAATTATAAAATTCAACATTATGTTTTGATCTAGCATCTGAGATACTGACAATAGATTAGTAGTTAACCTGGGTACACACAATACATTCTCAACTATGCATTTTTTATCAGGTAGATTGATTGACACAATTCCTAAGCCTTTAACCTCATATGTTTTATTATGTGCAATCGTAATTGGTTTACCATTTCTTTCTTGAGGAAACTTAAACCATTGTTCATTTCCAGCCATATGTTTGCTTGCTCTTGAGTCATCATACCAATAATTTTCCTCTAAATTTATTATCCCATGTGCCATCTTAAAAAAAGTTCTCTATTTTTCAATTGAAAGAAGGGGCTTTGACCCATTTGACCATGCTCTTCTTTGTGACAAATTTTGATGTTTTTGAGTTCCTCTTTCTTCAAACAAAATTTCTTTTGATGAAGCCATGATTAAGAAATTTTTCTTTCAATTGTTTTTGTCAATTCTTCAATTTATCTCTATTCTCTTTTCCTTTCAAAATTTCCTTTCTTCTTTCCTTCCTTTTAAAAAACTTTTTCAAATTCACTTTTAGTAAAGGTAAATTACGTACCTTAAATTTCCTTTGCTTAATAAGCCTTCAAATATCATATAAAGTCCTTATATTTCCTTAAAATTTCTCTTTTAAATTCATCCCCTAAACTTTCTCTTAAATTATTTTATCTTATTCTTTTTGTCTCTCTATTCAATATTCTTTTAATAAATTTCTTTCCCTCGCGAATTCAATAAATTCACCTCTTTTCCTCTAATCCTTTGGCCTTTTCTTTGAAATAAATAACTCCTTCAAATAAAACCTTATTATATTTCCTTTTGAAATAAATATTGTTCTTTATATTTGCACATGGTCAACTAAATAATTCGAGCAAAGTGTTTTTTTTTTACCTTTGAGACTTTAATAGTTTTTTGGTATTTATGCACGAACAAACTCTGGCCATGACTTGCATTGAATTATTTATCTTGTTCTTCTCCGATACCTGCTACCATCGATGCCATTTTCTCAAGCATTTTCAAAGACATGTTATGTGTCGTTTCTTCTTGCTTTGATAATGTTTCTCCTGGCATTAATTATGTTGGCTTTATAATTGTGATTCTCGTTCTAAGAGTGAATTGTCTAGGCTTCTCCTCTTCCTTCCTTCCTCATTATAGGGCCTTCACATTTATAAACTCTCTTTTGCCACTTCGGCTTCTTCCTTCAACAACTCTCCAAATTGGTAAGTGACTTCATTCTTTGGAATGCTTACACTCAACAAAATTGCTCACAATTTTTTCATAGAAATGATTTCTAGCTTAAAGTTCTTCACTCTATAGCATTCTCTCTATGGCACTCCCACATCACTTTCTTTAACCAATTTCTTTCTCATAGTGGATTCTCACAAGCTTGGACTTCTCTCAAATGTGTCTATGATACCATTGTTTGAGATTTGAAAACTCATTATATTGAAAGAAACTTGCACAGGATTACAATTTATAAGTTTGAGCAGAACTAATTTGGGCTCAATATTGTTGGCTTACAACTTTCATGTAATCAAATCCTAACATAGAAAAATGCTAATTTAGACATATCTCCTATATGCTCTCTCAATGCTAACTAAATAATAACTACGTAGAAACAATAATATTCAAAGTCCAACATTCTCCCCCTTAAAGTTGAGAGGGCTGACTAGACAATCTCTCAGCTTTATATACTGAGCTTTAGCAACTCCTTTGGTGAAGATATCTGCTATGTTGTCCAAAGTGCTGCAATGCTTTAGCTCAACCATATTTTTCTCCACCATGTCTCTAATGAAGTGATACTTCATGTCGAAGTGTTTTGACCTGTTGTGGTGGATAGGATTATGTGCCAATTGAATGGCACTCATATTGTCACAATACAATATGGTAGGATCATTTTGTCTTTCACCTATTTCTTCAAGTACTTTTCTCAACCATAAGGCTTGGGTACTAGCATTAGCCTCAGTAGATGATAGTGCTACAACAGTTTGCTTTTTAGAACTCCAAGTAATTAGTCCTGACCCAAGACTAAAACAATTCCCTAAAGTAGATTTCCTATCATCTATATTGTTGCCCCAATCACTATCACTAAAGCCAACTAATTTTACATCATCATTTTTGTGGTAATGGATCCCATAATCCATTGTACCCTTTACATATCTCAAAATTATTTTAGTTGCTTGTAGGTGAAGTTCAAATGGATCAGCCATATACCTTGATACTAGAGAAACAACATATTGAATATCCGGTCTTGTGTTGGTGAGGAACATTAGACTCCCAACCATGCTCCTGTAAGTGGTCTTGTCAACTTTTGGTGCTCCATATTCTTTTCTTAATTGGATCCCATGACCTATTGGAGTTGCAACAGACTTGCATTGCTCCATAGCAAATTTCTTTATCATGTCATGAGCATATTTATGTTGACATATGAAGATCTCATTTCCTGTTTGATGTACCTCCATTCCTAGGAAATAATGCATCAAACCTAGATCCTTCATTTCAAACTCTTTCATCATGGAGTTTTTGAACTCCTCATTCATTTTATCACTACTACCCATGAATATTAGATCATCCACATATAAGCACACAATGAGGATGTCTTTACCTTGTTTCATGTAGTAGAGAGTAGGTTCACTTTTGCTCCTAGTGAATCCATACTTATGAAAGTAGCCATCAATGCGTGAGTACCATGCTCTTGGTGCTTGCTTTAGGCCATACAATGCTTTCTTCAATTTGTAGACAAGGTTCTCCTTACCTTGTTCTTCAAAACCTTGAGGTTGTTGCACAAAAACCTCTTCATTCAAGTACCCATTGAGAAAGGCACTCTTAACATCCATGTGTTGAATTTTCCACCCTTTGTGGGCAGCCAAAGAAAGCACTAGTCTAATGGTCTCTTGTCTAGCAATAGGAGCAAAGGTTTCCTCATAGTCAATCCCATACTTTTGAGTAAACCCTTTTGCTACTAGCCTTGCCTTATGTCTTTCAATGCTCCCATCAGCATTGAACTTGGTCTTATAGACCCATTTACATCCAACACATTTCTTGCCCTTAGGAAGCTCCACTAGCTCCCATGTATCATTCTTTTTTATAGAGGTCATTTCCTCTTTCATGGCTTGTTGCCATACATCATGAGTACATGCTTTTTCATAACTAGATGGCTCTAGCTCTACACTAGTCATTAAAGCATAGTTTACAACATCTCCCTTAGGTTCTTGGGAGTCTTCATCACCATACATGTGCAGATTTTCAAGTCTTTTCAAGACTTCATTCATCTCACTAGCTTGGCTTCTAGTGTATCTTCTTTGAAAATTCTTATCCATCATTTGGTAGGAGGGATGGTACTAAAGTGTTCTCTTACCTCTTGATGGTGAATCTACTTCCATGGGCATTGGAGAAGAACTTTCTGATCTTTGTGGACTTGGAGTAACACTTGTTGTACTTGAAGTAGAACTCTTTCTTGGACTTGGAGGAGGACTTCCATTGTTGTTCTTGTTAATGGGCTGCATTTGGGAGGAGCTTGCATCTTGAGATCCATCATCAAAAAAAAAATTTTGATGACCCCATTCTCCCCCTTCATCAAAAATTACATCTCTTGAGATTACAACTTTGTGAGTTTTTGGATTGTAGAGTCTATATGCCTTTGAAGACTCACAATACCCAATGAAAATACATGCTTGACTTTTGGGGTCAAGTTTCTTTCTTATCTCATCAGGAATGTGTGCATATGCAAGACAACCAAAAACTTTGAAGTGCTTTACATTTGGCTTTTTGCCATACCAGCCCTCATAGGGAGTTATCCCATCTAAACTAGAAGTGGGACTCCTATTCAAAATGTAACCACTTGTCCTAACAACATCAGCCCAATACATGTTACTGAGTTTCTTTGTTTGAAGCATTGATCTAGCCATTTCTACAATAGTGTGGTTCTTCCTTTCAGCCACACCATTTTGTTGTGGAGTGTAGGCAGTAGTTAATTACCTTTTGATCCCATAATATTTACAATATTTGAGAAATGCATTTGAACAAAACTCCCCTCCTCTATCAGTCCTTAATATCTTTACAACATACTCACTTTGATTCTCTACATTATTTTTGAAATCCTTGAAACATTCAAAAGCTTCATCCTTAGTTTTCAAAAAATAAATCCAACACATTCTAGAGAAATCATCAATGAAAGTGAGAAAGTAAGAATTGTTACCCAAACTTTTGGTATGCATTGGACCACAAATATTCGAATGTACCAGTTGTAGTGGATGGCTTGCTCTCCATGCTTGACCTCTTGGAAACTTTGTTCTTGAGTGCTTTCCCAAAACACAGCCTTCACACACCTCCTTGTGCTCTTCAACTCTTGGTAGTCCACTCACCATAGCTTGAGAAGTCAACAACTTCAAGCTTGCAAAATTAAGATGACCAAATCTCAAGTGCCAAAGCACACTTGGATTTTCTATGGCTACACTAGCAAGTTGGGCACCTCCTTGTTCCCCAAATTTAAGAGGAAACAACCTATTATTTGTCATAGGTACTTGTGTAACAACTCTATTACAATTGTTTTTGTCAAAAATTACACATTTTCCATTTTCAAAAACAAGTTTATAGTTCTTTTCCATGATTTGTCCAACACTAAGAAAATTATGTTGGAGTTTAGGAGTGTAATAGATATTGTTCACCTTCTTTGTGCCTTCTTTTGTTGGAACCTCCATGGCTCCCATACCTTCAACTTGTAGTGCCTTGTCATCTCCCAATTTGATCTTTGATTTATATGTGGAATCCATTGTAGCAAATAACTCTTCTTTGCCACTCATATGATTTGAGCAACCAATATCCAAAATCCAAGTTTCATTAAGATTTTGATCTGATTTTCCATATGTGAGGAACAAATTTGAAGAATTTCCTTCCTCTTCTCCATAATTTCCATAATTATTACTTCTCCCTTCTTGAGAAGTCTTGGACCAACAATCTTTAGCAAAGTGACCAAGCTTACCACAATTGTAACAAGCTTTGTTTGATTTGTCACCTCCTCTTCCTCTTCCTTTTCCTTGGTAGCCACCTCTTGATCTACCTCTTCCTCTTGCTCTTCCTCTTCCTTGTCCTCTTCCTTGTGCATTGCCATGAGTCTCACCTTCCTTGGATGAGAATGCTTTTTCATCACCTCCAAATCTTGATGAAGAACCTTGGAGTCTCTCTTCATGGGACATCAAAGAACCAATTAGTGCATCAAATGTTAGAGTAGACAAATCTTTAGATTCTTCAATAATAATAGCAATATGATTCCATTTATGAAGAAGTGTTCTCAACACTTTCTTCACAACCACTTCAGTTTTGACATCTTCTCCAAGTGTCTCCATTTTGTTTACAATTGCTTTCACTCTCACACAATAATCTCCTACTCTTTCATCTTCTTGCATTTTGAGATTCTCAAAATATCTCTTCAAAGTTTGAAGCCTCACTTGCTTCACTTGATTTCTCCCTTGATAGCTATCTTTCAAGGCTTTCCATGCTTCTAGGGTTGTTGAACAAGAAGCAATCCTAGGAAAAATGCTTTTCTCCAAAGCTGCTTGGAGATGGTAGAGGGCAAAATAATTCTTCTTTTGGGCATCTTTCTTACTTGTTTTATCAGCTGCACTCAAGGTGGTCCAATATGCAGGTTCATTGTAGCCTTCTTCTACAATATCCTATAACCCCTTGCCTATGAGTAAGGTCTTCATCTTGATAGACCAATACTCATAATCTAACCCATTAAATTCAGGAATGGGAAGATTGTTATTGGCAGCCATTGATGCTAATCAACAAAACTTTGGAATAATGTAGATAGCTTCTAATACAATATTTTTGCAATAAAGAGCAACAAAAGATCTTATTTTACTCAATTGACTCAACTTGTTAAGTCAATCTCTCAGAATTAACCTCTGATTGCAAAAATACATGCTTCTTTTTTATTTACCAAAATCTCAAGCACCAAATTTATCATAAATCGGCCAATACTGATTGAAACAAACTAAAATTTTTATTGTAGACTTCTGATATACGTATCTAAAAACCCACTAAATTTCAGAAGCAAATTCACACAAATGAGAAATATGTGATCAATTTACTTTCGCCCTTTCTAGATCTTAGAGTGTTTTTTGAGACAACCTCAATGTTTTTCACATAAATCAATCCATACAACTCCAAAAATTTTGAAAATTAAACTCTGTATTCCTGAGACAATAATCTGAAAACCCTTTAAATTTTAGAAGAAAATTCGCAAAGGTGAAAAATATGTGATCATTTACTTTTTCCCTTTTTATCACAATTCTGGATCTAGGATTTTTTGAAGAAAAAATCAATATTCACACAAATCGATCAATACAGATCCAAACGACCTGAAATTTTATCTGAATGATGATTTTATCTAAATAAAATTTCTCCCAAAATTTTAGAAGCAAATACCCTGTCTTCCACCTTATACAACCATTTTATTGCAAAACTCAAAATGCTAATAAAATCAGCAAATGAGCTCCAAATTACCTGAAGTTTTTACTGCATCCTCTTGACATGATTATCTAAAAACCCTCAAAATTTCATCAAAAAATACCTCAGGATGCATGAGATATGAATGATTTACTCGAGCTCTTCCTTGCAACTCTATTGAGTGTTGGCCACTTGAGTTTCTTTGACAAAGTGCGTGCTTCAGATCTCTTCATGCCACTCTCCACAGGTTTTGATCCATCTGAGCAAACCTGGTATGCTCTGATACCAAAATGAGATTTGAAAACTCATTATATTAAAAGAAACTTGCACAGGATTACAATTTATAAGTTTGAGCAGAACTAATTTGGGCTCAATATTGTTGGCTTACAACTTTCACGTAATCAAATCCTAACATAGAAAAATGCTAATTTAGACATATCTCCTATATGCTCTCTCAATGCTAACTAAATAATAACTACGTAGAAACAATAATATTCAAAGTCCAACACTGTTGGCATATAAGCTATATTAATATATAAATAATCTCATAATATTTAGAATTCACCACATATATATTCAACACAAGAACTCACAATATATTCATTTTCGAATGGAAAGTATTACAATATCCTATAGTACAAAACACCTCACAATACTACAATACTCACGAACTTATCACACTATACATTACATGACCTCTCTACAAATAGCCTTTACAAAGATTCTTGACTTCAACAAACTATTCATCTGCCCAAACATGTGACTCTTCATATTTCTCATAAGAGAAATATATTTTATTGACTCCCAATAATGACAAACCTCTAATATTTACAAGACTCTTTTCACACCACATATTTAAAAAATATTTACAAGTACCAAATAATTTAATAAACTTCAACGTATTCATCTTACATAATCCAATCCCTAACACTACAGCAGGTCCTTGAACTAATGCCACCAATGTGTAGAGCTTGAAAACTCATGTGATTTGAAAAAAGAGGCTCAAAACGCTTCTATATGTAAAATGTACAACATTTGAAATTTTTGCCCTAATGGACCTCAAAAAATTAGCCCTAAAGCTTAAAGAAAATGAATCAAATTGTTTGTTTCCACTTCGCATTCAATGATTTGTTGGTTTTGCCACTTTAATGCATTTGAACTTATGGGACTATGACAATTGGTGCTTCTTGATTAGTTGCAAGGATTTAAATAGATGAAAAATGTTGCATCGGGCACTAATCATGGCCATGCTAGCTAACACATCGACTAAAAATCTATCTTGTATTACAAAGATACCAACGAGCATTAGAGGGACTCAAGTCGGAGTAATACCAATGCACTATCCAACCATCCACAGTCACCAATAACAAGGATTTTACACATAATATCTCTAAATGACAGCAAAAGATAAGGGACAATGTATGAATTTAACGTGTGACCTCGCCCTCCTAAACACATTTCATTGTCAAAACCACCAACATACTCTAAGATGATAATGAATCTGAGCTTTTTGCTCGACTTTATTTTGCAAAAAAATACTGATGCAACTCAAACTTGTGTCCTTCTGTTCCCAATGCATAGCACAAACTACCACGCTATAGCGGTATTTGCAATTGGAATGGAACCTCCAGATGATTTTTTTTTCTATCATCCATGAATATAAAATGGTCATATTTTTCTTCAAAATTTTAGGCTTAGAGTGACTCCAACACATCCAGCAAGCCAGCGCTTTCACATGCCTTCCCCTAGCCACAATGGAGGCCCTTTCAACCATGACGCGGCGCACCTATTCTTCTTAAAGAAGGGCATCGTGCACTCCTGCTTGAAACAGTGCCAAACCATGGTGGGAAATGTGCACGATTTTTAAACTTTTGAATTTCAAAAAGCATGCAAAACCCAATTTAAATTTTGGCTTCTTTTTCCATCTCAACATCCATGTTTGCTAGAATTTTCTACAACATAAGACCATGATCTCTTCAATTTATAATTTTGAAGCATATTTTGGAAGAAACAAGACGTTTTATTTTCGAAGTTCTCAAAAGGATGGAAAGAAAAAAGAGTAAAAACTCCTGCCTCTTTATACAGAAATGGCTTATAATACTTCAAAGAGGGAATCGTATTCGAAAGTAAAATCAAAGGTTCTAAATAAAAATTTTGCATAACCAAAATGAGATAGCTCCATACTCACTCTAATATCATGTTGAATTCAAAATATTTTCAAACAAATAAAAGCAATCCATCCACTCAAATATTATAAAGAAAACATGTAAGGACAAGAGAAAAGAAAGAAGACAACAATTGCACTCAAATCTTATAAAGAAAACATTTAAGGACAAGAGAAAAGAAAGAAGATAGAAATTCATTGGGCACTCATAAGCATCACAAATAATCACCATATTATCAGTAGATAAGAATCACTATCATGATCAAATGATATAGTGGTGGGGGTATTTGTACCAATACCAAAACTCCAATTACATAAATGAACTTAACCTAAAATGACATAACAAGAAGGCTTTAAGGTTAATAACAAGTTTATTTGGTGGGTTTAACCATAACAAGGTTAACCAAGACCCATAAGGCCTACATAATAAAATATTACGATAAACTACATACATCTTACAATGAATGCCCTTGGGCCTATCCAAGATTCCTTAACCATAAATCAAATTACACTTCCAACACATACTACAACCTTTAATAAAAAAAAAATTCTCATATTGACTGTAATTATTTTGAACCTCAATAAAAGTTATTTTGGTGTCTAAAAGGACCACTTTATATCTTTTATTTTCTTTTTTAATTGTTTGTGGAGATTTCTTTATTACTTAGAAAACATCATAGCATTACAGGAAGGGTTACAATGGGCTCAATCCTTGTAATTAAAAAATTATTTCTAAAAATAAATCAAGAATGCAAATGATAAGGAAGGGTTACAATGGGCTTAATCCTTGTAATTAAAAAATTATTTCTAAAAATAAATCGAGAATGCAAATGATAAAATATAATTATTTTTTCTTATTATTATGCTCAAAGCTTTGAAATTTAGTCTTCTTTTATCAAAATGACTCGAGTACTTTTCATTGATGTCAATCCTTGTAATTAAAAAATTATTTTTAAAAATAAATCGAGAATGCAAATGATAAAATATAATTATTTTTTCTTATTATTATGCTCAAAGCTTTGAAATTTATTCATTTTTTATCAAAATGACTCAAGTACTTTTCATTGACGCCTCAGCATACCTTACCATGAATAGTTTGGAATTCTCTCCATTTTGTTTGTACTAATATATTAGAAAACAGTGCTTTCTTGCCTTTCTCATGGTCGTAAGGGTATTTGGCTACCTATAATTTGTAGATAAGGCAACCTAGAAACTTAGATGAGGGATCACTCTTTCGAGATTGAACAATGACCATTTTGTGGGTGACTCTTTTTTTGGCCTTGGAGTTAGCTAAGTTCATATTAACTACAATGAGTGTTTGGATGCATTTTTTGCCTAGCTTCTAACTTCAGTGTACAATCATGTACATGGCATGAAAATCATTACTATAACTTAAGCTCTTTCCCTTTGTTAAAGTGCTTGTACAATGTCTTCAAGAGTGAATTAAAAAAAGGCAATGAAAAGAAAAATAATCAAGTAAAATAATGGGGACCTCTACCTACAATTAAGGAATATTCACACCTCCAGGTCTAAGTAAAAATAGACATTTTCTACAATTACTTTTATAACAAATAGCAAAAGATACATAAAATAAGATTTTCCCCAACATTTATACTCATGGAGAGAATTAAGAATCCTAATAATATTACATTATAATCCTTCATTAAGATCCCTAATAACAAGATATAATATAACCCTCGCACAAGACATCAGACTAAGGATTTATAACAATGTTCTCAAATTGCAATTGGTAATGAATTTAGTGAATAAGGTTATTGCTTTCACATAATTGTTTGGGATATTTGTTACCTTTCTAAGGACAAAATAAGTATGGGCCTCATTGATTTCTAGATGCAAAGCATAACCCTTTATAGTAAATTGGTTGTGCATTCAATACAAGACGCTAAGGACTCAAAATTCATAAAATTGTATTGAATCCAAGGCCATAAATGCAAAGAGAAGCTAGTTTGATCTAGACTTGAAAATACTTATACTTCTTATCAAGAGCAATTGCTATATGTAGGTTTGAAGGCCTCATAGAGGGTTTAACCTAATATAATATGGTAATCAATAAATTCACTTTTTCTTGAAATGCCAAAGTTTGAAGCCTTCAAGACTGATTATTTATTTATTTATTTACTTATTTATTTGCTTGTTTATTTATTTACTTATTTACATACTTATTTACTTACTTATTTACTTATTTATTTACTTATTTATTTAAACCAAAGCAGTAAAACACTCAAATATCCAAATGGCTCAACTAGTGTGGTTGTCTTCCCCCAAACAACAATTCAATCTACTTTGCATATCATTATGGGTTTTCAAGAGATCATGCTAGAAACTACCTTAAACAAACTCAAGCTCACACCTTCAACCACTTATTTGACGAATGGATGATGGAATGTGGAGAATCACTTTTGGTGTTACACATCAAGAATATTGTATAGCTTTTTTTCTCATCTACTTGATATTCTATTAATACTTAAACCATTGACAAGATATGCAGTCATCACTTAAATATTAGGCCTCTTTCTCTAACCTCTTTCTCTAAGAGAACTTGGAAATTGATGCTTTAAGCTAAGTAGACTTCTTTGCACAATGGGTTGTATACCAAAGCTTTGACCACTAGAAAACATCTGCAACACATGAAATTTGAATTGTAACATAATACAATTAAACATCTATTTTGGTTGTCCCAAAGTCATAGTGCTTGGGGTTATATTTAGTCCTTATTTTAGTCATACCACCAACTTATTATAATAAGAGTTAATATCTAATATATTATTTCTGTGGAATAAAAGAACTAAAATAGTGTCCAATGAATTGTTCCAAAATTAGCTAGGAAAAAAAACTTGTTCTAAAGCTCAATCACCTATACAAGCTCATCATTTACTAGACCAACACTACATACATAATTAACGAATTGTATCCTGAATAGCCCAAAGCTTTAAAACACAATGTAGAACCATCATGGTAATGGATGATGCTTTATTTGGAGGTACCTTTCATCCACTTACATACATAACCAATTACTAACATGTTATCAAAATAGACATTGTTGCAACTTCCGCTAGATAAAATGTAACATTTCAGCATATTTATATATACAAATTATGGATTGAAAGAACTAATATGGTGCCCAATGTGTTGTTCCATATTTAGCACCAAGACAAAAATCATTATGACCATCACTTATAGGAGCTTATGATTCACTAGGCCAAACACTATATGCACACTCAGCAATGTGCATTCTAAATAGCCCAAGCTTTTGAACACCATATGGGACCAATGTCACCATAGTCGCAACAATAATTCAATAATAATCAATCATGTAGCAAGCCCCACCATGAGTGGCTCATTGGCCCATGTAGTTGAGAAAGAACTACACTAATGTCTTCAAGTCTTACCCTTATGAAGCGAATAGAGTTCGCTAAGCATCACCAATTTTCACAATTGCTCTAGTTATATCTTTGAGACAATAGATAAATGTTGGAGATGGTACTTTTAGTTAATGCCAACCAATAGTAGACAGAATCCATGCAATATGAGTAAAGATGTGAAATGATTTCAAATAACCTCATTTTGTTGTGGAGCAGGTGGAACAATGAGCTATCAACAAATGACACGATGCTAACCAGAATGTTTGGTGGATAAGGGCCCTCATGGCCTCCAAAGCTCTAATTTATGAATTGTTTACAAAGAGTTGTCATTGAAATTGTGTGTTTTCATCATACAGTATCATATTAGAAGGGTGAAAAGAATTAAAAATCATTAATTGCAACAGAAAATATCCATAAAATTTTGGTGTATTCCTCATCATCATTAACTAAAGGAAAAAGTACTGCCATTAAAAAGAATATTACTGCAACAGATCATATTATAGTGCTAAGATAAAGAAAAAAAATTACCACATAATTTTAACTTGCTAGCTTTACTGTCATTGATTATGTAATAATAAAATCAAAGTAGCCCATGATCGGCTGAGAATAAATACAGGTGCCAGGTGAAAATTCATAAAAGGGATACCCTTCAAAAAGACAATTTCTTAGCTGATGAACTAAAATCCTTGGCTACAAATAAAGTGCCTTATAAGCATAGTATAAAGGAGTTGTCTCCACCTCGAGCTTTTAACTATTCAAACTCAATAAATGGATCACACAACAACTTGGCCAAGTTCCAAATTAAGAAGCTTAATTCTTAACAAGGAAAGAGGAAAGCCTGTCTGCATATAGTTTTGGTGTTACCCGCTTTATGTTATTGGGTGTAGCTCCATTCCTTTAGCTATATGACAAATTTCTTCATAATCTAACAGTAACATTGACACTCACCTTTAAAAGCGTTCATATTGATGAAAACTTCAAAGCCAAGTTCATCTTGAAATATAGAAAAATTTAAAAGATGAGAATATAATAATGATGATGCCCATTATACCAGGTATAAGGCCAAAGAATAAAAGCCTTGGTTTTGATGGTCAAGCAGAAAGCAGTGAGACCAAATTTGTCAGGAAAAAAAAAAATCTATGTAGAAAATGAAGCTCCAAGAATGGGTTGTTGTGTGGAAGATCTGGACATATGAAAGCTAGGTGTTGGAACCTACAGCCTTGTGAGATGTGTGGAGGTAAAAACAAATCATTCTTTTAAAACATGTTAAAGTAATGACATGAAAAAAACAAATTAAACGTAAATGTACCAAAAAAGTGGAAAACCAATTCTCTGAAAGTTCACTTGAAAGGATGCTTCGAAGTCTGTTGATAACAACTGGATGGATCTATCTATACAATTTAATAAAGTATACACGTCCTATGAGAAGGTAAAAGACATTTAAATTATTGCATAAAAAAATATTTAAATGTTGGCACATCACATGTTAGACATAAAATTGACTCGTTACTAATTTTTCCTAAGCAGACCGCAAAAAATCAAACAGTTGAAAGTGAAATGGGATATCCATTATTGTTGTTCAATCCCAATGCAAATCTGAACTTTGCACTCCAAAGCAAAATATCTATTTCAATTTCTGCACAGATACCAAATATGGAAAAGTTCTATTCTCAAATTTACACTAAAAAGCAAATATGAAAATCACTCAATCATATTTCAAAATATTTGGGCCCATCATCAAACAGGCCACTCAGTACAGTCGATCAAATTCTGCTTTAGATCACACATGAATCTGTTAATCTTCATGATTCCAATTTTAATCTACTCATTTACTTCAGTAACTCCCAGAAAAAAGTCGGTCAAAAACACTTTCTTGAACTGGCACACTCAAATATCCTATTCAACTGTATTGTCATGCAGCCTTTACTAAAGAACACCCACTCTAACTAAGAAAACGTTTCTCCCATTGGCAAGAGCAAGATGAGAAAATACTTGTTTCATAGTCTCTGAAGCAAGCAAGGATAAAATAGCAATTTTCCACTCATCACATTACAAAATTCCTCCTGTATTAAGAGCAAATTCCTTTGTAGGAATGATGGCCTCATAACGAGTCAAATTTACATGTGAAAAATTGCACTGAACAGAACAGCTTTAGTTTTTACAGTAACATAAGATATTATCATGCTGGATTCCTGAAATGTCCAAAAATGTTTGGTGTTTCTCAATGCTAGATATGAATCATTCTACCTATTCTCTATTATGTGGACCAGTACTCCAACATTTCTGGCTCATGCCTGTACAAGAATGCCGACTTTGATTCTTATATCATCATATATATTACTTTGATGAAGGAGGATTTCCTTGGGGAAGAACTGTAGAATTTAAATTAAATGACAAACTGAAGATAAGATATGAATGTGCAATTGCAACCATTCAAATTGACAAACATGTATTACAAATTCTGATGATTAACAATCACAGTTGAGGGGGAGGAGGTCCAGGAGGGTGAGGTGGAACACCCATTCCCATGCCCATCCCAAGGCCAACATTCGTTCCGACGTTGTTGCCAGGTCCTCTCACATCCATCATGTTTGGAACAGTTGACTACACAAACATAATAAAAAACAGAAGATCAGTCTAGCTTTATAACAGCATGAATTAACAATAAACAGTTATGCACCTACAAGCTGTAAGATTCAATAAACTTGCAGAAGCAATAAATTGAAAGTTAAGATAATCAGGACAAAGTTTACAGTAATCTGCCTACAATACAAAGCTTCCTTCTGCCAAATTTGTTTGGGAACCTTTGTTGATTGTGATGGACTCTTGAATTAATATTTTAAGGCATAAATGACTGATTGACTATCTGCTTTGGTAAGATTTGATTGATGATTGGTGGTCTTTTTGATAGTTGAATCACTTTGTTAACATAATTGAGCTTTACCAACTGGTTTTAAGTTTTGAATATAACAAATTGGCAATAGATAATTGTTCCTTTAGTATGCAGTTTTAGTGGAGCTTGTTCATGTTTGTTTTGGTTGGTTCATGGTTGCTTGGATTTGGTTAGTGTTATGATTTTTCATCTGTTCAGATGGTTCACAGGGCACGGTAATAGCTTTTGTAGATGACACACTATTAGCTGGATAAGAGTATTTTGATTTAAGGTTTTGATTGGATTTGCAATAACATTCAAGCTTTTGGGAAGCAACAACAAATTCGTTCATGGATATTACTAGAGATGGTCACATTATGCCTTTTGGTGTTTTTTGGCTTGCAGAAGAGCCACAAGACTTGCAGGTTTCCAGTTTTGATTCGGTTCTGATAGCAGAATTGGTTTGAGACCTTTTGTAGAAATCCTACCAAAGATTTATGATGTACTTACAGAGCAAACAGTTGACCGGTTCAAGACATTCATGAATTTCCAGATTTGGTTCATGACTTTAGTTTGAGTTCCAGTTTCCCACACATTAAAAGCCAGACTGTATATCTTAAATTTACTCCAAGCATCTAGATTCAGTTTACTTCATATGGAAGTTTTGCCACTATTCTTTGTTGAACTTGCTTGTACTTCCATCATCTTTGGAGCTTAGCCTCTACAAATATGGAGTAGCAGCTCAAAATCAACACACCAGCCAACCACTCCACCATCCAGTTGTACTCTATTGCAATATTTTTTTGTGAGTTTCCATAGTATATTCCGGAGTGCACTGCATGCAGAATATCCCTAGTCACTTTGTTTAAAGCTAATGTAGTTCTTTCAGATTCAAACACAGAAGGTATAGGAAATTTAATCCTGGACAACTGAAAAACCACATCACTTTGAAGTTGATGGCAACAGAAAGTTGGTTTTCAAATTGATCATAGAATTGTATAATATTATGGAAGTTCCCTGAAAAGGGTAAACAATGATCAGTAAATATACGAGTCTAGAGGCTTTACCTTCCAAGATAAGTAACCCTCACACAAATTGTGACAATGAAATAGCTATTATTCATATGTAAAATGATGACAACAGCATGCACTGACTAGAATGAAAAATGCATTGTAACTCAGACAAAGGAGCAAATGAGAGAATATATCTGCCAAAACTGATGATTTACACTATAGTGGGATTAGTAAATAGACGTACAAGGATAAAGATTTGCTTTCTGGATAAGGCAACGAAGTACATACAAAAGATGGTAATTGAAGAGTTCTAATTAGAAAGATGCTAATTTACATAGATAGAAAGAATGCCACAAAGCAGAAAAACATTCTAATATACAAATATAAAAAGTTAAACATTCTAACCTCATCAATTATAATTCTTAAGGTTGATGATAGAAATGGGCATGAATGGAGTGGAAACCGTGAATATAATGATAGTATGGGTATGGTTTCTTCTTTTTTATCAGTCATTAGAGTAGGCTCCTTTGGAAGAACTCTAGTAAGACAAGCACCTCAAAACCTACATTTTGCATAAAGAACTTCAAGATTTCAAAATTGAAGACCACTTATACAACTGCAGCTATCAAAAGCTTGAGAAGCATCCAATTAACAAAGTCAAGAAGCAGGTCAAGAAAGTACTTATAGATTCTTTGGTGAATGGAGGGGTGAATGGAGGGTTTAAGAAGAAGTAAGTTGATTCCAAAAACAGAGATCACCTTCAAGATTTAAGACTCACCAAAAATCCATTAAAAAGGTGCAATCACATAATCCTAGTCAGATGGACAGTTGTATTTTGTTTATCATTTGCAGGTGTCTTGATATACACATTTTAGAAGCTTTCTCCTCTTATCCAAGAAGCTTATCCACAATGGCTTGAAAGAGCAAAGACGATGTCATATCATTGCAAGAATCTGCCAATGCCAGTTCTCTTATATAGAATCTCGTTAATTTGGCTAAGAAACAGACAATGATCATGTAAGTAATGACGAGAGCATTTCAAACCAGTGATAGGAAACTCTCTGATTTCTTGCCTGTTCCTGATTTTCTGGCAAAAAATTCAACTCATTGAAAAATCGCCAAGAATTTGGCAAAGAAACTCAGCCATGCAGGGGAAAATTCAAAACTCACTTAGATATTTTGTATGTTGTATTTTGTTGGTTTTTATGATCAAGAATTGTAATTGAACTCTTTTTTATGAAAATCTAATAGAAAATCAACTTTCTGGCTCTCCAATTTTTGTTTTAAATGTATTTTTTTAAATTAAATTATTTTCTTCAAAGTTTTTTTATTTTTATTTTTGGCCGAGTTTCTGCCCTATTTTCCTTTTTGGCATCAATTAGGCATCACAATCATTAAGGATTTGAGAAACCCTTGCCTTTCTTAGATCACAAATAGACCTTGAATTTCAATATTGTGTATGGAAATTACAAATATTTTACATAGAGCGAATTCATAAATTCATGTCAAACTAAGTTGTTGATAAATATCACCATATTATACTTCCAATTTTAAATCTAATGTGACTACGAAAAAACATCTTCTATTGCATTTTCACCAAGAGAAAATACATAGCATTAGTTGATGCGATACATCAATCAGTTTGGTTGCCCACCATCTGAGATGACTTGTTGATTTGGCAAGAGCATCCAACAACTTTCCGTTATGAACATCAAAGTTTTGATTGTCAAAAAACACATCAAGGCATATCATGACTATATCGACGGGAACTTGGAAGGTGCTAATTTTTCACAACACACCAGATAAAGTTCAAGACATATTTACCAAGTCTCTCAACATAGATTGTTTTAAAATAGTTAAAAATCCATCATGGATTGCTGCACATAAAACTAGAGTCACTAAAGTGATTAGGTGTCCTTTTAAAGTTTTGAGCTAACACAAATTTTAAGATTGTTTTATAGGGTATTAACTTTGATTTGAACATTAACAACAAGAGAAAAAGTCACTCGTGGTAACAAGGAACTAGACATTGAACAAATGGAATGAATAAAGCATCTCAAAATATTCTAATATCTTAAAGAGGTGAAACATGATCAGTTCTTTCCTTTCTCATCAGACTACTAGGAGAATTCTGAATTCATCTAAGAACAAAATCTACCCAAAGCTGAAAAATGGGCTGTACCTCATCCCATGTTCAGGTGGTTAGCCATATAATAGGAAATTAGAGAGATCCATGAATTCAACGATTAGGGAACACTTCCAATTTACATTATAGCCACAAGTAAAGCAGTGCCAGCGAACTGATCCAAAACTCATGATTGTAAGTTATGGAAGATCAAGAAAGAATGCAATTTAGAAATAACATAGTATAACAAACCAAAACACAAAAATATGTAAGCAATATTGCATAATGGTTTAATTGCTCAGAAAACATAGTACAATGCAAGCAATCTACAAGAAGAGATGTGAGGCTATAACATTGCATCCATTATTCCTGCCTTTTACAATCAGGGGTGCATCTCTCTTTATACAATAATTGGTGTATTGGAAATCCACCATATTGAATATGGAAGGTCACCCATATGGAAATGTGGTGGTTCACCTTCCATTAGAAGGTCACTCTAGACAGCAGTTCAGCAGCACAGAAAAAGAAGAAAAAGTAGCAAAATTTAGTATAATCTTGAGTGCAAAATATGCACTAAGTTTTTGTATTGAAATATTGTAATGAAATGTAAATGAAATGAAAGTTAAATACAAGGAAATGTGAGTTGAATAAATATTTGTATGTGTCTAATGTTTTGTAAAGGTAATAAATGTACGTCCAAAAGGGGAATTAGTTATAAGTGAGGGGTATGGCCAATGGTTGCTGTTAACCGTCCGCCCAAATCTTTATAAGGACCCTCCTTTCAATTCATTAGCATGGTATGCATAGAGGAGAGTGTACATTAGAGAGTGCATGCTGTTGTAAGCATATTGCAAGAGACATAGACGAGTTGCAAAGGTTTTGCTGCGATGTTGCAGGCCTTGTCATTGTAATGGCCGTTCAGGAACATAGTGAATGCAAATTCAATCTTGTTTCAATCCAATTGTGTGCAATCTTGTGTAGTATTGTTGCATTGTCAATCTGGTGTATGCAAGTTGTATTCTAAGTTGTTGCAGGTTGATTGCTGCCATTGGGAAGCAAGGAAGACGTAGTACATCCAGTTCATTGTTCAATTGCAGACTGTCGTTCAAGCTAAGGCTACAATTCAGTCAGTTGTCTAATTAGCAACTGACCATTCAAACGGAATTGACATTACCGTTCAGTTTGTTGACGTTCAAGCCAATTGCCATTCAGCTGTGAACTTGCCAACTTGCAATTCAGTTGGAATCCTGACGTTCATATGCATGTTGTCATGTTGTCGTACAGTTGACTGTTGCCATTCAACTGGAGATTGGTGTCGTTCAATACCAGAATGATGTCATACAAACATAATGATACTTATTGACTGCAGCCTTGTTTGGCTTTGAAACTTTGTCATAATTACCTTTGTTGTTGGGGGAACTCACCACCGTGCTACAGTCACCCATATGGAAATGTGGTGATTCACCTTTTATGAGTTACAAAGTGCATATTAAATAAAAATTGCATATATATGACTTGTCCTTTTGTGTTTTGTCTTCTATTGATTTATCAACATGGCTAGAGATGCATTTTGGCTATGAAAATCTATTTTATATATATATATATATATATATATATATATATATATATATATATATACTATTTGTATATAGTAAATATTTTGTTTTGCATCTTTTAGGGTCAACATGGCTAGAGATGGCATTTTGGCTATGAAAATATTTTTTAAAAAATTACTATTTTTAGCAAATATTTTGTTTTGAATCTTTGAGGGCCTCCAAAGCATTTTTTCACAAAGTTGTTGCATGCTGAAATTGTTGTTCTCCCTACGCTCATTCCAATGCTTCTTGAATGGATCAAAACAAAGTCCCAAGCACAAAATTATGTCCCTAACATTGTGGTTAAGAATAAAAATAGATTTTCGGCAAGCATAAAGCCATGTCCCAAAAAGGTCACATGCTTGGATCATTCATCCCCCATTGCATCAACTTTTTACATCAGTTGCAGAAATTGTTTCCTTATCTGGTTTTTTTGTGACCCATTCCCCTTGGTAACCAAGTTGTCCTGCCTTGACCACTCTATACATCTGAATGCACTGCCTTCTAGAGGTCTTTGTCCATGTGTCAATAATTCGATCCTCCTCCACTGGTGATATATTGTTTGGATTGATTTCTTCAATGTCCAATTGTTCTGCTACTACAAAAGTGTCCAACAGAGGTAGGTGATAGGGATTGAGAAGTTCAACATTGAAGATTAGATGTAACCCAAGATAAGATAGAAGATTCAACTCAAAAGCATTCTCTCCCACCTTCTTGGTGATGGTGTATGGTCCATAGCAAAGAGGTCTAATCTTCCTATGGGGTCCTACAAGTCTCTCTTTCTAAAGATGTAACCATACCTTATCTCCAACCTTGAATTGATGTGGGACCCAATGTTGGTCATGGTGTTGCTTGTATTTCTGATTTGTATTTTCCAAGAGGTCATGGACCTATTGTTGGATATGTTGAATCTATTCCACAAACCTTGTCACCTTTTTGTGCTTTTTTTTGTCCATGAGGGGAGTACTCCATGGGTTGAGTTACATCGATGGGTGCCAAAGGTTAGAACCCATAACAAACATGAAATGGGTTGTGTTTGGTAGAGTTGTGCAGAGCTCGACTACATCCATGCTAAATGTAGAGGAGGCTTTCATCGCATATGCGTGGATGCTTTAAATTGTATATTCAAAGAAGATGTACTATCAATCGATTCACGACTTCTGTCTGGCCATCAATTTAAGGATGGAAGGCTATGGACATGGTCAACTTGGTGTCCATCATGTTCCATAGGGTGGACAAAAAAATGCTTAGAAATCTAATATCCATGTCAGAAACAGTGGATTTTGGCAAGCCAAAGTTGGTCCACGTATGACTAAAATAGAACTTAGTAGTCTCCTCAATTGAAATGGATTTCTTACAAGGAAATATCCATTTCTGAAAAATGATCAACTACTACCAATACACAATCATTGCCATGCTTAGATGTTGGTAAACCTGAAAGAAAATCCATAGAGACATATTCCCAAGGCTTGGATGGCACTAACAATGGTGTATATAGTCCCTGCTTCTTGTTGGTTGGTTTGGCAACAAAGTACGAGGTACATGACTTGATGTACCTATCAACATCATTCCTTATTTTGTGCCAAAAGAAGTCCTTTTGAAGAACTTACAACGTTTTTTCTACCCCAAAGTGACCTGCTACTTTGCTGAAGTGCACTTCTCAAATCATCTTTGAGCGCTCACTAGTTAGTACACAAATATGTCCCATGTAACAGAGGAGGTTATCTTGCAAATAAAAACCAAAAGCACGCTTACCCACACAAAGAGCTTGATATGTATCTGCAAAATAGGACTTTACTTTCTACAAGGTGAACCAATTGGAAGTATCAAGCCCACAAAAATCAAGAATGGTGGTGAGAGCTATGATTGGAGGTCGACTCAAATAATTTGTTGCTAAATTGGCATTCCCTTTATTGTGCATGATGATCAAATGAAATTGTTGCACATTTGTGGCCCACTTTTGATGTCTTTCATTTCTTATCTTACTTTGTGTCTAAATGAACTCCATAGGTCTGTGATCTTTATGGATGATGGTTGCCTTGCCCAAAATGTCATGCTTCCACTATTTTCATGCTTGGACAATGGCATAAATCTCTTTGTCGTATGTGGGGTATTTTTGAACTGCTACGTTGAATGTTTCACTGTGATAGGCAATTGGATGCCCATGTTATGTCAAGACAACTCCCAATGTGTACTCTGATGCATCAATCATTACCTCAAAAAGGTTGATGTAGATCGAGTAGGGAAAGTGTAGGAGTTAAACACAATTAGTCCTTCAACCTCTCAAATGCCCTTTGTTGTGTATCTCTCCAATGGCACTTGGATTTGGCAACTCCTTTGGTCACTTGATGTAGTGGCCAAGCAATGTCTAAGAACCCCAATACAAATCTTTGATGAAAATTGGCAAGACCCAAAAAGTTGTGAAGCTTTGTTACAGTATTTGGGGTAGGCCAATTGCTAATTACCTAAATCTTCTCAGGATCAACATGGTCTCCTTTGTCAACAATATACACAAGGTACTAATTCTTCGTCTTGTCAAATAAACACTTCTCCAAATTAGCATATAACCTGTCTTTGAAGAGTCTGAAATACCTAACATACATGTAGATGTTCCTCCCATATCTTGCTATATATGAGAATGCCATCCAAGGAGACTACCAAAAATGAGCCAATGTAGGGACACATAATGTCCTCCATCATCCTCATGAATGTGACAAGTGCATTGGCCAAGCCAATCACTCAAATAAACCCTCCTCAGATTTGAAGGCAATCTTCCATACGTCAATGGGCTCTATGGGTATTTGATAATAACTGGATTTGAGATCAATTTTGATGAAAATCTTTGCACCACGGAGCTGGTCCAGTAAGATCTGGTTCCATTTCCCTTTATCTTAGCAGTTCTTCACAATGATTTTACTCAAAGCTCTATAGTCAATACAAAGTCTCCATGTTCCATATTTCTTTGAAGCCAAGACAATTGGACTGCCACATGATGAAGCACTTGGTCTAATGTACCCCTTTTGAATCAATTCTTGGATTTGCCTCTTGATTTCATCATTTTCAAGGACTAATCTAAGATAAACAAGTGCATTGGGCAATTGAGAACTAGTAACTAAATCAATGGAATGCTTTACCTCACAATGAAGTGGAACCCCAGTTGGTGACTTGAACAAGTCATCATATTCCACTACAATCTAGTCCATCTGCTTTTGTTGTGTAGAGTTAGTGATAAATGTAGGAATGGTCCTCCTGCTTTGCGGCTTGATCATCAATACAATGAATTTCCTTGTTTTGGCTATCATTTTCCTACATTGTTTAGCAATGATTAAGGAAACAAAGGTAGGACGAGAAAACTCTGGTATCCTATAGCATTGACCTCCAACAGTGATGATGTCACTTTAGGGCCTGGACTCATAAACACCATGCCTCTTCCACATAAATGGTTGTCTCAAAATCACATCACAAACATCGAAGGGCACATCATACAAAATTTCAGCTTTGAAAGGCTTGATGGCATAAGAGAGGATACATTGTTGAGTGACACGAATGTCTCTCCCTTGTTGTAACCATCCAACATTATATGGTTGTGGGTGTGGTGTGACATTTAGATTCAAATCCATCACCATCTGAGCAGAAATCTGACTCTAACTTTCACTATCAACAATGAACTGTAAATGCTTACCCTTAACCCACATTTGTGAGTGAAACAAGCATTTCTCCTCTTGTGACTCCTATGGTACAGCATGTGTGATGGCATTGGTCACATTTGGTTTGGCTTCCATGATCCATTTCCCTCTATCCTCAGCTTGTGTTGTGGAAGGTATGGTGCAGTGGATGTAGAGGGTTACGACTCAACAAACAATAACTGAATTGCTCAACACTCCTCCCTCGAATGTCAAGTGCTCTTGTTATGATCGCACCACTTGCTGGTCTTGGCGTTCTAGGGATTCTTTTCTTGGGTGTCTTTCTTCTGCTTCCAATTTTGATTTTGGGGTTGACCCTTTTGTCGTGATTCTTTGGAAAGTCACTCTTGTATTTCTTTGGTTGGTACGTAGCGTTCTGGTTTTTGTTATTTGTCGCTCCTTTTCTATTTTTGTTTTTGTGCTTTTGCTCCAATTTGATAGCAACGCCTCTCCCAACGTCTTAAATTTGAAGAGGTTACTGTCCTCTTGAATGTACCATTGCAGCCCACTACATTAGTTGAGGATTCAATGTCTTTTGGTATCTTGAATACCAAGTTTTGCTACCATGGAATGGAAAGCATCAGTATAATCTTGAACTGACTGGTCTTTACCTTGACACAATTGTTGTCATCACGTGTATTGGTCTTCATAGGCTCCCATAGGGTAATATTCTTTCTTGACAGCCTCCTTGAAATAATTGTAGAAATGGAATACAACATACTGCAACAGAATTCCATTACCACTTAATAAACAAAATATACAATGCAAATAACTTATGGATATATTGTGCACACAACATATATCAGACAGCTTAGTCCTGCAATCAGATGGCTTTGCACAGCAATTTAGACAGCCTTGTACAGCAGTTCAGACAGCCTACCATAAGAATCTCACGTCTGATTACACCCAACTTCTGCTACTATGTGCAATGCCAACATACAATACCAACCTTTATTTCTAACTTTCGAATGAAAGAGGTAGGGATCTTATTTATACAACTAAGAAGGTAGTTGCATCCTCCAACTAACTACCTGACATTTGACTTACATTTACATTTAAGGTGTCTTTCTTCTGCTTCCAACTTTGATTTTGGGGCTGACCCCTTCGTCATGATTCTTTGGAAAGTCACTCTTGTATTTCTTTGGTTGGTACGTAGCGTTCTGGTTTTTGTTATTTTTCGCTCCTTTTCTATTTTTGTTTTTGTGCTTTTGCTCCAATTTGATAGCAACGCCTCTCCCAATGTCTTAAATTTGAAGAGGTTACTGTCCTCTTGAATGTACCATTGCAGCCCACTACATTAGTTGAGGATTCAATGTCTTTTGGTATCTTGAATACCAAGTTTTGCTGCCATGGAATGGAAAGCATCAGTATAATCTTGAACTGACTGGTCTTTACCTTGACACAATTGTTGCCATCACGTGTATTGGTCTTCATAGGCTCCCATAGGCTAATATTCTTTCTTGACGGCCTCCTTGAAATAATTGTAGAAATGGAATACAACATACTGCAACAGAATTCCATTACCACTTAATAAACAAAATATACAATGCAAATAACTTATAGATATATTGTGCACACAACATATATCAGACGGCCTACTCCTGCAATCAGATGGCTTTGCACAGCAATTTAGACAGCCTTGTACAGCAGTTCAGACAGCCTACCATAAGAATCTCACATGTCTGATTACACCCAACTTCTACTACTATGTGCAATGCCAACATACAATACCAACCTTTATTTCTAACTTTCGAATGAGAATGAATGAGGTAGGGATCTTATTTATACAACTAAGAAGGTAGTTGCATCCTCCAACTAACTACCTGACATTTGACTTACATTTACATTTTATTTCATGACTCACTCTATTGATTATATGTACGCATTTTGTCAAACAACTTGCGTACAAACTACAAAATAACACAAAATGTCAACTTTATTCATTAATTATGAATACATGTTAATTTGCTTCCCACCAATTTTGAAGAGGTAATGAAGCTTTCAAGAATACAAAGGCGATTTTCTTATTGTCGATGAATTGATTTATAGAGAAGTATGAAAATTACTGATCCAACCAATTTTCTAGGGCATCAGTATTTATTTTTCCTGCAAAAGTAGGAATATGTAATGAGTTGCCCTGTTCTGTGTTTGGTGTTTTTGCAAGAACTATGGATTAATTTGAACATGCAATAATACCCAAATGAAAGAAGCCAATAACAACAGCATGCAATGATACCCAGATGGATTTAACATCTGAATAATCGATTTTTATGTAGAACCCATAATCAAAATAGCTTATTAATTCATATCAGCAAATTAACAACAATGTTTAGAAAATTCCAGATGGATAAATGTCTTCAGAATATCATTATAAACATACCAATTTGCTATTATCTCAAACTGATGGACTATAAACCTCTGAATCTTTGATTGAATCACATAAGCGTGAATCCTGAGTGAATTCACCAGCCAAGAACTGGGTTTTCGTCCAGCTCCCTTCTCCAATACTGAGGGTTTTCGTCCTCAGAACTTCAACAATCTGCACACTGTCGATCCTTGAAATGGAACCGATCTGCCCTTCGGGGTTTCGTCCATCGGGTTATCGATTGGGGTTTCCGTCCCTTTCGATGAAGAAATATCAGCCGTCGGCCTTAATCTCCAAGAGAAGAAATAACATAAACCAGAATGTCTAAAATGAGACCAAGCCACCGAATAAATAGGCTCCTCCTTGGCAAACTCTTTTTTGCGCGCTCAATGTAGGATAAACATATTTCTTTCCCTTTAATTATAATACAAAAGTTTTAACTTTATAAAATGAATTTAATAATTCACTTAATAAAGCCAAGCTTTGCACTTTAAAAACTCTGCCTTATGAAACTTCGATTGACCAACTGAAACCTGTTCGGATACCCATTTCGTTGTAGAACAACATCCCCCTGTCCGCTCGGCAAGAAACCCTAAAACCCGACACTGCTAAAAATAGCAATTCCAACATCCTAGCTCCGTTTGACCCCGAACGACCACCAAAACTGAGCTCTAAGAATCCAAAAGTTGTCTCAAATATCTCCAAAGGCTCTCATCCATATGACATAGCCTACGAGAACCCGTGTATAGGCTAGTCTCTATGTGCTCCCACTAGCTGATTAGAAGGGGACATTACAGAATATCAAAATTCACCGGCACCTTAAAAGGCGTGGAAGTACTGAATGGTGCTAGGGCAATGAGAGGTTGTGCAAAGGATGTTGTAGAATTTGCAACAGGGATTCATTGAAGAATTTGAGCAAATTGATCCATCACCTCATTCCTCTATTTCACAAGGGCTTCATTCAACATTTCCTTGAAAGGATCGACTGTCTCGATGTTTGTCCATTCTAGTTCCCACTTGAGATCGATTGGAACGGCAAGGGAAGTAATCAAATGGATCTCGCGTCTAATACCCAAAGTTGAACAATGGACTCTACCTCATCCCTTGTTTAGGTGGTGGCCATATAATAGGGAAACAAAGGGATCCATAAAATCAATGATTGAGGAACACTACCATTTTATACTATAGCCACACAAGTAAAGCAGTGCTAGAAAAATTGACCTGAAACTCAAAATTTTGAGTTAAGAAAGATCAAGAAAGAGTGCAATTTAGAAACAACAAAGTATAAAAAACTAGAACACAAAAATATGTAAGCAAAATTCCATAATGATTTTAATGCTTAGAAAAAAGAGTACAATGCAAGCAATCTCTGAGAAGAGATGTGAGGCTCTAAAATTGCATCCATGACTCATGCCTTTTATAGTCAGGGGTGCATCTCTCTTTATACAATAATTGATGTGTTTGAAATCCATCGCATTGAATGTGGAAGGTCACCCATATGGAAATGTGGTGGTTCACCTTCCATGAGTTAAAGGTCACCCATATAGAAACATGGTGATTCACCTTTCATTAATTACAAAGTTCATATTACATGAAAATTACATACATGACTTGTCCTTTTGTGTTTTGTCTTCTACTGATGTGTCAACATGGCTAGAGATGCATTTTGGCTACGAAAATCTAAAAATAGAAAATTAATATTTTTAGTAAATATTTTGTTTTGCCTTTTTTAGGGCCTCTAAAGCGTGTTTTTTTTCCTAGTAAGTGTTGTTCTCCCTCTAATCTTTCCAATGCTTCTTGAATGGATCAAAACAGAGTCCCGAGCACAAAGTTATCCCATTTACAGTGTGGTTAGGATTTTAAAAATATATATTTTTGGCCATTTTTGGGCATTAAGCCATGTCCCAAAAAGGTCACATGCTTGGATCAAGAACACTCATTGTCTACAATGTACAATATATCCATAGAACAGGCTAAAATAATTGCAATTGAGAATCATTTTCACAAACAACTAATGAAAGATGTAGAAATTGAAAGACATGATAATAAATTGAATAGGGATGTTGCATTGACTTTAATCTCTGCTTGGAGACACATCACAAATATACTCAGGAGCTAATGAACTGTTTCGTTGTATTCAGTTCCAATCCCCTCAGCATGTTATATAATTTGAATGTTTTATGTTTTGATCACTGATTGATTTGTTTGTCATGAATGTAAACCCCTTCATCACAGTTTATATGTTATATACTATGTATCTCATGATTCTTGACTATTAATGGATTAGTTGTGTTAGGATCCACCCTCCCTCTTTTCATTCATTCTTCATTTGTCTATATAAGATGCTTAGATCTGTATTTCTTTTCATCATCATTTATCCCAATGGGTCAAGAAGTATGACCCAAATGTTGATATACTCAATCTCCTGTTATATGGTTGTTTCCAGAAATACTGTTTTCAACAAATTATTGACCATTAAAGCTTCTCTTCTAACATTATTTTCATATTTTATTGGTATCAAGGCCATGCATCTAAGTTTCAAGGCATCAGCTTCAGCTCAATGGAATGTTCCAAGAATGGATCCCAAATTCCATAAACAGCACTCGATCTATCATATCTCATGCCAAGGCAAATGACATCATCCTGAACCATGAAAGGATAACACCAGACTTTCAGACAAGAAGAAGAAGAGGTATTAATGTGGAACAAAATTCCATCATAAAGCAGACATATCATATAGATAGTCAATTCTGAAATTCTTCTTGACGTGCAAGCTACAACGATTGTTTGCAATATAGTTTGTGTGTCTACTTCCGGATCTGCATAAGAATATTTTGAATAGACCTTCAGCAATGAAAGTTGTTATTAACTTGATAGAGGTACCAGTGGTACAAAGATGGGCATTCCTTAAATCTAAATCTGAAGAAGCATAATGATAATTTGGAAGAAAATGTTTGGTGGCTAACACACGCATGCACGTGTACGCGCTCTTAAAGCTAAGATCCAGGATACTCCTTTATGAATTGAAGAAAAATGATATCTGAAAATTTGTCTCCTCGTGTTTTGATGACTATAAAGTACAAACAAAGTTTGTCTATGCTATATTAAGTCCTCTATGATCACCCATAATTCTATTTCAGCAAATACTAAATAGCATGTATATTTTACTATGTTACTTGGAATACCTTTCTGGTAGGAACAGGAAATATGGGGACACGAAAAGAGGATGGCTATAAGACACCCCTTAAATTTTGGCAAAAAGGGGACTGCTATATAAAAATATTAAAAAATACAGATAAAAATTTAGAAGTACAAATAAAATATTTTAAAATGCATAAATTTGAGTTAATCATTGGTTTTCTCATTATTAATCAGCAATCATAAATAAAATGATATATTATTTTAAGACTCACTTTATGATTATTTGTAGCTATCCCAAAACATCCAAAAATATTATGTGGCAATGTCATGCATTTATCATATGTGCATAACTGGATTGCAGAACTTCTTTAGAGATGCTAAAGTATTTGTTTAAACTTTCAAAGTTTCAACAAAAGCTATGCAGGCACTCATATATTTGCATTCTTGTGTAAGTTATAACTAATACGGGAGGAATTAAGTTTCAGATTTCAACTGTTTATTTAATATGACAACTCTCTATATTACGGAAACAACTCTCCAGATTTCAGTTGTGTAAGCATCCATCCATTTGTATTATTGCTTCTCTATATCAAGTTTCCAGATTTAAGCTGAAAAACACTGTATATTATAAAGGAGGTGCCTAGGAATCCCCTCATCCCTCAAGGGGACTTGTAGGCATCCCCCATGTGCCCCTGCATAAATGAGAGTAAGAAGAGACAGGGGGGGTACACCCCCCAGTCTAGAGGGGACTACTGGGGAACATTGCCCTATCCCAAATCTCTAAAGGACACGTCGCCATGTAACATAGATATTTTACAATGCAGATTTAGTTCTAGTCCTCGAGTCAGATTTTGTGGTCACGGGCCAGACATCCAGGATTTATATGTTATGGATATTTTTACAACAACTACCAATATTTTTCTTCTACTTAGCAATATACATAGTATATCTTCAATAATACAATAAGTTTTACAAATTAATTTCTTCAAAACAATAAAGACAATCAGCACCTGTGGATAGCAAAATTGGAAATAACTGTGGAGATGAACAATAAAACAATACGAGTCCCATGAACATACATACCCCCACAGAATACTCACTGAACAAGATGCCATTTGGTAACACATTGACATTAACACGAGATATGGGTACATGACATCCCAACCACAAAGTAGATATGAAAAATTAGATCCGGTTCACAAGTAATGGCAAAATTTGGCATCCTGACTATGTTAGACACTAAATCAAGTGCCAAGATGCAAATATGAAAGACCCAAAACCCTGAAGAGAAAACACTAAAAACCAAGCGGAAAATGTATCTGGGTTACAGATTAGTCATTCATATGATTATAAACTCCAGAAAATTCAAATTCAGGCATACGTAACTTGGCTTCCCCCATGTTCAAGTTCAACACATGATGATTTGAAAGTCCTCGTGCATTATATCGGACACTCCCAAAAAATAATCAATATTTATTATTTTTTTTTCAAATGGAACATACAAACCTGGTATGCATTAAGCCCTGGAGTTATTGATGGAGGTCGCAATGGCCCACCCTGTGTCCACACCCCAGAAACTGGTCCCATCGCTGAAGGTGGATGAGGCTGCATACCTACTGTGTTAGGTGGAAAAGTTGGAGCTCCATAACCAGAGTTCTGATTTTCGAAATCATTTGTAACACCATTCCCAAAGCCTAATATGCCTGTTGGAAGATTTGATCCAGAAATCTGGCCTGGCTGCATTGAACTAAGGCCAACCGCATGTGATTGAGATATTTGAGGCATCATTTGATTTGACGAACCTTGGACCAATTGTCCTGATAATGGTATCATAGAAGAATACTGAGTAGAATGAAGCATGGGAGTAGAAGCCAAAGTAGGGCCTGGTCTGGGAAGCATGGATTCGGAAGGCATTGCTGACATTGGTGCTGTGGATGGCATTGGAACAGACATTGAGGAGGCCATCGGAATGCCTGTCGAAGAGGGCATAGAAATAGGCATTGAAGAAGGCATTCCTAATTGTGGTGGCTGTTGTAAAGGTGGTCTAGGTGGTGGTGGTGGAGGATGTGCATGCAATGGTAAATGCATGGGAGGGCCTTGTAGCTGTTGTGGCTGTTGCGACTGCTGTGGCAAATTTGGTGGTTGTGGTGGCTGTGATGGAGGAACCATCTGATGCTGCTGTTGCTGTTGCGATGGAACTTGTTGTGTCTGCTGATAGACTTGTTGATTAGATGTAGCAATCAATGGATGAGGAGCAAATGGAGGATGAGGCCCTCCTGGATGCACTCCTTGTGGTGCTGAGGTCAGCAGTGGCGGTTGTGGTGAGTCTGCCTGAGCAGTGGTATCAAGAGTTGGAAGTGATAAAGGCATCGCAGCACCAACACCTGGAATAGTTCCTTCACCACGCATGGTTCCTCCTGCAGCAAAAGGTCCTGGAGTAGTTGGACCTTCTGATGGCTGAAAATTGTTGGATAAACGGCCTGGGACAAGAGGATTTTGCTCACTAGACCCTGTACATAACATAAAGAAACAACTGTCAATATAATGAAAATAACTAGCCCTAGATCATCTAACTTCTTTTATGCAGAGAGAGCAGTATAGATAAACTGACTGCTAAGAGGGCTTCATTTTGGATCTGAATATTTAACTTTCTAAGAAGGATAAATCAACTACAGTAAAATGGAATTAAATTGTGCTTGATTTCATATAAAAGTAATTTACTAATTGGTCAAGCCGTCTTTGACAATGAGAGCTTTGAGTAAACTGGAAACCAACAAAGATCACAAAGCTAGACAACATAAACGAATAAACAAACTACAAAATTCAAACCTGGAATATAGCCAGTGTGTTTATCTCGACCTGTATCCCCTGGACGATTTCTGCACCAGAACTTGGTCGTATGATCATTACTCCCACTGCCAATTGAATAGAAATGATTTTAGATATCCATTTGTCACGTTTGAATGATTTATAGTTGGTAACCTAGATTTGCAAAAAAATGTCACATGAAGGTTACGTTGGAATGGGTTTATCTAACATTATTTATAATAATAATAGTCATAAAAATGCTTTTTTTTGGCATAAAATAATCAAATTGGAATGGGTTTGTTATGTTTATCTGACTGTGTCTTATATTTTCAATTTTTGGGTCATAAGGTGACTATTGACAGGACTGTTGAGGCCAACTTTTGCATTGGTGAGTCAGAAATGACCTGTGGAGATATGTACTACATATTAACACTAACAAGAATGTACTATATTTATATATGCTATGTGATCACCATATGATTCATCGTTGTTCTTCTATTCTATTATTGTTCCTGCTATTATATTCCACATTCGCAAGTAATGATAAAAGAAGATAATTGAAGCATGCATAATATAAATCTATGTTCTCTCCCATGGTGTGTTTATCATGTATCTGCACATAATCTTGAAAAACAACATAGTACCAGAGCCCCGGTTTCAGAGGGACCTATGGTTAAGAATTAACCCATGATTTAAGGAGTATCTAATACTTGAATTTGAGAAAAAAGAAAGTAATCCTTTACAGAATTTAGAAAGTAATTTATGACATGTTTGTTCATAATATTAATGGGTGTCTCTAAAGAATATGTCATCACAAGGTTGTGTCATTATGCACAGGAAAACTTTGAAAGAGATGAATTGTCGATGAAGGCACCCATAAAAAAGAGTGAGGTGAGTCCTTTGTAACAGTTAGAGAAACACATTCTACAAAGAGAGTAATTTAGATACAGGAGGAAGTACGGCCAAGGCTAGTCATATATTGAGATGATGACAAAGCAAGACCTATAACATTTTATAGAAACTCTAGCATTATGATGTAAAGAACATGAGAAAGATATCCAAGCTTAAAATTCCTCCTCTCCTTCACACACTCAACATCCCCATTAATGCATGGACGAATGGCTTATTAATCATTTCTTGAAATTTTTCTTTGGGACAATTGGAAGTTGGACCATTACATCTTTAAACAGACATTCAATCATCAGAAGAATATGCATGTGTCCAAATGGAAGAAAATTCACACAAGACTAAAAGATATCACTTATTTTCAAGTTCTCGCCAGCAAAAATGCAATCATATACCATGAAAATTGAAAAAGGAAAATGAAAAGGCACAAGACCATTATAAAGACAAGCAAAACATGCACATGCAATAGAGCGGCTGCTCTTTCATCTAACGTCCTATCATTGGCACATGATTCCATCAAGCATAGAGATAAAGCCACCCATTTGAAACCTCAAAATGAAACCTTTGCCTTAACAACACATGAAACATGTTTTGAGCAGTCCTCCCTTTGTCCTGTCCACCCAAACAAGTGGAGACAGAAACATGCCTGTCAGCATATTTGATGGAATACTCTCTTTCAATTATATTTCCAAATTGACAAAGGGTAATTCAATTTTTTAAGTTTGGTAACTATTGACCATATGTTTTCACATTAAATCCCATCAAATATAATATACAGCATTTTCTAAAACATTTTTCCTATTCTTATAGAATAGTAAACCTGTATCTGAACTTGCATCCATATCCATTTGACAAAGAAAAGCAGTCTGCAATTGTGATTTCTAATTATCTTTGTGCGAATTCATAGTTAGATCATGTATTAATATTTATGTTTGATTTGGATGTAAACATGTTGCCCTAATGGTTGTGATATGATCTCTCAAAAACTGTATTTTTGCATGGTTACAAGTTCATTTATGCAGAATATATCTAAGCTCAATGTTGAACAAACACAAAAATGAAAGTCAAATATAGGACAAAGGTTTATTGCAAAAAGGATGGTGAAATTGAAATGCTTCATAAGCCATGCAAACCACATGAGGAAGGAAACAATGTAACCGTACTACAAGAATAAATAAACAAATAAGTTACCTGCAGAGAATATGACCCATAGGATGCCATGCAAGATCCCATACAGCACTTTCATGTGCATGTACTTCAACTTGAGGAACTTCATGCCTGCCCAAGAAAACAATTTTCAAGTATAAGAAAAGTACAACAAAAGCATAAGCCAACATCTTCGGCATTTCGCCATTTGTTCCCCTTGTAACTTTACAGTAACCATTCCTCTATTTAGATCCAATATAGTGTTTTCTACTGAATTTTCATTACAATTCAATCACAGCAGGAAAATATTCTCAGGAAAGCATGCCGGGTTATTCAGTCCTGCTATAACTGCAAGTGCATGTCATTAATCATATTGGATTTCAATTAGGAATGACAACTTAACCATAAATTTGTGTCCCTGTAGCAAAGTATAATTCATATGCAATTTGATCTCTTCATATTTGTTTCTTTACAATTTTCATTTTCAGTGTAAGAAAAGAAAATATAGATCTTGGATAATTACCCAACAAGCCAGTGTATAATGGATCCGTCAAAGCTACCACTTACAAATAACTCCTCATGGAATGGATGCCATGCCAAAGCTTTTGCAAAAGAAAAAGGAAAGCACATTGTCAATAAGAAAACCAATCAGGAAAATGCAAGTACCCATTTAATTTATATAACGGTCAAAACCAAAGTAAATGCAATAAAATATTGTCACCTACAACTAAGAAGTAGCTTACTCTTAAGAAAAGTATTGAACCAGAAACAATTCAAATTATGAACAGAACAAAATAAATCCATCAGTAAATTTTAAATGCAAAAAAGGAAACACAAAGTAGATATCATCCATCCAACACAACACTCGACTTACAATAGAAACTTTGATCCCCCCTGGTATGTAAACCTAAATTATTTTTTTTTATATTGAGTAAATACTTCTTATACATATACATATCCGCCGTGGGGGTTGAACCCGGATCACATCACCGATAATGCAAGTGGCGTCCTTGCCGGTAGACCACAGCACGTGGATTTATGTAAACCTAAATTAAGTCTCAACTGGGTATCATTTAGGAAGTAACTTTCAATCATTTATGAATTAGCACTAACAACCACCTTCCTAATGACAAAACAATATTTACTGATAGTGACTAGTTTCTGATTAGTCATTGATATTAGTTTCTTAATCCCTTGCACAGGCAGTAGCTGTCAGGATGTATAACACCTACGCACCAAACTGGAATTGCAAGGTGCTATTTAGTGATTCCCACCCCTCCTGGTGGTTCACAGCCTTGGTCAACAAAAAAATAGTATTTATAGGTCTAGCCTGCAGTATTCTTTCTTTCACCTACTAGGATTGTGCCTTAGTGCAATCTTCTCCAAGCACCACCTAGGATTTGTCTCATGAAATCTTATATTTGTCAACAAGGGCCATGACAGTACCTAACAGGCTATCCCTCCCATTGTTGGTTGCCATTGGGTATCAACCTTCAAGCCTGAGACATTTACAAGTGTTTGCAGCTCTAGTGGTGTGCCTTATCTCCTTCCTGATTGCCTCCAATCTAAGTTTTAGTTTGTTCCTTCAAATTAACATAGGTACATGTGGTTTTGGATCAAAAGGGACCCACCTGTGTCTAGGACATTGTTACAATATGTTACGTATCTTCAAACTCTTCATCTTTTACTGTTCATGCAGATGGTCTTGAATTTTGACCTTTACCCAAAGATATTTACATCACTATCATGAGGATCCACATAATAGTTGTTGGGCAGTTTCTAAATGCCAATGTGCTCTTTTGGATGTTTTAGGTATACTATCAGAGTCAGGAAGGAATGCCCATTCCTATCAACACTCTTCCAAATATGCATAGATGATCGTGAAAACTTTATGCAGCAACACACTCATGTGGAGGATTGTTGTTTCTTACATCATCTCTTAATTTATATACTGCTTTTTGTTGATGATATGGTCCTTCCAATTTTTCTCCTACGTGTTTCTGGAGACAATTGAATGTCCTTGGTTGATTTCTTGTGCTTCAACAGCATGAAATTAGCCTTCGTAAAACATTAAGGTCTTCAATATCCCCTAAGGTGCTCTTTCCTTGTTCAAGTTTTACAAAGATGGGCTTGTAGAGATCACGTTAACTCAAATATACTTACAGCTTTAATTTACAAGTTCAACTCTTAAACTTTTCTTTTGGAAAACAAAGAAATTATGTTAGTTAAATAATAGCAAGGTCGCAAAATGACAGATGAAGTTGTCCATCATAGAAGACAAGACAAGATAATTTTATTAATGTCCATGGATGGCCAAAGTAGGCCAGTGGGACTCATTAAAAAGAGTTATTACAATGCACTACAGTAACCAAAAAATATTATGAAAATAAGCTAAACTAGAGTAAAGAATCTAGTGTAAACTACACTGAAGTGGAACAACTGTATGGCATAAAATTACAGCCTTGAGGGTTACCCAAAATGGATAAACCCTAACATGCTAAAAGTAATGATGAAGAGAGAGCCAACAATCAAGGTAAAAGAGAGATAGAAAGGAGCTCCAATGGATCCAAGTGCCACCACTAATCTATAGTGAGAGAAGCACAATCGTCATCACCAATCTCAAAAGGGCCAACACAAGATCTAATGATGCTCCCAACAGAATGACCAGGACTAAGGGGACCTAGTTGGATAATCCTAGGGGACATGGAGTTCAACTCCTGAAGAATCTTCTAGCATCCATGGTCATGGAACCAAGAGAAGAAGATATGAAACTGGTAAGTTGTGTCTGTCTAAAACGCCTCAATACGTGAGAGGTGGTTGAGAACCAACACCAAAGAACTACAGACCTATACCGTTGCATGCAAGAAAAAAGAAAGAACAGAAGCCCTACTAGCCACTCTTGTATGCATATAAGGGTGCACAAATTTGTCATTAATATTCTAGAGAACTGTAGCTTCAAATGAATGCTTATTACTCTCGAGTACAAAGATAAAGTGAAAGAATGAGGTGATTAGTCAAGTAGTATTCGATCTCCCCAATATTAATTAGGGTCGAAGAGTGGTAGCTTCCCTAAGGTACAAAGTCAAGCATCTTTGGTCAGGACAGCTAAAAAAAATGGCAAGGGATCCACCTAAGTCTCTATACAAGCAATAGTAGCTCCCTTGAATCTCATAATACATGGGATACCTGAAGATGAAATGTTCTTCAATCTCCACCTTTCTAAGAGAACAAAGATGACATGCCCTGTCCTCTCAAGGAAATATGGCAATCAGTCTCCATTCATAATTGATGTGAGCAAACTCTAAGCTGACCAAGAGGGATCCTAAGCCTATTTGTCCAATGTTATTGAACATAATTAGGGCAAGTAATAATGTCCTTCTCAATCCTCATGAAATGTTTAGTGTAGAAGGCCAACTTAGGAGTAAGAGGCTGAGATGGAACGACCCAAGTAATTTGAACTTATTGCCAATAAACATCATCTTTGACTACTTGATTAAGCACCCTCTTATTAGGAAGAAGACGGGAAGGAGAATTTAAAGAGTATTTGAATAAAGGTAATCAATCTATGTGTCATGACCCTCCCTGGCAAGCTGTTGCTATGAACACTATGTATTGATTTATGATGCTTTGATGCTTAGTTTATGCAAATGAACAAACTATGCGATGCTTAGTTTATGCAAATGAACAAACTATGTGATGCTTAGCTTATGCAAATAAACAAACTATGCGATGCTTAGTTTAATATTTTGAAGGAACATGGTATTGTTGGCATATTGATAATGTGCAAAATCAGGTACACTCGTGGGTAGAAGAGGCAGAATCGTCCACCAAGAACGGGGCACTTGACACTGGTGTTAGAAAATATCAAAATTATGTGCAAGCAGAAAACACAATAACGCAGGAAAAACAGTAACACAGATTTTACGTGGAAAACCTGCAATGTGCAGGAAAAACCACGGGGCAATGGCAGCTTGATCTTTTATTGATTTCGGCAAAATTACATTCAATCAACTTTTACATGCAAGGGGTCATTCCCCTTTTATAGAAAAACAAAACTGTTCGTTTCCTCTCCCAAAGGAAGACTCCAAAAACTGTTCGTTTCCTCTTCCAAAGGAAGACTCCAAAAACTGTTCGTTTCCTCTTCCAAAGGAAGACTCCAAAAACTGTTCGTTTCCTCTCCCAAAGGAAGACTCCAAAAAACTGTTTGTTTCCTCTCCCAAAGGAAGACTCCAAAAAACTATTTGTTTCCTCTCCCAAAGGAAGACTCCAAAAAATTGTTCGTTTCCTCTGTTGAAGAACATTGGAGATCTGGATATTGACTTCACCTCCTAACATTCTCCCACTTGAAGTCGATATACAAGAATTCTTTGCCTATGTTTTTCCATCCAAGTGCCAATTGCCCAATGCTGCCCTTATCACATTTTCAGCAAGCCCAGAGAAGTTTTGCACCACTCAAACTTCTCTGTCTTGACCGGCTTAGTAAGCATATCTGCAGGATTCACTTCAGTACCAATTTTCTGCAACAGGATTCTACCTTCTTCCACCATATTTCTTATAAAATGGTACTTAACATCAATGTGTTTCGTGCGATCATGGAATGTTGGGTTCTTCACTAACTGAATAGCACTTTGGCTATCACAATGCAATGTAATTTTCTCCTGCATTATCTTGAAGTCACCCAATAGTCGTTCTAGCCAAATTGCCTCTTTGTTGGCTTCAGTTGCTGCAATGTATTCTGCTTCAGTGGTTGATAAAGCCACCACAGACTGCAACTTAGAAGTCCAACTCACAGCTCCACCAACAAGAGTGAAAGTATATCCTGTAGTGGACTTTCTCCCATCTCTATCTCCACCATAATCAGAATCCACAAAACCTTTAACTTGCAAATTTGCCGATCCGTAGTAAATAGCAGCATCTGAAGTGCCTCTTAAATATCTGAATATCCACTTCATTGCATTCCAATGCTCCTTACCAGGATTTGCCATGTACCGGCTGACAACTCCCACTGCTTGGGCAATATCCGGTCTGGTGCTTACCATGGCATACATGAGGCTTCCTACTGCTGATGAATACGGTACACGAGACATGCTTGTCTTCTCTGCTTCTGTTCTAGGACACTGTTCGGAAGACAATTTTAAGTGTGAAAGAAGTGGGGTACTAACTGGTTTTGCATTTTGCATATTGAAGCGCTGCAAAATCTTTTCTATATATGACTTCTGACATAACCAGATCTTCCTTCCTGTTCTGTCCTTGTGTATCTTCATCCCTAAAATTTGGTTTGCTGCTCCTAAATCCTTCATTTCAAATGTCCTAGCCAACTGAGCCTTAAGATCAATGATTTTCTTCATGCTAGGGCCTGCAACTAGCATATCATCAACATACAACAACAAAATTATAAAACTGCCATCATCAAACCTCTTATAGTATGCACAATGGTCAGCTTCACTCCTGCTGAAACCTTGGCTCTTCATGAAGGTGTCAAATTTTCTGTACCACATCCTTGGCGCCTGTTTCAACCCATACAGAGATTTCTTGAGTCTGCAAACCAAATGCTCTTTGCCTCTTTCTTCATAGCCCTCAGGCTGATCCATATAAATCTCCTCCTCGAGATCACCATGCAAGAAAGCAGTCTTTACATCAAGCTGCTCCAGTTCTAAATCCTGTGCTGCTACAAGTGCAAGTAAAACTCTAACAATAGTCATCTTCACAACTGGAGAGAAAATTTCATTAAAGTCTATACCTGACTTTTGCACATAACCTTTTGCCACCAAGCGAGCTTTATAGCGTTCCAACAACCCATCATTGTTCTTCTTTACTTTATACACCCACTTGTTTCCAACAACCTTTCTTCCAGGTGGGAGATCCACAAGTTCCCACGTTTTATTCTTGCAAAGTGCTTCCATTTCCTCCTCCATGGCTTTCCTCCATTTTTCTGCATTCTCAGATTCTCTAGCTTCCTGAAATGAACTAGGCTCACCATCATCAGTTAACAAAGCAAAAGAGGACTGAAAAACAGGAGAATACCTTTCCGGACACTTTTGTGGGCGTGTAGATCTTCTAACCCAATGATCTGTTGGTTGTGGCTCTTGGTCTTGTGACTGTTGTGGCTGCTCTACTTGTTGTTCTGCATGCTGGTCAAAAAATTCAGCATGCTGGTCAAAAAATTCAGCATGCTGATTTTCATTTTCCTCTTCGTTCATATCTACTTCAACTGGTACAACATTAGGTGTTTGTTGTACCTCCTTCCTTTGCATGGATTTTTCATCAAAAATAACATCTCGGCTAATAATTACCTTGTGGGCAGTAGGATCCCACAGTCTATACCCCTTTACTGCATCTCCATAGCCGAGAAAAACACATTTGCTTGACTTTGGGTCAAGTTTGGACCTTTTTTCTTTAGGCACATGGGCAAATGCATCACAACCAAAGGTACGCAAATGAGAGTAATCAAATGGCTTACCACACCAAACCTCCTCTAGAATCTGTCCATCCAACGCAGTTGTAGGTGACCTGTTAATGAGGTAAACAACTGTATTAACAGCCTCTGCCCAGAACCTTTTATCCAACATGGATGCGCTGAGCATGCTTCTTGCACGTTCCATGATTGTGCGATTCATCCGCTCAGCCACACCATTTTGTTGTGGAGTATATGGTACAATCTTTTGGTGCTTAATTCCTTCCTGCGTACAAAATTTATCAAATTCCTTGGAGCAATATTCACCCCCATTATCTGACCTAAGACATAAAACAAGCTTGCCCAAACTTTTCTCTACTCGAGCTTTGAACTCTTTAAATTTCTGCAAAGCTTCCGACTTCTTCAGAAAATAAACCCACACTCTTCTAGAATAATCATCTATAAATGTCAGAAAATAGATAGCACCATTTAAGGACTGAGTGGGGACTGGTCCAAATATATCAGAATGTATAAGTTGCAGAAAATCAGAACTCTTACCAGGGCTTGCAATAAACCGAACCCTCTTTTGTTTGCCAAAAATACAGTGCTCACACAAGTCTAAATTACAAGACTTAATCCCAGAAAGCATACCTCGGTCATGCAGAATTTTCAGACCTTTTTCACTCATATGTCCTAGGCGTTGATGCCATAACATTACTGCATCCTGAACATTTCTTGAAGTTGCTGCTGCTGCATGGTTTGTCACCGTATCACCGCATAAACGATATAGGGTTCCATAAGATTCTCCTTTTGCTACTACAAGGGCTCCTCTGGTAATTTTGCAATAGTTGTTACCGAAAGTGATAGAATACCCTAGCTTATCCATCATCTTGATTGAGAGCAAATTCTTCCGCAAATCGGGCACATGTCGTACATCACATAACATCCTTTCTCTACCATCGTCCAGCCTGATCCTTATGTCCCCTCTTCCCACAATTTCTAAAGGGTGATCATCACCCAAGTAGACCATCCCACCACTATATGGCTGATATTTGTCAAACCAGTCTCTGTGAGGAGACATGTGGAAAGATGCACCCGAGTCCAAAACCCAGGTATATAAAACAGATCTGTTGTTGCTGATACAGAAAGCCTCACATGTTGTCGTCTCTCCAGAATTTACTGTACTGGCCTCAGCTGATGGCTGAAATTGCTTTTCACCATTTTTTTCCTTTTTTAGCTGCCAACAATCCTTCTTTGAGTGCCCTGGCTTCCCACAATGCCAACACTTCCCTTTCAGCTTGCGTCCTTTAGACTTAGATCTGGACTGTGGTCTACCTTGTTGACTCCTCTCGAAAGATCGACCTCTCACAGCTAGGGCTTCATTGGTTGAGGGTTCTAGAGACGTTTTTCGCCTCAACTCTTCTGCCAACAAAGCGGCTACCACATCATCAAATTTTAGAGTTCCTGATGATGAATTGCTGATGGTCATCACCAAATGATCCCAAGTCTCCGAGAGGGAACAAAGTAGGGTGATAGCTCTGTCCTCATCCTCCATCTTCACATTAACTGAAACCAGTTTACTGATAAGGGTATTAAACTCATTCAAGTGATCTGCCACAGATGAACCCTCCTTCATCCTTAGGCTATAAAGCTGTTTTTTCAGAAAAACCTTATTTGTTGCAGATTTCGTCTCATACAACTTTTCAAGCTTCTTCCAAAGGGCTTCCGCGGTCTTTTCTTCAACAACATTGAACAAGATGGAGTCTGCTAGGCATAGACGGATTGTAGAAACCGCCTTCCTGTCCAGCGTTGCCCACTCCTCATCTTTCATGCTGCTTGGTTTACTCGCGACCCCTTTCAAGGCTAGGGCTTGGTCATTTTGAACCAACAAATCCTCCACCTTCATCTTCCATAGGGCGAAGTTCCTGCCATCAAACTTTTCAATCTCAAACTTGGTTACACTTCCAATCATTGTTGCAGCTCCCACTCGCACAAAACCCTAGGCTCTGATACCAGATGTTAGAAAATATCAAAATTATGTGCAAGCAGAAAACACAATAACGCAGAAAAATAGTAACACAGATTTTACGTGGAAAACCTGCAATGTGCAGGAAAAACCACGGGGCAATGGCAACTTGATCTTTTATTGATTTCGGCAAAATTACATTCAATCAACATTTACATGCAAGGGGTCATTCCCTTTTATAGAAAAACAAAACTGTTCGTTTCCTCTCCAAAAGGAAGACTCCAAAAAACTGTTCGTTTCCTCTTCCAAAGGAAGACTCCAAAAACTGTTTGTTTCCTCTCCCAAAGGAAGACTCCAAAAACTGTTTGTTTCCTCTGCTGAAGAACATTGGAGATCTGGTTATTGACTTCACCTCCTAACAATTGGGGAAGTGATGACTAAGGCAACTCGGGGGTAACATGGATAGATACCCTCATATAGGCATGCATAATCAGATAGGGATAATCGTCAATTAGCTAGCCACCTTGAGCCTCAAGTTGATAGCCTAGTAGCTATCGTAAATTCTCGGGCTGAGACAGGTGACTGGGTTGATGGAAAGACTCCTTTGTTTGTTGCATATGTATGGTTGCCTTTTACTTCATCACTTTGCTGCATCAATGGTTTGGAAAGCATGCATAAGTTGGTTGCCTTTGAAAGCTCCTTGTTTTGCTTAAACTTTCCAAAAGAATAGTATGATGTTAATATTTGATAAGAAAACCTTCTATTCTATGTTTTATGTATTTATACATATATATAGTAAGTTATTATTTTAAATGATAATAGAATTTCATTTATAAATAATAGTTGTTTTATTTAAAATGATAACAAAATTTCATTTATAAATAATGATTGTCTTATTTTAAATGATAATAGAATTTCATTTATAAATAATGATTGTTTTATTTAAATGATAATAGAATTTCATTTATAAATAATAGTTGTCTTATTTTAAATGATAAAAGAATTTCATTTATAAATAATGATTGTTTTATTTAAATAATTATAGAACTTCATTTATAAATAATGATTGTCTTATTTTAAATGATAATAGAATTTCATTTATAAATAAAGGTTGCTTTATATTGAATGATAATAGAATGCCCTTTATAAATAATGGTTGTTTATTATAAATGATAATAGATTTGCATTTAAAAAAAAAGAGATAATGGACTTCTTTGAACACTGTAATCGCACGTTCGGGAAAATGGAGGCTTCTACCAACCTTGGAAGAAGAGAGGCCCCATTTATGGCAGATCTAGAAAATAAGATTTTAAAAATAAAGAAATATTCAACTGTCGCTGGATGGATGGGGACGAACTGAAAGAAGGCAGATAAGAGTTATGAGTTCTGTCAGGAAGTAGGCGGTGGACGCGACTTCGGAGGTTTTGGAGGAGAATGTATAGAGGAGATCATGAGAGTAGGGAGAACGGAGAAGGCATTGGAGAGAGGAAAGGAGTTCGAGGGCGGATGTCCAGAGAGCCGACGGCCCACGCGCGAACGTGGGAAGAGCCATCGAACTACGAATCGACGCCTAGAGAAGCCACCTCCATCGACGGAGCAGACGAGACCAACGTGGGAGAACCCAAGTTGGGTTTTAAAATGAGTTTCCTATGTCAATGGGGTTTTAGTTAAATGCATTCTTGTTTTGTTTAAAACTAATGAATAACTATAACAAGCTCAGACTTCGCTATGATCTTTGGCACCTCATTTCGTTATTCCTGTAAATGTTGTCAGTTCACCTTCATTCCATGGCAGGCTATCTTTGTTGATTAGAGTTGTAGAAACCCGTGTGCTCTTTCTTCTAAACCCCCCCTTGTTGTGTGCGCGTCTATGTACATCCCTTATCGTTGTTGAGTAACCCTTGTTGGTCACGGCCTAAGTGGTGGGTTGTCGCCCTGTCTACGGTGGTATCCTTTCGTTTTCCCTTAGTTTGTGTTGCGTATATCCATCCTACCTGAGAAGAAATCAGCTACCCGAGCCACCCTTGTGAGATAGTGCTAGAATCGAAGCTTTTGGTTGACGCCAGTTGACATCCGGTTCCACAAACTCTAGAGTGTAGAGCTCTTGTGGTTCGTTGTATTTCTCTCTGGTTGGTCGCAATCGACCATCGTGCCCTATCACCAGTTCGAACCAGTTGTTCGACTCATGTGTGCGCTGTTATGAGTTGTTGCGCGCACGTCTTAGAATGAGGTACGTTAATGGTCATCCAATTGGATGTTTGTTAGAAGAGTGCACTGGGGTGTGGGAGTTGCGTAGGATAACATGTGGAGTATTCCGTTTTGCAGCCGAATAAAACCCTTTTATAACTTTGGATTATTATAAAAGACTCCTTTCGTTTTTAAAGGAGAAGGTATGGAATCCTTGTAGCAGATATCATGAATCATAGTCTATTTTATTAATCAATGGAAATAATCGAAATTTAGTTTTATCTATTATTTAATATAAATAAAGAAATCGTGGCTACTTAGTTAATTAAATAAATGTTATTTAATTATGTTAAATGAAAAGATTATAGTTTATTTAAACAATTAAAGTAATGAGGCTTTGATTATTAAATAAAGTGAATAGTTTGTTTTATAGATTAAAGGTATGGGACTTTGATTTATGAAATAAAGGAAAAGTGATTTATTGATGAATTAAAGTAATGAAGCTTTGATTTATTAAATAAAGTGAATAGTTTGTTTTATAGATTAAAGGTATAAGACTTTGATTTATGAAATAAAGCAAAAGTGATTTATTGATGAATTAAAGTAATGAAACTTTCATTTATAAAATAATTTGAATAGTTTGTTTTATAGATTAAAGGTATGGGACTTTGATTTATGAAATAAAGGAAAAGTGATTTATTGATAAATTAAAGTAAAGAAGCTTTGATTTATTAAATAAAGTGAATAATTTGTTTTATAGATTAAAGGTATGAGACTTTGATTTATTAAATAAAGTAAATGGTTTGTTTTATAGATTAAAGGTATGGGACTTTGATTTATAAAATGAAGGAAAAGTAATTTATTTAGTAAATTAAGTAATGAGACTTGATTTATGGAAATAAAGGAACCTAGTCTATTTAATGATTAAAGTATGGGACTTTAAATTGTTGAATATATAGGTTGAATGGTTTGATTAAAGTAAAACTTGTGATCTAAACCATGCATGTTGAAATGACTCTCTAAGGGCAATTGAGAGGAGAAAATAAAAGTAGTGATTCTTTTATGATATCAACTATGCAGTAGATGGTTAGTTACTTTGATTAAATTTGTATAGTTGCAATTTGGCAAAGTAAATGGTAGATGCATTTAGAGGTATGTCTATCATATATCCAAGAGTTGCCCTGATCCCCTACTATCCTCAAACGATCGATGGAAAGACAAGGAGGACCAAAGATGGCAACTAGAACCTATACATCGGTTTGATTTACTATTGCAATGATTTACTTATGCTCAAATAGACTAGAATTGTAGGGAGATATCCCTAGATGAAAATGATGTATTACTTTATTCTTTTATAAGTATGGAGGTTTTACCATACTTGAATATATGTAATGATGAGAAATGTATCTTTAACTTATCGTTATGGATTATCTATGCTTGTTGTTTAGCTTCTCTTTCTATTTAATGCTTACTTTCTTTTAAATGTTGTTTCCTTTCTAAGTACTTCATGTATGTTCTTTTTGAGTTTTGTCCTTTGTTTGATTGAGTAGATAGAGTTAAACTTGTCTTCTTGCTAAACCTATAAAGTAACTGTTGGTCACAAATCTGCCACAGGAAAGGATTTTAGCAATTATACGCGCCCTAGACCTGGACCAACATTGAAAGGCCGGAGGGAAGAGATGCCTTCCGTGCCAATATCTGGAGAAAGGCTGGCTCCTTTACTAAACTATTGATTTTTTTAAAGATGAGAGTGCAGGAAAGAAATAAAGGGAGTAAGGGAAAGAATATCAATGAATTTTCAGAGGGAAAGAACCAGCAGCACGATTACTAGCTAATATCTTGAAGTGGCAGCAATAAATACAAAGAATAAAACATAAATGAACGTCGCACTAGCTTTCCTATGTATCCTCCAGACGAGTTCCAGGATCCTCCTAATCCCTTACGCCGAAATCCAGATTTCAGAATTACAGCAATTAAGAAATAGGTGAATATAGCAGAAACACTATCCACAGGTAGCATACAAGAAAACTAACACGACATTTTTCCCCCCTATGTATCCTTCAGGAGAATTCCAGGGTTCTGTCCCAATCACACACCTAAATCCAGGATTCAGAATTACAGTACATAAATGAAGACAGAATGGCAGAAATAACCACAAAAGGCAGCATACAAGAGAGAAATGAGGCCCAAAGTTCTTGATATTAATTGCAAAAATCAAGTTACAGCAGCTTTCTAGCAAAAGTTCTTCCCCCTTTTACATTACAATACGTGGGTTTTTATAGAGGACCCAGCCTTCTGAGCCATTAATGAATCAGATTTACAAGGACGCTAGGGCGGATCCGGTAATGATGCTCGACTACTTTTTACAACTGAACCTTCCCATCCAATTTCTACATTTAGTTACAGGGCCGCATTAAGTGGGGAAATTTGTATTTATGAGTCGCAGACCTGCGATAGGTTACTCCGGAGGACGCTCAAGCGGCTCCAAAAATCGCGCTTGCCATCATCTGCAATTGAAACTTCCCATCCTATTACCATAACTAGATACCGGGTCTTTCGGTGCAAAAAAACTGCATTTATGTGCCGCACAATGCCTTGGATAAATACCCAGCCTTGGAATGTGTGATTTTCGGGAGAAGCACTGTCGTCAGAAAAGGTTCCGGAGAAGCCTCACTGAGAAATTGGCCCGAACTAGCAGTTTGCTGGATTTTTGGCCGACTTGGCCGACTTTGGCTTACGTTGGGATTCTGGCCGACATTGGAATTCGTTCCTGGCCGACGTTGGAATTCGCAGCCGACATTAGCTATTTTGGCCAACGTGAGGTTCGCGGCCGACTTGAGCTTCGGGGGCCGACATGGAGCTTCGCTGGCGAAGTGGAGTTTTCTGGTCGACTTAGATGTTTTGGCCGACATGAACTTCGCGGCCGACATGGAGCTTCGCTGGCGAAGTGGAGTTTTCTGGCCGACTTAGAGCATTTTTGGCCGACTTTAAGCTTCGCTAAAGTGGAGGCCCGAAGTGGCAGTTCGGCCAAATTTTGGGCGAAGTGCCCCTCTTGCCTTAAAACTTTTTCTGCCAACTGGAGGTTCGCTAAAACTATGGCCGAAGTGAATGCTTCGCTAAAATTTTAGTGAAGTGACCCGCTGACCTAGAAAATCCCGGCAACTTACAATCAGAGCTTCGCAACTTTTCTGCCCGAAGTAGGTGCTTTGGCAGCTTCGCAAGCAAAGCTCCTTCCATGCCTTAGAAAGTTTTCAGGCTCAAACTTAGGCTTTCCTGTCCCTTCTTTGCGAAGCTGCCCCTTTCCTTCTTTTTGTTCAGCGAAGCTTCTTCTCTTAACCTGTTTTGCTGGCAAAGTGACCTGCCAGCCTTAAACTTCTTTCACCATCGGGATGGGGAGGTTAGCTGGAGTTGGTGCCGAAGTGGAGGTTCGGTGACCAAAGGGCCCGAAGTGGCAACTTTGGCAGCATTCTGGGCGAAGTGCCTCTCATGCCTTAGAATTTTCTTCAAGCCCGAAGTGGACATTTGTTGGCTGTACTTCCCAGGGCCATAACTTTTGATCCGCTAACCCGATCGCCTATTGTAATATATCGTCGAAAAGCTTGCGAAAATATCTGCAATAATGAGACATCAAAAGATCAATTCGTCCACTTTATCATCCTCTTTTAGGGCCTGCGAAAATGCCAACACTTTTGCATGCTCTTTGCCGATTTAAAGCTCCATACTTAGGCAAAATTTTGTCAAAAAATTTAATGTGGCAAAAATGCCAACTATAACCTAAGGAAATGAAACCTTAGGGTGAACATAGAAAGTAACCTAAGAAAATGAAATCTTAGGGTGAACCTAGAATGGACCTAAGAAAATGAAATCTTAGGGTGAACCTAGAACAGACCTAAGAGATTGAGACCTCTTTGGGTGAACGTAGGGTGAACGTAGGGAGACCTAAAGGAAATCAGGACCCCCTCAGGGAGAATATTAACTAAGAAAACTAATTGATACATCTGAGTTAAGATAGCTCGTCGTGGAGACGAAATGGATAGCTTAACTCGCAATACGCGTATCATATCTACACAGATGGACTTGTGTATGGTAAGGAGATGGGTGTATACCTTCGACTGTACTGAGGATGATAAGTTTAGCTCATCAAGAGTGATGAGATAGATAGACTTAATTGCGGAAACTTGGGTTCCACTGGGACGCATCCCGCCCCCTTGGGAACGCGTCCCCCCGTCCCCTGCGTCCCCGGTATAGGGGGACGGCATGGGGGACGTTCCCCCCCCGGTCCCCCTTTTGGGGGACGGCCGGGGAGCCATCCCGGGTGTCCATCCCCGGGACGTCCCTTTTGAGGGGACGTCCAGGGACGTCCCTTTTGAGGGGATGTCCAGGGACGTTCCTCGGGCATCCCTGGGGACACCCAACCATCCCCCATGGCTGGGCGTCTCATGCCCCCAAAAAAAATAATACAAACTTAAATTAAAGAAAAAGGGCTGTCATATTTGAACAGTTAGGAGTAACTGTCATTGCTTACATGGTGGGAACTGAACAATGGTGGTTGTCAATGTTTAAATATTACTTTAGTGATTGGACAGCAGTGCAAAATTGCTAGAGATTGAACAGTAAAGCTGTCTTGCTTTTATAATTTATATTAAGGGCTGTAAATTGATGACTGTCTTGATTGACCATTGATGGCTGAAAAAATAGATAACTATCTTGCCTGAACAGAGAAAAGTGAAAACCAATGACTATCTTGCTTGAACATTAATAGCCAAAAAGTAAAAACTGAGAACTGTCTTTGTTTGAACATTTGAACATTGGTGACTGAAAAAAAATTAAAAAATGGTCTTTGCTTGAACATTGGTGGCTTTAAAAATGATGATTGTTATTGTTTGAATGTTAAAAGCTGAACAATGTGGCATTCATTACTTGAGCAATAGCAACTATTTTGGTTAACTGTTAGAGATTGCACTTGATATCCTTGGTTGAACCTTCAAGTTACATTTGTTGAAATGGCTGCACTTACCGTAGTTTAAAAAAAATCTTTTTTTTTTCTGTGTGTTTCTTGTAGCTTGTTTTGAGGTCATTACACTATGGAGATGCCAACTAATTGAATAAAAGAAATAACTTGTGTACTATATATGATGATGACAAGGAAAGAGTTCGGCCCAATCAAAGAAATCAATTCAAAAATGAAAGGACAAAAACATTTTATAAACATCTACAAGATGCTTTAGAATTTCAAACTACTATATGAAATGCAACCCAACTAAGAACATGTATGGAATTATCAAAATCTCCTAAGGTCACAATTGAACTCTAAGACTAATCTGATGTTTATAAATGGATTGGTGTTATGCCTATACTAAAGGTGCCCTCTTTGTGCCCACCCTCCAATTTCTATGTGCCCTCCATTGTGCATTTACCAATTAAAGAGATGGCCCTTCCTCAAAAGATAGGGCACTAAATAGGGCCAACACTCATCACCTTTTAGGGGCACATATTTATTCCATAGATTGCCTTGAATAAATGTACCAAACTAAGTCACAAGAGTTGGGAAGAAAAGACCTTAAATCTAACCTTTGATTTGGCCCTATTTCATCTATGAATAATTTGATTACCAAAAATACTTTCAAGGCCATTTTCTAACCCAATGCAAAGCTTCTAGGAGCTTGATTCAGATCTATTGGTTAGTCCCAAAATGGCCTCATTTCACTAGATAGTCTATTTTCATCCAGGAAATGAAGGAAACAGGGCACAACATACTATCTTGTGCTCATTTAGGAGGAAAATGTTCCACAACTACCTGCAATTCTTCTTAGCAATCCTACATAGGATTCAAGCTGAATGTTATTATTAGGTCCAGCTGGCTTTTGCTAGCCATACCAAGCTTAAGACAGTCAACATCAAATCAATTATAATTATAATTAAATTTTAAAAAAACTACAAATCTCCTCAAACACATGCTAGATCTGATGCTGGGAGACATATTTAAAGAGCAAGCCAATTATATCTGATCCATCTCCTAATCTAACACCTACCTCTTGGTTGTAGATTTGTAAGAAATAAGACTCAATGCATGTTCCTAGAACTGTTGCTATTTTAAAATTTCATTTTTTAAATTATCCCTACAAAGATGTATCTCTTTGACTCTATCACTAACCCATCATTCTTTATGGGTCTAAGATTGGGGATCAAAGTTTGGTGCCTATTCATTAGGCATACATTGAGGAAATTTTGTTGTCAAACCTCTTTGTCATGAGAACACCTGCATGTTGATTTTCCATTTCCATAGACTTAAGTTAATGAGCTATCTTGACTTTGGCCAAGAAAGGCGTCTATATTTAGCCCTTTACTCTTTTGAGTAAGTTGTTTCCTTTAGTCCCCATACAAAGTGGTGAGGCCAAAACTCAAGGACTAGTTTGTTTCTCCAATCTATTGGCATTTCTATAGACTAGCTCCTTGCATTCATAACCTACTCTTTATATTAACTGATTATATGGAATCGAAACAGGCCGCACCCATATTATATCATGATAATTCAACAACCCAAATAGTGGTATTATAATAACACTAGCAATTATGCACAAATAACTTGACAATATTTGAACCTAGGTCTCCTCCAAGAAAGTTCATGTTTTTAACCACTTGAGCTCAAACCAAATGCATTTATGTACTGCTCCTTCAATGTCCATCATTGTCTTTTTCCCACCAAGAGCATGATTAGTAAAGCACTCAAGGAGCACATCCATAGGCACTATATTCAGGTCACTTGAGTCTTGCCTACTCACCTTCCAAGCGCCTTGGATGGACTTCTATGATAAGCATTTCCTAGTATACCTACAGTTATTGGATTCATGGACTCAGGATTTCTCTTCGTCAGTCGAGAATATGGTCTCATGCTCTTATAGTTATAAATTAAGATTGACTCCCATATTCCCAAAGGTGATGAGGATTGTCACCTTTGCTTTCTCGAGATGGTGAAGCTAAGTTGATGTATTTGAATTACCCATTAATTGATTAATTATGCACTGAAATAGTAAATTTTTAATTTAAAGTCACTTTTTAATTTGAGATTAAGATACCATGAAAGTTAAATCACATCTGTCTTTAGAAATTAATCGAGTTTCATTTACAATTAGCTAGATCAGCTTTCATTTTATTGAAATCTGACACCCAATGCTGCAATCTAATATTTTTCCTCCAATGAATCTAAACTCTTTGTTGGATTTTGGTTAGCCTCTACTAACACAAAACTTGCATCAACATCTGTGGATCCCACTTGGTGCCACATATGTACCAGATCATGAAACCTCCAAGCTATGAGGATTGCAAAGTAGACCAAAACCCCACACTTCAAAAGGCAATATCTTAGTCATCAGTGGGTTCTTTCAATGTCATATTTTTGTTGCGCTTAGAATTGTTACAACTAAATCTTGGTGTAATCATTTTTCAAGACTTGTTACAGTTGCCACCATCTGTTTCAGAAGTTTTAACAAAGTTCAATTGCATAGTTCTAGAAGTTCTATTTTATTTTGTAACAATATTTGGCAATTTTTCTTTTTAAATTTGCGTGTTTTTCAACCTCTACCTGTTTTATGTCATCGGAGTTACAAATTCAATTGTTTAACACCTGTCATCAACAGACTCTTAGTTGGCCTCCTATGTTCATTTGGCTATCAATTTTCAAATATTGATAGCTTTTGCAACTGAAGCAGCACTTTTTAAGAATGATTGTGTTGTTTACATCAATTGAACAACATGCTGTACGAGAAAGTCAATTCAGTGCAACAGAACATGATCAATTTCATTGAGGAAAATTGTGCTATGAAAGCATCAAATTGTCTTCTCATTTAGCAATTGCCAGATCAAGAAGTCCTCCTGGATCAGTTGCATCAACTTCTTAAACAGGAGTTTTCTCTTTTTGACAATCATCTTACTATAGATTCCAAAGCATTAATTGTTCAATGACCTTTTCTATTAATAAGGCATGCATCAAATTTTTATTGAATAACTGCACGAAAGTGTATGTTCTTTGTCACTTACTACTACATACGATTATGTCGGTGATGCCATTTGACCCTCTCATATCATCACTTCAGATCCATATTCTTCTAGTGGAAGTTTAGTTAAGCATCAGATGCTGCCTGATTTTGAGCATCCCACAAATATTTTGGATCCAACACACTTGAGAAGAATGGGTTATGAAGCTGGTGGACTTGTTAAAAATGGACAAGGCATCATTACTCCTAGTAAGCCTTGATTATCCAAAACACACTATTTCATTGGATAATAATAGTCATGCTTCACCTGGGAGTTCTTAGAAAACACCAAGTTTGCAATCTTCTATTGCACCCTCCACACCTTCATAAGATACATAGATTTCAAGCCCCCTTGCAAATGGGCATATACTCTTTCATTCACAAGATGTAGATTGTGGCCTTTCTTCGTGGCATTGTATTGTTTCACCTTTCAAAAAAAAATGCCATAGTTGCACGCATTTTGTTTTACTCAAACAATTAAAACCCCTGGTCAATCAGTGGATGAAAAATCATTGTGACAACTGTGACATAACCTACAAGCATCTCACATGTATTTAGAATCAACAATCAAGATGTTCCTTCACCATGATAGCTACTGGGCATAGTAGCAATTTGTTCTTCTTTATTAACTTTTCTTAATGCACACTTCAAGAATTCCAAATGCGCTTGTTTTTGAAAACCAATATTGGCTATAGCTACAATTTTTTAAAAGTACTTTCCTGTGTAACCAGCATCTCTTGCTTAAGGCACTTGATTTGATACTAGCAATCTTGCCTCTATAGTTTTTCTTGAATCACATAAGCTTCAACACTTGTCAAACAATGGATCAAGTTTTCAACATCTTCAATCATCCCTTGACGAAAGGCAAGTTCTAAAGGAGGAAACAGCCTGTAATTCCTCCCAACTTCCCCACCTCCCATGTTAACCTTAAGGGGCATGTTGGCATATTTTAATCAATCATTTATTGTTCATTATATGCCAAAATATTAAAAAATTTATTATAGATCAATTCTGAATTTTAGATTCAGATAACATAAGAACTCAAATCCATCTCTATCCTTGAAAATTAATTATCTCCACTACATTGTGATTGTAATCAACTACCATGTTGTCATAAGCCTAGTAGACCGATTGTATCCCCGGTAACATTAAATCTTCATTTAGAGAGAATTTTATGTTTTAAGTGGGCTCTCTCATTTAACCACCTTATGTATGATTCTATTCAAAGAGTTTGTGGATATAATTTGCATTTGTCAGCTTCTCAATCAAAAAAATTAGAAAAAGTGATAGGATTTTGTACAGGAAAAATTGAGGGTTTATGTATCCATTATAAGCTAGTTTCCTAAGATAATTTAAACCTAGGCCAAACCCTAACAAGATAGAGGAGCACATTATTCTCAGGTGTCCCACCTACAACGAGATCAAAAGAAAATATCATCGCTTAGAAAGGGATTCTAGATAACAACATGACAGTTTTTCTTCTATCCAAGCCAGAATTATTTGGCTCTTTACCTCCATAAAGCTCTCTCTCAAATGTCAAGCTCTACAAGGGTCCTCTAGCACTACAATATTAACTACCTCCTTTCATTCTACTTGAGCTGTTGGAGGCACTCACCATCCTTTGGTTCCTATAGTTACCACACAAATGATGATAGATAATGAGGCCACTTCCTTCGCAAGTTGCTACTGGTGAACTCCATCCTCTTCTCCCACAAAAAAAAGATAGAATTATTGTTCTTCAGCATAGAGGTTCAGCTGTTCCTCCTCGCCCACTGTTCAATTGGTCCAACCAAGCACATAGTACCAGCTTCATTTTTGGTTTTGAAAGATCAATAATCATGGATTGTGGGAGAGTTTTTAAGGGACAGTACAAGTCATTCACCTTTGGGCATCTCTTCTATTGCTTATTTCATTGAGATTGATAATGATGAGGCTCCTTCCAAAATTTAGATTCTTTTGTTATTGTGTTTTAGTTTTTAGTTTGTAGTCATTGTGTTAAACTTTGAAACCTTTCTTTTTAAATTGCCCATACTAAGGTAATAATTCATACTTTTGAGTTCTATTGACTTAATTTGGACATTAGGAAATACTAATGTAATTTCTTTCTTTAGTTCATTGTTCTTACAACAGTAAAAACATATAACCACATCCATATATCAGATGTAACAATTAAGTATACAAAATTGGAATAAAACATGTTAAGAAACCAATGATAAAAAGATGAAGCCCAGATGATGTTTAAACTAACCTGTTACATCCTTGCGATGCCCACGATAGGTTTCAAGCTCCTTCAATGTCCGTATATCATAAAGCTGCAAATATATCATGCATAGAAGCTAATACATATAAGAAGACACAAAACTATGTCGCTGCAGCACTTAATTTTATGAATCACAAATTTTAACAGTTAAAGATTTAAAAACTTCTCATGGAAAGTAACAAATGTGATAGTTGGGAGTTGTTTAATAACCACCCATGGAGCAACTAAAAGTTGGGAAAAAGTGTCATCCTTATAGCATTGATTCAATAAAAATAGCCAAAATGACATTTGATCATAAGTGATAGATAGTTAGAATCAAAATTCTCTATTCTCATTCAACGAAACAGGCCAGCTCAGGAAAAAAGCATCAGATAATTTGCAAGCAATGACCCTTAGTTTGCTCACACAGCTAGTAAACAAGAATAATCTGGAACGGGTATTCTACATATAAAGTTCTTCAACAGATTTAATTGTGTACAAATCCAAAATCTTAAAGTAAAAATAAACTCTGCTTGTCAAACTACTATACATGTTAATAAATTTACATCCTGTCACAAGCTCTCAGACACAAGCAAAACCTTTATAATCTGGTCCTTCGATGAAGTAAGCACCCAGTTGCCATTTTGATTCCATTTGACACAGAGAACCGTATTCTTATGACCATGTCTGCAGTATAAATGCCAGCCAAGCGCTTGAATGAAAAGGCTCAAAAACTCAGAACATCATGAAGATTCTAATCTGATTTACAAAAAAGGCATATAACACTCACAGTGAACATAGCTCCCTGCCAGTCTTTGCATCCCACAGTTTTATGACATTGTCCTTACCACCTACAGAAAACAAGAACAAAGGTTTCAGCCAATACGACAGCATATTTTGGGGATTTTGTAAACCAACATTGCAAAACATACATTATACAGGTGTGGTTGACCTCACTCAAGTCAATGCTTGGTCTTACCTGAAACAAGCAGGGACTTTGTTGGATGCCAGTCAACACTCTTTACATCCCACCCATGGCCTGACCAAGCCAAGAACATATGCAAAAGGACTTTGTCAATTCATGCCTATTTTCCACATTACAAAATTAAATTAAATTTAGTTTAAGTTACTCATATAGCATTATTACCTGGTGAATAATGAAATGTAAAGAGAGTTCTTAATAATACATAGATATGGACCTATGTTTCTCCCTCAAATGATGGGATATGTAAGAAGCTTTGCCCTCAGATAAAAGCAGAATATTATGGCCATGTGGATTATTACCTGCCAACGATCGCTCTTCCTGACAGCGAGCAAAGTCCCAAACTTTAACAGTTGTGTCATTAGAGCAGGAACAGAATTTCAAATCTGTTCTACAGAAACTGTTGAAAGTCCAAAGCAACTTTTTAACAACTTTTAAAAAGGTGTATACAATTGAATAATTTGCAAACTGAATCATTTGTATTTGGATTATACAATGTATACAACAAAAGTACCTTAGGTCACATACAGCCTCTCTATGTGCTGATCTGTTTGCTTTCACATTATTCATATTAGTTTGCCAGTACCTGAAAATGACCACCAAAATCTGTGATGACTAGACATCAAAAACGTACTCCAGTGAAATGCTTATATTAAACTGATAAAAATGCATTCCTGTCGAATATATATACACAAAAATCCTGGTATGCAAACATTGACATTTGTAGAAAATAATTGTAGCAAACAGCATAAGTTTTAAATGAGAAACCTACAAGATGGAACCACCATCATCACCAGTGACCATCCAGTTTTCATTGTGACTCCATACCATGGACCGTACTGCCTGATCATGAGCCTGGTATCAAGAAAAAGTAGCATCTAAATTATTGTCGCACATCCAAAATATATCAACAGATACCACGAAAATATAAATCTATGTATCAAATGATTTGCTGCTCTACAGTTTAGATTACAAAAGAATACCTGAAGAATCATTTCAAAATTAAATGATTGGCCATTCCAAAGTGTAAATTCTCCACTTTGTGAACCTGTGATAAGGCGCCTCCCAGGTGGTGTCCACTACAAGTCACACCAAAAAATGCCTTCTAAGAAAATTCAGAAAGCTCATCAAATGTGCAAAAGCAAAATGCATGGTTTTCAAATAATGTTGTAAAAAACTGCAAAGGAGCTAAAAATTATTTTATTCAACACGAAATAAAGTGCAACCATTGCCATTTTTTCAACCAATAACTACAAAAACCCAAACACACAATGAAAATAGTATATTTGTTTCAGCACCATTTTTTAATATTGCATTGCACCAGGGTTGCATCATCACTTTTAACTTTTATCCAGGCATACAGATTTGGGATATCCCGAAAGATTAAAGGACATCTTGTGTATGCCAAAATCTGTAACAAGGAAAATATCATAAAAGGAGCATTGATCTCGGTTGCCCTGTTTTAAAGGCATTCTCTATATGTCTCTTGCATTGATCTATTACATAGTCATGATTTACTTGATATATATGCATATTAGATGAAAATTTGTGATATTGGCCATCGTTAGCAGGTCCAAATAGAGGAAGTTCGATTTTCCAGAAATGTATGTTTAAAATAAATACTGCTAAAAACATACATGAAAAATATAAAAACATGCCAAAAATGAAGAAATATATATTTAGGCAGGGCAATTCAAAAACACGTAACCCTTGAAACTGGACATAGAAATAGAGTTTCAGTTTGAAACTTCAGAGCCTAGACATTATGTTTAACATGAAGTGATAACTCCTCATAAACATCTGCAACATCAAAACCCAAATCAAGTTCAGCATCTAGGCTATTACTAGTATCTGTATATTATCATACGTTAAGGTTCAACATCATCATCATCAATAATTTCTTGATTTTCTTCAAAAAATGGTTCCCCCAGCCAAGACTTTGCATCCTTATTTTTTAAAAAGTGTGTAAGCAATCACAGTCTGCTGTACACAAAGAAAAAGTCTGCTAGTTTTTACCCCCAGTTAATTCCTGTTATTTGTATGGATCAAATCATGTGTGCTCCAATTTCATTCACATGCAAAAGCATTGGAAAATTGGCTGAAAACATGCATGGCAAGCCTCTGCAACTCTCACATAGAACCTTTATAAGTCTGCCACCATGTAGCCAAATGCAATCAATTCCTGTCTAATTTTGCTTCCTTTGTAACAAACATTTTCTCCTGGTTCTTCAATATTCTAAGCTGTCCTTTAACTTTGTTCTTATAATGCAACCTGTCAACTGTGGCAAATAAACGTGATTTTATTTCTTCATCTCCACCATTATCCATCTCAACTAATTTGGGATCTACATAGCAGACAACTGCATGTAAACGATGATGGAGCATACTTGCATCAACTGTCCACTGTTTCACAAATTTGCCTGACTTAGCTTTATCTGCAAGAACCTTTTGAATTTCTTTTTTCACTCTTTCCGTGCCCTCATAAAACAAAGCCCATGCAAGGCTTATCCCCATCAACCATTCTTGAAATTCGGGCAAGTGGTTCATATATCTCTAAAACCTTTTTGGATCCTTTCTAAAATATACTTCTTAAGATAATCTTTTCAATATCTTCTAAATGGTTTTCCTTGCAAAACTTAGACTCTGGCTATTCTTCACTAACCACCATGTTTCACAACGCTGTCATTTCTGTTATAGTTATTTAGTTCATAATGGTCATCTAGACTATAGACTTAGGCATATTAATAAAGTCACTTGTGACTTAGTCTAATTTATGCTTTAGTGTTGTATTAATGACTTAAAGTATATTTAAGTCATTTAGGGTTTATGTCATTTAGGGTTTATGTCATTCCTTGACTATAAAAGGACATGTGCTCTCTTCATTTCATAAGGAAATAAGTATTCCCTCTTTCAAGTTCTTTTGTGTTCTTGGTTTCTTTGTGTGTTCGGTTTCTTTTCTAATATGGTATCAGAGCCATGGTGAGGGGAAGTCGAAGCAGGTGAAGGCCTAGGGACTGCATAGATCAGTGACGAACGAGGTACCACTTTTTGATACACACCAAGAAATCGAAGGTGCTTTTGGGCAAAAGCAGATCTGAGAGTTTTTCAGCTAGATCTAGAGCAGATCTGAGTGTTTCTCAGCAAATCTGAGAGTTTTCCAGCAGATCTGAGCGTTTCTCAGCAGATATGGAGCAGATCTGAGAGAATTTTGGAAAATATGGAGCAAATCTAAGCATTTTTCAGCAGATCTGAGAGTTTCTCAGCAGATCTGTGTTATTTTTCAACAGATTTATTAGTCTTCCAGCAAGAATATTTTTTTCTCTCTATAATCTTCAATTTGGGGGAGGAAAAACACAACTTTCTTGGCTGTAAGTCTCTATTTCAGTTGCAGATTTTATTTTTTGTGCTCTAATGGCTAGTTTGTCTAACATTATGTTAGAGGGTAACCAGAAATTTTCTGGGAAGAATTATAGTACCTGGAAACAACGTATGTTGGCCATTTTTGAGTACAGGTGTTTGGATCAGCTTGTGTTGGGCAAAGAAACACGACCAACAATAGTTGGAAATGATCAAACCAAGTTTGATGAGCGAAATAGAGAAGTTGTGATGCTAATAAAGCTTTCAGTGACTGATGAAATGCTTCCCGAAGTGCAGACTGGGGGTGATGCTGCAACTATTTGGAAGCGACTGAAGGATTTACATGAAACTTCAAATAAAGGTAGAGCCTTCTTCCTTAAAAATTTACTGTTTTCAAGCAAAATGGATGAAAGTGAGTCTTTACAAGATCATTTGCTGAAGATAAAAGACCTTAGAGAACAGTTGAATGCCATTGGGCGGAAAATGGAAGAAGAAGACATGGTGGTAATCACTCTCAAGAGTTTACCAGCTTCATTTGAGCATTTTATTGAAACCCTAAATATTACTTCTACTGATGTTGACTTGAAGTTTGAGGATTTGAGCACCAAGCTCTTGCAGCAAGACAGGTGGAAAAAGCAATTTGGAAGTAGCAGTGGGAATGAGGGTTCAAAAATGGCTTTGTCAGCCAACTTCAAGGGCAAAGGCAAGTTTGCTAAGAATCATGAGGGCAGCAAGACAGATGCTTCAGGTAATCACAAGACTTTTAAGTGTCATTATTGTGGAAAAATGGGCCATAAGAAAAAGTTTTGCAGGAAAAGGTTATATGATGAGAAGAATAACCAAGGGCCAAAGAAGCAGGCCAATGTTGCAGAACATAAGGAAGAGGAAGACCTCTTTGTGTTTATGGCACATGATAAAGCAGACAATGTGAAAACATCTGCTTGGTATATAGATTTAGGTGCATCTCGTCATTTTACCAATAGGAGAGATTGGTATATTAGTTATGTTGCTAATGAATCTTCTAATGACTCTGTGGTGTTTGGTGGTGGGGAGGAATACAGGGTAGAAGGCAAAGGTATAATAATCAGGTAAAGAGATGGTATTTCTTAATGTTCACTATGTTCTAGGAATGGATAAGAATCTACTTTCTGTTAGTGAAATTATGAAGCACAACCCCCACTTACATGTGATTTTCAGCAATCACAAATGCTACTTTGTGGATAAGGTCAGTAAGAAGACAATCGCTCTTGGTATTGAAGAGCATGGGATTTTCAGGCTGGTTGATGCAAGGGAGGTGAAAGAGTATGCTTTGATGGCCAAGAGTGGTCAAAATAGCAGTGAGCTTTGGCATCAAAGGTATGGGCATTTGAATTTGAGATCTCTTTCTTATATGGCTAAAGAAAGTTTGGTGGTGGGCCTCCTATATATATATAATAAAAAGGGGTTTTGGGGGGGGGGGGGCTGGTAAGCAGCACAGGACTCCATTTGAAGAAGGGCAAGCTTGGAGAGCTAAGGAAGTTCTTCAATTGATCCATGCTGACATTTGTGGGCCTATGAAGACAACATCATTCTCTGGTGCCAGGTATTTTTTGTTGTTTGTAGATGACTTTTCCAGGAAGATGTGGGTGTATTTTTTGAAGTTGAAATCAGATGTGTTTAATGAGTTCAAGAAGTTCAAGGCTTTGGTAGAAAACCAATCCAGGAAGAGCATTAAAGTCCTCCGATCTGATAATGGTGGAGAATTCTGCTCTAAGGATTTTCTTGATTTCTATACTCAAGAAGGCATTCAAAGGCAATATACCACACCCTACACTCCACAACAAAATGGAGTGGTAGAGAGGCGAAATCGTACCATTGTGGAGATGGCTAGGTGTATGTTAGAAAACAAGTTTGTTCCTTACAAGTATTGGGCAGAAGCAGTACACACATCAGTGTATCTTCTCAACCGGTCTCCAACAAAAGCGGTACACAAGAAGACTCCAGAAGAAGCATGGTCTGGACGAAAACCTCAAGTAAGTCATCTCAAAGTTTTTGGTTCAGTAGTATATGCATGGGTTCCTAAAGAAAAACGAACCAAACTTGATGCAAAATGCCAGAAAATGATGCTCACAGGGTACAGTGACAACCATAAAGCTTATAGGTTGGTTGATGTTAAGACTAACACAATATGTCTTAGCCATGATGTGGTAGTTGATGAAAATGCAGGGCTGTTTCAGAAGAAATCAGATCTGAAAGTTGCTGAAAATGAAGAGGATATGGCTAGAAAAACAGGTTTAATGGATGGGGCAAGTCAACAAGAGGTAGGAATCACCTCTCAGCATGACTCCCATGAATTTTCCAGCCAAGAAGATGCTAGAAATAGTTCAAATCAGCAGGAAACCAGCGATGTTTTGCAGCCACAGGAGAGAAAGAAAAGACCAAAGTGGTGGTACAACACCTATAATGATGTTCATTGGGATGAGCTACCTGATATGAGCCAGGAAGGTAGACCAAAAAGAGATAGGGCATCTGGTTCAGTGAATTATAATGATGATGCTCATTGGGATAAGCTGGCTGGTATAAGTCAGGAAGGTAGACCAAAAAGAGGTAAGGCATCTAGTACAGTGAATTATGCTTTGATGGCTAACCTTCAAAACTCTTTTGAGCCTCAAGATTATGAAGAAGCCAAAGGCAGCCTAGAATGGGAAGAGGCTATGCAAGCCGAACATGAGACTTTGATAAAGAATCAAACATGGGCTCTCACAGAGCTACCTCCAGGGAAGAAACCCATTGGCTGCAAATGGGTCTATAAAGTCAAGTATAAGGCAGATGGGATGCTTGACAAGCATAAAGCAAGGCTGGTTGCAAAGGGCTTTGCTCAAAAGGAAGGGATTGACTATGAGGAGACATTTGCTCCTACTGCAAAAATGGGTACAATCCGCTTGGTTCTAGCCATGGCAGCACAGTTTGGCTGGAAACTACATCAAATGGATGTGAAGAGTGCCTTCCTCAATGGTGATCTAAAGGAAGAAGTATACATGTACCAACCATAGGGATTTCAGGTTCCAAGGAAGGAACATTTGGTATGCAGATTGAAGAAAGCTCTTTATGGGCTGAAGCAGGCTCCCAGGGCATGGTACATCAAAATTGATAGGTATTTGGGAGAACAGGGATTCAGAAGGTGTCCTTCTGACCCCAATCTCTACATCAAAGGCGAGAATGGTGATGTGGTGATTCTAGTGATATATGTTGATGACATCATCATCACCGGTAGCAAGGCAGGAGCAATTGCAAAGGTAAAATCAAAGTTATGTTTAGCCTTTGACATGACAGATTTAGGCCTTCTACATTATTGCTTAGGTGTAGAAGTTTGGCAAACAGATTATCATATTTTTGTTTCACAAACAAAATATGCCAAAAGTTTGTTAGACAAGTTCAGGATGGCAGATTGTAAAATCTCATCTACACCTATGGAGAAAGGGCTGAAACTTTCAGCCAAGACTGATTCAAAGGCAGTCAATGAATCAGTCTACAGGCAACTAGTGGGCAGCTTGATCTATCTTACCGCCACTAGACCTGACTTGAGCTATGCAGTCAGCTATATCTCCCGATTTATGCAAGCTCCAAAAACAGAACACTGGACAGCAGCAAAGAGGGTGCTACGGTATGTAAAGGGAACATTGGACTTTGGCATTCTATATGGGAAAAGCAAGGAGCCTCAGTTGTGTGGCTATTCTGACTCGGATTGGGCAGGATCCATGGATGACAGGAAGTCTACAACGGGTTATGTGTTCAGCCTTGGCACAGGGGCAGTTTCTTGGATCAGCAAGAAAAAACATGCAGTTTCACTTTCCTCTACAGAAGCAGAATACAGAGCAGCAGTAAAAGGGGCATGTGAAGCAGTTTGGCTTAGAAGAATGCTTGCAGATTTGCAAGTCCATCAAGATGAGCCCACAGTACTTCTTTGTGATAACCAGGGAGTTCTCAAGCTGGCAAAGAACCCCGTCTTCCATGAGCGAACAAAACATATTGATGTGCATTGTCATTTCATTCAACAACTTGTAGAAGATGGAGAAGTTGAGCTGAAATATTGCCCAACTCAGGACCAGACTGCAGACATTTTCACCAAGTCTCTTGGCCCAGATAAATTTGTAAAATTCAGAGACAAACTTGGTGTGGTTTCTAGAATGACCATTAAGGGAGGATGTTAGAGTTATTTAGTTCATAATGGTCATCTAGACTATAGACTTAGGCATATTAATAAAGTCACTTGTTGACTTAGTCTAATTCATGCTTTAGTGTTGTATTAATGACTTAAAGTATATTTAAGTCATTTTAGGGTTTATGTCATTCCTTGACTATAAAAGGACATGTGCTCTCTTCATTTCATAAGGAAATAAGCATTCTCTCTTTCAAGTTCTTTGTGTTCTTGGTTTCTTTGTGTGTTCGGTTTCTTTTCTAATAATTTCCTCTAGCTCTCTTTCCAAAGCAATAAAGTTGGAGGCAAATCTTCTTTCAAAAGGTGAAATAAGTTCCCCCTGTGCAAATAAACATTACTAGATCAAATTCAAGCAGTCACTGAGTTTAAACTTGGAGATCGGTTTTCCTCCTCTCAGAACATTTCTTATCCACTCCAACTATGACAAGTCTTCCAACAAAAGATACCACAACGTAAGCTGCAAAACATGTCCAAAAAAGCTGTGGAAATTTGTCCATGAGTAATTCACGTATCCCTTTACAATTTGTTGCATTGCTTGCAATGATTTGAGCTACATTTTCTTCCCCCGTCATCAAAATAGCAGCTTCAATGCATTTGGATTTGTGATAAGCAATTTGGACCTGATATCTTATATCAATGAATTTTATAAAAGTGTGGTATAATGTTAAGGGGCCTTCATCTTGAATCAGACCAACCATGACTTAAAATTGTGCATCCTTTTTTTTTTGCCAAATTTGTTTTCTTTTTATTTAGTCCAATGAAAATGGTTTGAATCTCCTCATCAAGTAGACCAATTCTTAGGGTTTCATAAGAGGGAAATGTGTAGCCTTTTCCAAAATTGATAGCTGCATCTATTAAATTATTAAAAAAGCTATGTTACCGGTTCATTCGTTTTGGATTCGAGTTCGGGTCGGTTCGTCGGTACGACAATTTTTTTTTTGCCTTGGGTTCGTTTTGGGTTCAGCCGTACAAAAATTAATAAAAATCATATATAAATATTTTTAAAACTCGAGTGGGTTTAAGAATATTTTTTCTAACAATATTCTAGTGGGCTAACAATAAAACTTTGGAACTTTAAACAGGAGGTTCAAGGTTCATATCCAATAAAGGTAAGAGTTATATTAATTAAATAACATCTTCTATAAAGATAATTTCATATGGTTAATAAGGCCATGGTTCAATGGTTAAGACATATGGGTGACGTGGTTCACACCAAAGTTCAAATCCCATGGCACCAAAGAGGCTATATTAAGTTAAAAATTATCTTTATCTTTATAAAATTGAACCAAAGTTCAAATCCGATGGCACCAAAGAGGCTATATAAGTTAAAAATTATTTTTATCTTTATAAAATTAAAACAAAATTTTTCAGTGTAACCGGGTTCTTGCACCCACTTGGCAGGGTTCCCGCACCCGCACCCGCACCCGCACCGGGTTCGCGGGTTCACGATCGGGTACGGTTGGGCCGAACCCTATCCGAACCCTGTCAGTCAGGGTTCAGCTTTGACCGAACCCTGTCAGTCAGGGTTCAACGAAGCCGAACCCTGTGGTCAGTCAGGGTTCACCCAGCCGAACCCAACCCAGTTTGGGCATTAACATAGGAAAAAAACGTTTTTTTTTTCTTTTTATTATTATTTTTAAGGTGGGCCCGACCACACCCAGCCCATACGGGCTAAAAACAATTATTAAAAAAAATTAGAAAACATTTTAATTTTTTAAAAAGTTTATCCCGGGTTTTGCCTACTTAGGAGAATGGTAAGCTTCCTTTGTCTTAGAAGTCATGTAGAAATAATGATGATTCATGCTTAGTATTTAACTAATGATGATATAAATGACAATATTTTTTATTAGAATAATGTAACTTGCCCATTGAAATTTATTTTCTAGCATTTATTTTATGCTAGTATGATGACTTTTGGGGTGTTTTTTGTTTATTGATAATGGGGTTTTGAAAGGGTCCCCGAACCTTTTACAAATGGGTCAGGGAGAGTATCTCCATAGGGAGAAGATCTCCACAAAGAGAACATAGAATAGGAGATGATCCTAGCAGGACAATCTCTAAACCATTCAAATTTGAAAAGCGGGATCATCTTGCGCTGCACAAAATAGAAAACCCGGCTTGTGGGAGCCTGGGATAAACGATCAACCAAAAAATCCCACCTAGAATAGGAAAGCTAAACCAAACAAAAAATAAAAGCTTAATTGAAAAACCCAGCTTGTGGGAGCCCGGGATAAAGTTCAAATCCATTACTGATGTTAAAGATGTTAACTTGTACCCTCAATTACAGACCATCATTCATCGGAGGTGAAATGCCCTCAACTCACCACTTCACATGGCAGCTTATGCTCTTAACCCGAAGTGGTATGATGTAGAAAAAACAAGGAAGAGGGCACCAAATCAAGATCCAGAGGTGACTACAGGGTTTCTACAGGCAGTCAAGGACATATATGGCATTGGACAGGAGGCAACAGAGATTAGAGAGCAGTTTGCATCTTTTGTTTGTGCACGGGGTACATTCCAGTCTATTGAGGCCTTATATGACAGGAGTTTGAAGAACCCCATATTTTGGTGGACATTGCACGGACATGGGACGCCACAGTTGCAGCGACTAGCATGTCGTTTGTTGTCTCAGGTGGCCAGTTCCTCAACTTGTGAGAGGAATTGGAGTACATATGGATTTATCCATTCAGCGAGGAGAGGTCGATTAGAGGCGAGTAGGGCAGAGAACCTCGTGTATGTCCATAGTACTCTTCGACTCATGTCTCGTAGGGACAAGGGTTATACAGAGGGGCCTTTTGCACGTTGGGATGCAGTTCCTGATGACACCAGAGATGATAGTAGGTGTGATGGCTTTTCAGATCTACCACCACCAGATCCACAGGAGGAGGGCCTAGAAGATGATGATGAGGAATATGACGAATGAGAGTCAAATATCAGATATTTGATGTTATCTTTGTACATGTCCACTACTATATAGTATATTGTTATCTCTTGACTCTTTATGACTTGACATCCTGTCATTTGTTTACATGAATATGAAATATCATATATCAATATGCTTTTATGATCCCATATTTAAATATTTATTATTTTGTAGTGTGTATGAATGATTTATTTTATTTCACAATGTGTATGATTTATCATTTATTTAATTATTTCACAATGTGCATATTTATTTTATTTTTTAATTTTTTGATAAAAAATATATATATATATATATATATATATATATATATATATAAATTAAAAACTAGCCGCACCCGCACCCGGCGAACCCTATTTTTGACAGGGGCCGCACCCGCACCCGCACCCCCGCACTTGGTAACCTTGAAATTTTTAAACTATACAAAAAATATTCTATATTATAATACTTAAAACCCCTTGTCCCCTAATTTTAATAAACTTTATGGTTAACGACTAACATAAAAATTAATACATATTATTTAATCTTAAATAAAATTAAAATAAAATTTTTAAATTATAAAAAAATATTTTATATTGTAATACTTAAAACCCCTTGTCCCCGAATTTTAATAAACCTTCACATTATGACTAACGACTAACTTAATAATTAATACATATTATTTAATCTTAAATTAAATATAAAATTTAAAACAACTAGCTTAATAATTAATATATATTATTTAATCTTAAATTAGATATAGAATTTAAAATAAAATATATGCAAACTAGAGAATATATTTAAATATCACACTCTTTAAAAAAACCTAACATATCTAATATCAAGAAAAGTTATGCAAAGTAAACTATCACTGTTAAGAGGAGCAGAAATTAATAATATGATTTAATTTGTATTTTTTAAATAATGCTTTAAACTTAGGTTTCCCCCAGCCGTACGGTTCCTAATTAAAAGCATACCTCTTTGGTCAATTACATCCCATAATCATATCTACATTATGTTACAGTTGTTTGGTCATGTTTATCTCATCAGATAGGAAACTTGAAGAGTAAGCTTTCATACATATGGTAAAAAAGAGCTATGATCATTTACATCCCATAATCATATCTACATTATGTAATGAGCTGCGGAGCGGGGCAAAGCAAAATAAATACGAGAGCATGTAATTCCCGTTTCGCAACCGCACATACTCCCTTCTATCTTCCAACGTTTTGGAGGGTTTTTAAGACTCTCGTAGGGTCTCAAGGGTTTCGGACTGTAGGTTTTCAGCGCGGAGGTACAAGATGATGCAACCAACACCAAGAATGGCACTTCCTCCACCTCCAATGGCCGTGCTCGCCATGGATCCGCAGCAGCAGGATCGAAGGTTGAGCAAAAGATGTGGCTTCCAACTCTATGTTGTTTCTCCATTATGAGAAGAGCATGCCCAAATTCTCCATGTCGATGGTATTTTGCAGAAACTCCCAGTCGATGTGGAGGCTGTGAAAGTCGTAGCGTTTGGCCAGGGCAATTGCTGAGTTTATGAACATTGCGCAACTCATCGCATTGCTTGCCATGAGCGCAAAGGCGGTGGAGTTGGATGCGAAAACTAAACTATAAAGTGCCAGAAATGAACAGAGCAGTGATCACCTATCACAAGCGCAGCCGTTTTTATGCGATTGGATGTCATGGGTCAACTTATTTATAAATGTTTCAGAAACATAGCGACGTAATCAAGATTTTCAACGGTGGTTTGGACCTCCTACATTGAAAGGAACAAGTAATACGTGGTTAATATCATTAAATTGACTGCTTCAGTCTCTGATCATTCCCACTCTGGTTCAATGCCACTCGTGTTTGGGACCCTGGTCCGTCCAGGGTTCTGCCTGGGGGACCTAGATACGTCCGGGTACCCCAAGCAATACCCTAGACGGACCCATAGGCGTACCGGAACCAAATCCGAACCGGTACGTCCCGTACCAGGATCCGAGGTTCTAAGGTGTCGAACCGGTAGCATAGTAAAAACGTGATGAACGAATTGCATTGAAAGGGATTGCTTCTCAATTTTAAATAAAAAAAACAGCTGCTAACCTGTCCATTTCATGTTTCTCATTGTGCTTCCACTAAGACTTAAGATGCCTACAACTTCTCTCCACTGGCATTGTCAGTTGCAGTTCCTTGAGCAAAAAAATTCAGTTGCAGTTCCTTGGCATGTTTTTGCTGCTGAAGTTAATGATGCGGCAAGGATGGATTTATATGATCTGTTTTACAAAATCTATATATTCTAGTTTTGTGGAATTTTGGTTTGCCACTTTGCATAGGTTCACATCAAGGCTCGAAGTTAATGATAGTGAACCCTCATTAAACTTATTTTGAGATTTTGGTTGCAAAATATGCACCTTAAACTTCTTTTTTATTTCTCATTCATCTACACCATGTATGTCATTTTTGTTAGGTATATTAAAGAAACCTATATATATATTATGTTTGGCATTGCACACCAAATAACAATCACACAAATGAAATGAGACAAATATTCTTGAGGAGAAAACCACAAGGGAAAAATAACCACCGTAAATTATTAGGAAGGCAAAATGCTCAAATCCTTCCTATGCAAAGTTATAACAAATCAATACAACAATCCTCCCAGATTTCAAGAATGGCTCAACACAAAAACTTGCACATAAACTTGCCTCATACTACATGAGACGTCCAACATCTTATGCCAATTTGACATGCACAAGAGGAATAAAGGTGTTAGAAGTTTGAAATCATGACATTTTACCAAGGCTCCACGAGCCTGGGGGTCGGGGGGACTGGGGACGGGGGGACGGGTTTCCGGGGACGGCGGGGGACGGCAGGTCGATTTTAGGGGACGGCTCGGGGACGGCTGGGGGGACGGCTGGTATAATACTATAAAAAATGAAATTTTTTAGAAATTTAGAATAATCTACACATTCAAAATTCTACACCCAACAAAAATGATATTTCATATTACTAATCAATTATGTAAGTGCAGCCATTCATATTCAGATTAGTTACTAACACATAAGTGCAGCCATAATTGAGTCATTTAACATTTTCATGTTCATATTAGTTACTAATTTGCAGCCATTTAATTGTTTCAAGTTCAACAACTATAACTTGAAGGTTCAGCCAAGGATATCAAGTGCAAACAATGTTCAAACAGTCATCATTTTAAGTAATAACAGTCATCATTTTTTCAGCCACCAATGTTCAAACAAAGACTGTCATGTTTAAAAATTTTCAGTCACTAACTGTTCAAATATGACAGCAATAAGAAATTTGAAATAGTCATAAGACCTCACAACGATAGGTTTAGACTTTTTGGTGAAACCAAATGCCAATTGGCTCCTCTTAGCAGTAAATATCCTATTTTTGGTTGCATTTTTCCATAAGAGGTCCAATCCATTCCTTGGGCAGCTTTGATTCTGGTTTATTCTTCATAGCAGCTCTCTAATATGATATTCATAGCTACATCTCTGCTCTTTATGGGGTCTCTTTCTTGTACAGGTTCAAAAATATTTATGTATGTTGCTTCATAGAAGCTTCAAGAGAATTAGAGCTAATGTATGTACATTATCAATAATTTGTAATGATGTCATTATGACATAGTAGAAACTATTAATTAATTCAATATATGTAATTTATATTGCAGTTCAGTTTATATTATCATTTTAATATCATTTAATGTTGGGAAAATGATGTATTTAGTCTGTATCATGTTAAATTGGGTGTCAAGAAGATATATAGTATATACATTATATTAATTTTATAAATTTAGTTAGATTGCTATTAAATTTATATAAACTTCTATTGTACAATGGTTAAACTGATCAAAATTTAATTTAGTTTAGACATTATATTTTCTTGGTTGGTAAATCTGTCACAGGTTGGGGTAACCTTTGGCTTAGCTTCTGTGACTGTCTCTTTTGCCAAATGTACTTAGGACTTGCATTTGGTCACATTTGTTGGGGTATGCAGCACCTAGGCTTAAAATGAAATGATTTTTAATTATGTGCACGAGACGAAGAATCTATTGCACCATAACTTTAAAAGCTCTAGCAAATACAAGTTTTACAAAATATGATGCATAGAGCTCTACTACTCTCTTTTGGAGGGTGGTTGTTTTAATGTTGATTATAATTAAAAATTCCTGTCTTTTTCAGTATCATTAGTTCGAAATGTTTTGACATGGAGTGAACTTATAGAATATCGGCATATCTAACTCAAATGGTATTGCAAACAAAAAATGTTTCCCAACCAATTCTTCATATCTAATTCTCCATTTCTGCATCTATGTGGCAGTGAATAGAGTGGCCTCTATCCATCTTGAACCCTCTTCACTATGCATGTTTCCCAACCAAGCCTATTTGGAATTTCTAGTCAACGTTGCCTATTTGGAAGTTCAAGCCAACGTTTTTGTATTCTCTTACAAAACAAATTTTCTCTATTAAATTGCAGGTCTAATAGCCTGCTGATTTTCAAAGGGAAAACACAATGGTTCTAGTTTTATCGATATTCACTTGCATTTCCACTTCTTTGAAAAATATTCTCAGGGCTTAAATTTTTTTTTTTTTTTCCCCTTTGGTGGGGACGCCCAGCCGTGGGGGACGGCTGGGCCCCATGGGGGACGCCCAGACTGTCCCTAGGGACGGCTGGGCGTCCCCGGGGACGGCTGGGCACCTTAAAAAGGTTCCCAACCGTCCCCGGGGACGCCCAGCCGTCCCCGGGGACGTTTCCCAGCCGTCCCCCAAAAAGGGGGACGGGGGGAAACGTCCCCCTTGCCGTCCCCCCGTCCTGGGGGACGTGGGAAACGGGGGGACGCGTCCCCGTGGAACACTGCATTTTACCTTTCCAAATGTGTGAGACTAAGAATTCCCTACACGAGGGAATCTTGAGAGACGTAACTTTGAGTTACATAAGATAAGTTGCTCTCAACCAAACTCACATAACACCCATCTTGACATGTGTCATTACAAAGATGTTCCTACGACACATATTATTAGAGTTAAATAAGAGATATTATGACATCTTCCTGATGTATGAATGAGTGACACCTCACTTGAAAGTGCGGACTGTCTCGCTCACAAGGAGGGAACCTACCATGATTAACTCAGTGTGAAGTTGGACCTTTGCAAGCAAACTGGAGACCCCAGGCTGATAGTAATCAAGTTTCAATAGTTCAAGAGGCAGTAAGGGTGTTTTAAGGCAATAAGCACACTATTTGAAGGTCCACAATGCTTTGCACCTATAAGACTACCCTGCACTCCCCATGTTTCCACTATGCATAGACAAGGAGGCACTAGCAATGTACTATCCACCTAACATATATGTCCTACCCCCTTTTAGATTTGAAACTTGTACTTCCTATCTGGAGTACCCAAGCCTTCACTGTTAGGGCCACTCAAGCTGTATTGGTAAATACTACAGCCAACATCCTGATCGATTCTCACTCCTTAGTCAAGTTGTCAACTGCAACTTTCTGGCCAAGGCTGTGCCACCTTGTCCCTTTGTGCAATGGATCAAAACCAGCAGCAACTCCTCCTGCTCCAGACAGCTCCCAATGACTCCTCCATGCTCCTTACAGCTCTGCTCACCTGTCTTGACATCTTCTACATCCTCCTGACATATCTGTGTGTTGTTGTGGGTGTTCTCAATAGCTCGGTGAACAGCGGTGGCATCATTTTTGTTTCCTTCTTGCTTCTTAGTCTCACATCTCCTTTGTTTAGGGTTTATGGCATATGGCCTTTATTTTAAATTATATATACATAAATGTAAAACTAATTAATACATAAATTATAAAATAATGTTTGTTCACTTTAAAGAAAGGCGTTTTAATCCTCACCCCCCAATCCAGTCAGGCTTAAAGTTCAGTCCACTGAAACTGGTAACTATGATATTGGGTGTCAAGTTTCATAACAAACGATATCAAAGCAGCAATCTGAGGATGTGAGAAAGTCTCTTTTAATAGATCTAGAGAATTTTAGGCAATTTTTTCAATACAAGTCCTCATCTCTTTGCACAGAAACATAAGATTCAAATGATTCTTGCAGAAACTTTTTCATCGTTTCAAAAACTAAAGTGGTCATATGAAGAAATCCGAGCAATATAAAGAGAGTTATAACTCAGTAAATTCAGAACAAGGGCAATGACGTGTTTTCAAATCGCAATTTTTCACCATAATTTTTTTGAAGGAAAACTTCAAAACTGACATCTTCCTATGCGGGTAACCAAATCAAGTGTCACTTCTTGCATGTCAAAGGATATTTTCAAATCTACTTTGCTATGGCAATTTCTTCTTTAAATTTGTAATGAGAAAAGATGTATGGTTCACTAATTATACAAAACCTTAGTTTTCATTGTGATTTTCTTATTCAGAAGCTCATTGAGTTGCCAAAAAATTTCAGAGAGGCTGATATTGATGCCATAGTATGTTGGTTCAAATTTAAAGCTCAAAATGCTCAAGGTAGAATTTGGATATTGCATCTTTGGGATTGTCTTTTAAGCTAAAAAGAAAGATAGAGGAGTGTAAAACGGAGTTGAAGGGTAGACAGGTTTCCCAAAATGGCCATGGAAACTTATTTGCGGAATAAAGCTCTTCTCCCACTCACGCTCTCAGAATGGCCAGAGAATGTAACCACCTACTCTAATACCACTGTTGGACCAGCGTCCACCTACTCTAATACCACTGTTGGACCAGCATCCAATGCTGGACAAGTTTCATTGATGAAATGTATGTATTTAAACACAAGATTTATGTGGTTGATTGTAATAACAGATTATCAACCATTTCTATAGATCCCAAACTAACCTAACCACATGATGTAATATTTCCAACATCATGACATATTTCCATTTGAAAATATCTCTGGTGGCCTATCTCATAGCCTCGTTGTATTCCTCTGCATAGTTATTGTTTTATCTCATTGCTTTGTGTTTTCTTTATGTACATAGCACCAAAGTATTGTAGCAAAGGTATGCAGGCTTTTGTGGGTGTGGTTGGAGTTCAGGCAGGGATTACAATCTTCAAACATCTATGGTGGTAAGCTAAGTCATAATGATTTATGTTCAATGTCAAAATACTTAAGCTCCATATGCAATAGAGATTATTTTCAATATCATTCGTTAAGAGATAGTAAATATTTAAAGAAATGCTGTTAAATCTTCTGCATATTTATGAGACAGGATTTCACCATGAATTTGTAACCTCAGGTTCCAAAACTTTATGCCCAAAAGGTTCTGACCCTTGGTCTGAAAGATAAGAAGAAACAAAGCCTTGAATTTGCCTGGAAAAAATAGAAAACTGCATCAAGATTTCAATTCAAGAGACATTCAATGACTTAACACAAGCTATTGTGGGTTTGAAAAAGAAGTATGACTGTCATAGCCGAGGAATTTGTCAAGGAAAATTACAAGAAAGGTGGTGTGGAAACAGATATGGGTGGTAGGCCCACTCATGAAGAGCACCCAACAGAGAAGAGGACAACAATCTGCTTGGTCACACTAATGAGGTTGAAGTTACAAAGTACACCACAGCAGTTCATGGCCAAACTAAAGACACATTCTAAAAGTGGTGACTTAACAAAGCAACCAGGTTCATGAAGACAAGTATTTTGTTGCAGAAGGGCACAGCTATCTCCTTGCTTAAGGATAGTTAATTGATAAAATGAGGTGCATTGAGGAGGTAATCTTATAGAATATTAAGTAAACATACACTCTTTAACAGTTATGAGTGTTCTCCAACATCATTGAGCAATAGGAAAGATATTCCTACCAAAATTTCACTTCAACCCTTAAATAAAAAGAATGTGAAATTATATAAATTTCAGTAACTTGTTTAACGAACAAAGATTAAGTGGCAAGATACCCCAAATAATAATAAAATCAACAACAAACTTCAACTAACACCTCGCTAAACATGCATAACGTACATATATTGTAAGTTGATATATTTAATGCCTTCGGCTGCCAGACAGTTCATAGGCCAAGACATGTCCTGGCTATGAGATGGTGGCTCTAAGCCCTCAGGAATAATTCTCTCAAATGCAGAAATACTTTAACAGGAAGAAAGAAATCATTTCTCAAGTTGAAATCTATAAACAGGAAAAGTTTTTTTTTTTATTTCTGTTCAAGTATGATCCACTTAAGAAGATGTGCATGGACCACCATGTGGCAAATAAGGAGAATGATGACATGCTAAAACCCCTGATAAAGAAATAAATATCTATTGTAGTCTTTTGACTCAATCAATTAGGAAAAAATAATGAAATGAAATAGAAGCAACCATATTACAATTAAGAACATGCAAAAAGTGAGCATGACCCACTTAAGAAGACGGTATTACAGAGACCATCATGTGGCAAACAAAGAGAATGAGGACATGCCTAAAACCCAGATAAAGAAATGAAAATCCACCGTAGCCTCATGACTATGTCAAGTGGTTATAAAAAATAAATTGAAATAGAAGCAATCACAGAACGATAAAAATCATTCAGATCAAGAGCATGACTCAAACTTGGATATCAACAATTTAGACTTAGGTCTGTCAGATTGAATTGATGATATATCACAGCCCAGGACTCTGCACAGTATCAAGATTAAAGATAGTGTATGCACTGACTTATCTACCATTAATAATTCATGGCAGACTCTCAAAAACAGATGTAGTTATTTACTATATGTTAAATGGTCGTCTAACAATGGAAATCACTCATTGACTAGAATGTATCCTGGATTAATTGCCTCTTAACCTATCTACTATATATATGAAATTGGAATTCCTTTTTGAAATTTTTAGGTGTCACTTTTCTGACGGCTACATTAAATACCTCGGATCACAAAATTACCATCAGAAATTTTCAATCACTTCAGTTACTTCTCATGCACATTTGTCAGGCTCAGGCATTTCATGTTTCACATGGAAGAAAGCAAAGGATAAAAAGGTAGATCTCAGGTTCACCAGACAACAAACCATCCCTAGCTCAAATCCTTCAGATAAAAAAGGTTAAACCACCAATAGGGTTTCAAATAGCAGCAGCAAAGAAATTCTTAACTTCCAACGAGATAAAGCAAAAAAAAAAAAAATGAAAAATATCAAATATGCCATTAATTTATGGCAGAAAGCATATTTACAATAGAATATTTCATTAAAATTTTAATGACATATATGGAGAATATGATTTTTCCCCTCCTAAACAGACATCAATAAATAAGCATTAGACAACTAGAACAAAAATTGGCTTGCAGATTAAAGCCATGCAAAGAGCTCCTCCATACTTCAAAGCAACATCCAATGTATCATACAGGCTTTTTATTTCAGAAAAGCATACATTGTAACTAAAAATATATTTGGGAAAGAAGAATCTGATAGTTTCAAATACTTAATAATAATCTGCTGCAAGCATTTATTCCTAAGATAGCATTTGCATGTCTCTAGTGGACAAAGAACATGACCTACCACAACTCGATTGATAGAGCAACGATTTTTATTCATAGATGCGTGCACAAATTTTGTTGCAAAGCTTGTTGCTGGATTGTCTGGATAGGCAACAGGAGGCAGCATCTGCAGAAAGAGGTTCTCTTCAGAACAAAAATTACAAAGTAAAGCAGACTAACAGGAAGCGACAGATTTTCCAACAAAAAACAAGACAACAATTTTTTTGCTGTTATTGGATTCAAGATTTTGAATGTTTAGCATATAAATTACAAACAACAATTGACTCACATCTACTGCTGCAACGGGTGTGGGTTGTAAAACAGTGCTATCCCTGACATCACGTTGCCAATTACGAACCTGCAAGGTCCTTTCGAAACATGTAAGAACCTAAGTTTCTTGTGAAATGATAAAACAAGATACCATACATATTCTTTCAGATTGTGATAAGAAACATAGGGAGATAACCACATATACAAAAATCCTGCAATCAGGGCAAAATGACTCCTTCGATAACCACTATTACTAAAACATTGCCATTAAATGCATAACTATTCAAAATCAAGAAAAACAATTCTCAGTTGTATTTGAGTACAAATGAAGACAAGTTTCAAAAAAATGCAAAAAATGTTAAACAACCTAGAAGGTATTTGGAAACAAATAACCAAATGAATGAACTAGCATATAGAGAAGAGCTTAGAATTAGAAATAAATATTCTATTCGTAATGCTACTTCAAGCCTCTGTCTAACAAAAATTAATAGAAATGGACTGGAAAAGTTATATCGATGGCATGTCATTGCAACTGTGAATCTATGCCTGGCCCAGTATGTATAACTAAACTCATTTTTCCCCCTCCGCTGGCAGAATACTACTTCAGGGCAATATGATAACATTAAGATAGATCATAGAATAACGCCACAATTTCAAAGTCAGGTCCAAAATTTCATAAAAACAATCAGTGGTACACAGTCATTGCAAACCTGCATATATCGTACAACCGTGCTTGTATAATCAACTGTCCGACGATGTACAACTTTTCTGACTCTTTTAGCAGCAAGGCCATCTCCATGCACTGTGAATCACAGCAAACATGAGTGTGAATTTCCAAAGAAAACAGATTTCCTAACTACCATGGATTTTCAATTTTAAAATTGATTCACTTTCAAAGTATAGCAAAAAAAACGGCAGGCTTCCAGAAAGAACACTGTAAATTATAATAACTGTAGAACGATATCTAGACAAGTTACTTGTGAATGAGTAAACTTATGAAACCAATCTAATATCTAAAATTATTTTTATTTGGGCATATATATACAAATAATTTAACTCTAATATCCAATCTGACATATTGCTATTTTACAAAATCTTGCATATGTAACACTTACAGCTGTAATCTCCAGACACGTTACTAGACATCATAGAGGGCTGCCGCATCGGTTGTCCCCTGTGATAATCACCGCTCTGCTGCTGCTTGCATTTATAAATTAACAAAGAACAGGAAATTTGTAAATTTGGGGGATATTATCCCACTCATCTCCCTCAACTAACCGAAGTTGCATAAGTAACAGAAAGGCAACTCTTACCATTTTTACAAATAAAGTGCTAACGCCCCATAAATATCAACACCACAGCAAGTATATGTTGATGGCTGATAAATAATTTAGCAACCCTTTGTGCCTGCTAGCAAGCAAAAAGAATTCATGAACTTTTGATGTGTCCCTCTATTTCAAAGATCAAATATTCAGGAGAAGTTTGTTATTAATATGTATTCAAATGTATAATTACTAATTCAAGAGTATAAACAAAAACATATCAATAGCTCCAACTGGACAATAAATAGCCAATAAAACCACACATTATGGTCACTATATATAAAGCAAGAGTGTTTCATAAGGGTCTACACACCATAAATAAAAGTAATGGCAAAAGAAGGAAATATATTTAAAAAACAGTAAACTACAAGGTTCAAGCAAAGCATATGTAAATGAAAGATCTGTCTACCTTCTACAACCATTATAAAATATTGGACAGAATCTGTCAAAGAGATATATTTGAGGACAGATTTCTTCATTAGTTTTGCACAATAGCCTAAAATGTAACAAAGAGAATTACACTTCTCCAACCTACCTGTTCAAAGAAGCCAACCTTCTATCTTCTGAAAGAAAGAGTAATATCTCCCAAAACTCTCATAATACGCTAGACATTTGATGGTCCATCCGTAACTACCAGGGAATAAAAATAGAACCTCTATTGATCTCAGTAAATGATGACACCCAAACCATACAACATGCCTCATCTCTAATCATCATGGTTGTCCTGAATAGGTCCTTAAGCCATAGAACCAATTTTGCCTAAAAGGAACATCAATCCCATCCAAAAGCTAAAGAAAAGAAATGAAATTATGCTAATGTCTATAATTGACCAAAGGAAGACAATGTGACTGAGTACATCTGTGTGACAACAGAAAGTAAGACGGCAGTAGAGAAACCCTCAAGAGGAAATAAAAGAAAGAATGAACAAATACCCAAAGACAAATTTCTCATTCCTATTTGTTTTACAAAGCAAAACAATGACTCAAATGTAAACAAACGTCAACCACAGATGGTTTCCCTGATCTGTATTTTATCATTTGGCACAGGGACCACCCAAGGTATAGGGAAAACAAACCATAATAAAATGGAAGACATTGAGACAGTTTTACCATATTTCTCCAGTTCATATTATTAAGGTAGGAAAACTTTTGCAAAGTGTATTCTAATAATACATTTGTCTGAAAGCATACATAACCCAACATGAACCTGTAAATTGTCAATCCATCAATAAAAATGTGAATATTCTGCAGTAATTTGGGATTCTCTAAACACTACCAAAATTGCCCCAACTATATAACCTTCCTGCAGATATCAAGGCCAAATATCAAACTATACGTAAATAGGTGCAAGACTATAAGTGGACTTGACTACAATACAAGTGTATCAAACTTGGGTTGGACATAAATTGGGGAATTGTCCTTATACACTTCATGATAGACTAAATTTGACACTTGTTGATTGTTGCAACCATAGGGAAGAAATTTGAGGCAGCGCAAGCAAGCCCACATGCCATTAGCTTTTGCTACCATCATTGACAGTTTTATGAAGGTTCCTTGTTGAATATAACCGACTATGCAATTCAGTGGAAGTAATTCAGCATAAATATCTGTTGCATCAATTGCTTTCACTACTTATAAGTTTATAACCAAAACATAGGGCAGGATGTCGGCAACTTTCTGTCACTTGGTTCTGATTATGAAAAATTGTAAAGAAAAATAAACACGAAAAAGAACTTGCCCTTATTTCTTTGGAAAGCTGTTAATGCAAAACCATTATCAAATTTTGAAGGCAAACACAGATTTTACTATTACAAGATCTTTAAGGTAGGAACTTGGGGATTAAAAGCTTATAAAAAATGAAGGCTTACTGTAGTCATGTAAAAGTTCCCAAAGCAAAGAGGGTTTTCTAATACAACATCCTCCTTGCATTTGCTCAATAAATACAAATCAATTTGTAGGTCAACTTTTCATCAGGATAAAAGATCAAACAGACAAGCCATTTTAGGATATGGAAAAAGAATGGCAAATGAAGGGTAACTAGAGGAGCAATTGAAGAGTAAAGGGCATGACATTTGACCCTCTCTCTCTCTCTCTCTCTCTCTCTCTCTCCATTGCTGAAAAAGCATAAACTGTTAGGAGGTGAAGTCAATATCCAGATCTCCAATGTTCTTCAGCAGAGAGGTGCATGGTGGTGCAGCTTATGGAGAGGAAACAAACAGTTTTCTGGAGTCTTCCTTTGGGAGAGGAAACAAACAGTTTTTTGGAGTCTTCCTTTGGAAGAGGAAAAGAACAGTTTTTTGGAGTCTTCCTTTGGAAGAGGAAACGAACAGTTTGCGTTATTGTGTTTTCTGCTTGCACATAATTTTGATATTTTCTAACATTTGGTATCAGAGCCTAGGGTTTTGTGCGAGTGGGAGCTGCAACAATGATTGGAAGTGTAACCAAGTTTGAGATTGAAAAGTTTGATGATAGGAACTTCGCCCTATGGAAGATGAAGGTGGAGGATTTGTTGGTTCAAAATGACCAAGCCCTAGCATTGAAAGGGATCGCGAGTTAACCAAGCAGCATGAAAGATGAGGACTGGGCAACACTGGACAGGAAGGAGGTTTCTACAATCTGTCTATGCCTAGCAGACTCCGTCTTGTTCAATGTTGTTGAAGAAGCTTGAAAAGTTGTATGAGATGAAATCTACAACAAATAAGGTTTTTTTGTAAAAACAGCTTTATAGCCTAAGGATGAAGGAGGGTTCATCTGTGGCAGATCACTTGAATGATTTTAAGACCCTTATCAGTAAATTGGTTTCAGTTAATGTGAAGATGGAGGATGAGGACAAAGCTATCACCCTACTTTGTTCCCTCTCGGAGACTTGGGATCATTTGGTGATGACCATCAACAATTCATCATCAGGAACTCTAAAATTTGATAATGTGGTAGTCGCTTTGTTGGCAGAAGAGTTGAGGCGAAAAACGTCTCTAGAACCCTCAACCAATGAAGCCCTACCTGTGAGAAATCGATCTTTTGAGAGGAGTCAACAAGGTAGACCACAGTCCAGATCTAAGTCTAAAGGACGCAAGCTGAAAGGGAAGTGTTGGCATTGTGGGAAGCCAGGGCACTCAAAGGAGGACTGTTGGCAGCTAAAAAAGGAAAAAAATGGTGAAAAGCAATTTCAGCCATTAGCTAAGGCCAGCACAGTAAATTCTAGAGAGATGATTGTTAGAAAATATAGCAAAATTTTATGCAAGCAGAAAAACACAATAACACAAGAAAAAACAGTAACACGGATTTTAGATGGAAAACCTGCAATGTGCAGGAAAAACCAGAGGGCAATGGCAGCTTGATCTTTTATTGATTTTGGCAAAATTACATTCAATCAACATTTACATGCAAGGGGTCATTCCCCTTTTATAGAAAAAACAAATTGTTCGTTTCCTCTCCCAAAGGAAGACTCCAAAAAACTGTTTGTTTTCTCTTCCAAAGGAAAGAGTCCAAAAAATTGTTCGTTTCCTCTTCCAAAGGAAGACTCCAAAAAACTGTTTGTGTCCTCTCCCAAAAGAAGACTCCAGAAAACTGTTTGTTTCCTCTTTATAAGCTGCACCACTATGCACCTCTCTATTGAAGAACATTGGAGATCTGGATATTGACTTCACCTCCTAACATTCTCCCACTTGAAGTCGATATACAGGAATTATTTGCCTATGTTTTTCCATCCAAGTGCCAATTGCCCAATATTGCTGCCCTTGTCACATTTACAACAAGCCTAGAGAAGTTCTGCACCACTCAAACTTCTCTGTCTTGACCGGCTTAGTAAGCATATCTACAGGATTCACTTCAGTGTCGATTTTCTACAACAGGATCCTACCTTCTTCCACCACATTTCTTATAAAGTGGTACTTGACATCAATGTGTTTTGTGTGATCATGGAATGTTGGGTTCTTCACTAGCTGAATAACACTTTGGCTATCACAATGCAACGTAATTTTCCCCTGCATTACCTTGAAGTCACCCAACAGTCGCTCTAGCCAAATTGCCTCTTTGTTGGCATGAGTCACTGCAATATATTTTGCTTCAGTGGTTGATAAAGCCACCACAGACTGCAACTTAGAAGCCCAACTCATAGCTCCACCAGCAAGAGTGAAAGTATATCCTGTAGACTGCAACTTAGAAGCCCAACTCATAGCTCCACCAACAAGAGTGAAAGTATATCCTGTAGTGGACTTTCTCCCATCTCTATCTCCACCATAATCAGAATCCACAAAACCTTTAACTTGCAAACTATCCGATCCATAGTAAATAGCAGCATCTGAAGTGCCTCTTAAAAATCTAAATATCCACTTCACCGCATTCCAATGCTCCTTACCAGGATTTGCCATGTACCCGCTAACTACTCCCACTGCTTGGGCAATATCCAATCTAGTGCTCACCATGGCATACATGAGACTTCCTACTGCTAATGAATACGGTACACGAGACATGCTTGTCTTCTCTGCTTCTGTTCTAGGACATTGGTTGGAAGACAATTTTAAGTGTGAAAGAAGTGGGGTACTAACTGGTTTTGCATTTTGCATATTGAAGCGTTGTAGAATCTTTTCTATATATGACTTTTGACTTAACCAGATCTTTCTTCCTTTTTTGTCTCTGTGTATCTTCATCCCTAAAATTTGGTTTGTTGCTCCTAAATCCTTCATTTCAAATGTCCTAAGATTTTCTTCATGTTGGGGCCTGCAACCAGCATATCATCTACATACAACAGCAAAATTATAAACTGCCATTATTAAACCTCTTATAGTATGCACAATGGTCAGCTTCACTCCTGCTGAAACCTTGGCTCTTCATGAAGGTGTCAAATTTTTTGTACCACATCCTTGGCGCCTGTTTCAACCCATACAAAGATTTCTTCAGTCTGCAAACCAAATGCTCTTTGCCTCTTTCTTCATAGCCCTCAGGCTGATCCATATAAATCTCCTCCTCAAGATCACCATGCAGGTAAGCAATCTTGACATCAAGTTGCTCCAGTTCTAAATCCTGTGTTGCTACAAGTGCAAGTAAAACTCTAACAGTAGTCATCTTCACAACTGGAGAAAAAATTTCATTAAAGTCTATACCTGACTTTTGCACATAGCCTTTAGCAACCAAGCAAGCTTTATAGTATTCCAACAACCCATCACTGTTTTTATTTACTTTGTAAACCCACTTGTTTCCAACAGCCTTTCTTCTAGGTGGGAGATCCACAAGTTCCCACGTTTTATTCTTGTGAAGTGCCTCGATTTCCTCCTCCATGGATTTCCTCCACTTTTCTGCATTCTCAGACTCTCTAGCTTCCTGAAATGAACTAGGCTCACCATCATTAGTTAACAAAGCAAAAGACGACCGATAAACATGAGAATACCTTTCCGAACACTTTTGTGGACGTGTAGATCTTCTAACCCAATGATCTGTTTATTGTGGCTCTCGGTCTTGTGACTGTTGTGGTTGCTCTACTTGCTGTTCTACTTGCTATTCTGCATGCTGGTCAAAAAATTCAGCATGTTGTTTAAAAATTTCAGCATGCTGATTTTCATTTTCATCTTCGTTCATGTCTACTTCAATTGGTACAACATTAGGTGTTTGTTGTACCTCCTTCCTTTGCATGGATTTTTCCTCAAAAATAACATCTCGGCTAATAATTACCTTGTGGGCAGTAGGATCCCACGGGTCTATAACCCTTTACTGCATCTCCACAGCCGAGAAAAACACATTTGCTTGACTTCGGGTCAAGTTTGGACCTTTTTTCTTTAGGCACATGGGCAAATGCATCACAGCCAAAGGTACGCAAATGAGAGTAATCAAATGGCTTACCACACCAAACCTCCTCTGGAATTTGTCCATCCAACGTAGTTGTAGGTGACTTGTTAATGAGGTAAACAGTTGTATTAAAAACCTCTACCCAGAACCTTTTATCCAACATGGATACACTGAGCATGCTTCTTGCACGTTCCATGATCGTGCGATTCATCCGCTCAGCCACACCATTTTGTTGTGGAGTATATGGTACAATCTTCTGGTGCTTAATTCCTTCCTACATACAAAATTTATCAAATTCCTTGGAGCAATATTCACCCCCATTATCTGACCTAAGACATAAAACAAGCTTGCCCAAACTTTTCTCTACTCGAGCTTTTAACTCCTTAAATTTTTGTAAAGCTTCTGACGTCTTCTTCAGAAAATAAACCCACACTCTCCTAGAATAATCATCTATAGAAGTCAGAAAATAGATGGCACCATTTAAGGACTGAGTGGGGACTGGTCCAAAAATATCCGAATGTATAAGTTGCAAAAAATCAGAACTCTTACCAGGGCTTGCTGGTAAACCGAACCCTCTTTTGTTTACCAAAAATACAGTGCTCACACAAGTCTAAATTGCAAGACTTAATCCCAAAAAGCATACCTCTGTCATGCAAAATTTTCAGACCTTTTTCACTCATATGGCCTAGGCGTTGATGCCATAGCATTACTGCATCCTGAACAAAAGTTGTTGTTGCTGCATGGTTTGTCACCATATCACCGCATAAACGATATAGGGTCCCATAAGATTCTCCCTTTGCTACTACAATAGCTCCTCTGATAATTTTGCTATAGTTGTTACCGAAAGTGTCAGAATACCCTAGCTTATCCATTATCTTGATTGAGAGCAAATTCTTCTGCAAATATGGCACATGTCGCACATCACATAACATCCTTTCTCTACCATCGTCCAGCCTGATCCTTATGTCCACTCTTCCCACAATTTATAAAGGGTGGTCATCACCCAAGTAGACCTTCCCACCACTACATGGTTGATATTTGTCGAACCAGTCTTTGTGAGGAGACGTGGAAAGATGCACCCGAGTCCAAAACCCAGGTATATAAAACAGATCTGTTGTTGCTAATACAGAAAGCCTCACATGTTGCCGTCTCTCCAGAATTTACTGTACTGGCCTCAGCTAGTGGCTGAAATTGCTTTTCACCATTTTTTCTTTTTTTAACTGCCAACAATCCTCCTTTGAGTGCCCTGGCTTCCCACAATGCTAGCACTTCCCTTTTAGCTTGTGTCCTTTAGACTTAGATCTGGACTGTGATATACTTTGTTGACTCTTCTCGAAAGATCAAACTCTCACAGCTAGGGCTTCATTGGTTGAGGGTTCCAAAGACGTTTTTCGCCTCAACTCTTCTGCCAACAAAGCGGCTACCACATCATCAAAAGTTAGAGCTCCTGATGATGAATTGCTGATGGTCATCACCAAATGATCCCAAGTCTCCGGGAGGGAACAAAATAGGGTGATAGCTCTGTCCTCATCCTCCATCTTCACATTAACTAAAACCAGTTTACTAATAAGGGTATTAAACTCATTCAGGTGATCTGCCACAGATGAACCCTCCTTCATCCTTAGGCTGTAAAGTTGTTTTTTTCAAAAACTCCTTATTTGTTGCAGATTTCGTCTCATACAACTTTTCAAGCTTCTTCCAAAGGGCTTCCGCGGTCTTTTCTTCAACAATATTGAACAAGACGGAGTCCGCTAGGCATAGACGGATTGTAGAAACCGCATTCCTATCTAGCGTTGCCCACTCCTCATCTTTCATGCTGCTTGGTTTACTCGCGACCCCTTTCAAGGCTAGGGCTTTGTCATTTTGAACCAACAAATCCTCCACCTTCATCTTCCATAAGGCGAAGTTCCTGCCATCAAACTTTTCAATCTCAAACTTGGTTACTGTTGGTCACAAATCTGCCACAGGAAAGGATTTTGTACATATATACGCGCCCTAGACCTGGACCAACATTGAAAGGCCGAGGGGAAGAGATGCCCTCCGTGCCAATCTCCGGAGAAAGGCCGGCTCCTTTACTAAACTACTGTTTTTCTAAGATGAGAGTGCAGGAAAGAAATAAAAAGAGTAGGGTGCAGGAAAGAAATAAAAAGAGTAAAGGGTACAGGAAAGAAATTAAACCGCTGAATATCACAGTGGGAAAGAACCAGCAACACGATCACTAACTGATAGCTTGAAATAGCAGCAATAAATACCAAGAATAATGCATAAATGAACACCACGCAAAGTTCCCTATGTATCCTCTGGAAGAGTTCCAGGATTCAACTATTCTCCCACGCCTAAATCCAGATTTCAGAATTATAGCAATTAGGAAAATATGTGAATGTAACAGAAACCACTAACCACGGGCGGCATAAAAGGAGTTTAACGCAATATTGTCTCCCCTATGTATCCTTCGGGAGAATTCCAGGGTTCTGTCCCCAATTACACACCTAAATTCAGGATTCAGAATTACGGTATACAAATGAAGACAGAATAGCAGAAATAATCACAGAAGGCAGCATACAAGAGAGAAATGAGCCCAAAGTCTTTAATATCAATTGCAAGAATCAAGTTACAGCAACTTTCTAGCAAAAGTTCCCCCCCTTTTTTCATTACAATGCTAGGGTTTTTATAGAGGACCCGACCCTCTTAGCCATTAATGCGCCGGATTCAGAAGTACGCCCTTGGGAGCTGGAAAATGCGCGCTCGCCCTTTTATGCCACTGAGGTTTCACATCTATTTCCCTAATAAGCTACCATGGCCGCGTCAATCGGGGAAACCTGCATTTATGAGCCGTTGACCTGTCCTGGGCTGCTCCGAGGTGAGGTGCTCGAGTGGATGCACAAATTGCCCTTGCCCTTCTCTCGCGGCTGATAACTCTTATCCTATTGCTACAAATGGGCACCGGGTCTTTCGGGCAGAAAAAATGCATTTATGAAACACTCAATTGCCTTGGATAAATACCCGGCCTTGGAATGTGTGCTTTTCGGGAGAAGCACCGTCGTCAGAAAAGGTTCCGGAGAAGCCTCGTTGAGAAATTGGCCCGAACTGGCAGTTCGCTGGATTTTTGGCCGACTTGGCCGACTTTGGCCGACGTTGGGATTCTGGCCGACGTTGTTGGGATTCGCGGCCGACGTTGGGATTCGGCCGACGTGAGCTTCGCGGCCGACTTTGCATTTTTGGCCGACGTTGGACGCTTTGGCCGACATGAACTTCGCGGCCGACATGAGCTTCGGCGGCGAAGTGGAGTTTTCTGGCCGACGTAGGCATTTTGGCCGACGTTGAACATTGTGGCCGACGTTGCACTTCGGGGCCGACATGGAGGTTCGCAGCCGACATTAGCTATTTTGGCCGACGTGAGGTTCGTGGCCGACATGAGCTTCGGGGCCGACATGGAGCTTCGCTAAAGTGGAGGCCCGAAGTGGCAGTTCGGCCAAATTCTGGGCGAAGTGCCCCTCTTGCCTTAAAACTTTTTCTGCCAACTGGAGGTTCGCTAAAACTGTGGCCGAAGTGAATGCTTCGCTAAAATTCTAGCGAAGTGACCCCGTTGACTTAGAAAATCCCGGCAACTTACAATCACAGCTTCGCAACTTTTCTGCCCGAAGTAGGTGCTTTGGCAGCTTCGCAAGCGAAGCTCCTTCCATGCCTTAGAAATTTTCCGGGCTCGAACTTAGGCTTTCCTGTCCCTTCTTTGCGAAGCTGCCCCTTTCCTTCTTTTTGTTCAGCGAAGCTTCTTATCTTACCCTGTTTTGCTGGCGAAGTGACCTGCCAACCTTAAACTTTTTTCATCGTCGGGACGAGGAGGTTCGCCGGAGTTGGGGCCGAAGTGGATGCTTCGCCGAGCTCAAGCCCGAAGTGGCAACTTCGGCAGCGTTCTGGGCGAAGTGCCCCTCATGCCTTAGAATTTTTTCGAGCCCGAAGTGGACTTTTGTTGGATGTACTTCCGGGGCCATAACTTTTGATCCGCTGACCCGATCACCTATTGTAATATATCGCCGGAAAGCTTGCGAAAAGATCTGCAATAATGAGACATCAAAAGATCAATTCGTCCACTTTATCATCCTCTTTTAGGGCCCGCGAAAATGCCAACGCTTCTGCGTGTGATTTGCCGATTTAAAGCTCCATACTTAGGCAAAATTTTGTCAAAAAATTTAATGTGGCAAAAATGCCAACATTCTTGGCGGCTCGCGGGGCATTTAGCTTGTCTGAATGCAGAGATCCCAGGCCTTTATCCATTGGGCAACAGAGTCATCCCCGTTGTCCCCTCTTCTAACTGTCCACTGGTGGCAGCAAACTCCTCCAACTTTTTTGGGGCCTTTTCTTTCTTCTCAGCGCTCCTCTTGCCCATTCTGGTTGTACAATTGCCCAAGCGCTTGATCTGAAAATGACAGCGCCTTATATGGCACTGAACTGCTGTGCCAGGGGATGCTAAAAACAACACCTGAAAACTGCTATCTCTTTGGAGCGCTAAAAAGAAACACACAAACTAAACTAAAAACAGAAAATTGTACTTAAGCTCCTAAGCAACACTTAGTGCCCTCGGCACTTTATTTACCAGTCGGGCTATTTACAGTATTTACACAAAAGTTTGCGACATGATTGGCATGCCGCCACCACAAACCTGGCTTCGAGTGCCTATCCGGTGAATCTGCAGTGTCCGGACCAGATCTGATTGTACTTGAGTCGATCTTTGAAGTCCGGCTGGCCTCTTCCCGAAGTTCTCCAGGTTGCGAACAGGGTGCAACGTGGCAGGTTATCATGCATGCCAGTACCCATACAGTTGATGAATAATGTGGCAAAGAGGTTTGCCACATGGGAGCCTTCTTCGGGCACTGGTTGCAGTGATGGTTGGAGCCAATACCACCACTTTAGAGAGTCCACTGGCTGTGGGCTCTCGAGTACGGGTTCCTCCAACTCCTTGATGCGATAGCAGGACTTTTCCGGCGATAGGCCTTCTGCCAGGATCTCCTCAGGATCAGCCTCCTGATGGGGCATGCTTATTGAGTCTCGATCGAGTACTTGCGTGCTATGCTCAGGGATACAAAAAGGGTGCAAAATGGCGCCCTCTTCGCACTCAAAGCTTGCCGTTAGACCCTGCTCCCCTTCTTGGCCCATCTCCTGATGGAAACTGCAAGCAACCATATTATTCATCGCTTGGGCGGTGCTTGCATATTCCCATCGTTGGCCTTGGACGAGATCTGCCTCTTGAGCTCCACACAACTGCATTTCAGGTCTCTGCACAGTATGAGGGATCTGCCATGGTGAATACTGCGCGGGATAGACAGGAGCAGCAACTACCGGAGAAAGTGATGGAGTTTCTCCCCATTGCCACTTTCTTGATAGGAGCAGAAGTTGCTCTGCTTGTACTGCTTCCTCAAATATTTGAGGGAATCTATGTTCACCTGATTGCAGCAAGAGGAGGCTTATGTCCGGGTGGAAAGCCCGAACATAGAAGAGGTGGGCCTGGGCGGGTGTCGGCTGGATCTCCCCTGGAATTCTCTTCCAACTTCTGCAGAATCGGACATTGAAGTCTGTGATGCTCTCCAGAGGTGCTCTCGTGATGGTGGAGAGGTGCATCAAAAGCTGGAAGGGATCCTGAGAGCCGTCAAATGTGTTGATGAGCGCTCCCGCTAAGTCATCCCATGAGCAGATGCTCTTACGCCCAAGCAGTCTGTACCACTGCAGCGCCCTTCCTTCCAGAGACAGGACCAAAAGTCTGATCATGACATCTTCGTGGGTTATGCCATGGAGGGTCGCTAGAGCAGCAACATCTTCAAGGTGCTCTCGGGCCATTCCCTTAGTGCCATTGTATTTTGTCAAGGTTTTCAGGGCACTTTTGGGAATCTCGTGCCAACTTTGGAGATTCAGAGGGCCAGGATCATCCCAGCTGGGATAGCATACCCTCGCCATTATAGCAGTGGTCTGCAGAGATCACGGTTCTCGCCACTAAGTCGGAGTCGCCAGGTGAACATTCTTTTCTCCGCTTGTGAGGTCAAGGCTGCTCACCAAACCTTGATTCCTCCGGGGTGTCTTCTTTCAGCTTTAAAAGGCGCCTACGATCAAGAAATCTGGATCTTCAGCTCAATCAGAGTCGCCAGGTGATTTTGCCAGATGAAGGCAAGCCAGAGATTCACCAAACTCGGGCTTCCTTAAAATATGGAGACTATTCGTCCCACCGGGCGTGCCAAAACTGTTGGTCACAAATCTGCCACAGGAAAGGATTTTGTACATGTATACGCGCCCTAGACCTGGACCAACATTGAAAGGCCGAGAGGAAGAGATGCCCTCCGTGCCAATCTCCGGAGAAAGGCCGGCTCCTTTACTAAACTACTTGGTTTTCTAAGATAAGAGTGCAGGAAAGAAATAAAAGAGTAGGGTGCAGGAAAGAAATAAAAAGAGTAAAGGGTACAAGAAAGAAATTAAACCGCTGAATATCACAGTGGGAAAGAACCAGCAACACGATCACTAACTGATAGCTTGAAATAGCAGCAATAAATACCAAGAATAATGCATAAATGAACACCACGCAAAGTTCCCTATGTATCCTCTGGAAGAGTTCCAGGATTCAACTATTCTCCCACGCCTAAATCCAGATTTCAGAATTATAGCAATTAGGAAAATATGTGAATGTAACAGAAACCACTAACCACAGGCGGCATAAAAGGAGTTTAACGCAATATTGTCTCCCCTATGTATCCTTCAGGAGAATTCCAGGGTTCTGTCCCCAATTACACACCTAAATTCAGGATTCAGAATTACGGTATACAAATGAAGACAGAATAGCAGAAATAATCACAGAAGGCAGCATACAAGAGAGAAATGAGCCCAAAGTCTTTAATATCAATTGCAGGAATCAAGTTACAACAACTTTCTAGCAAAAGTTCCCCCCCTTTTCTCATTACAATGCTAGGGTTTTTATAGAGGACCCGACCCTCTGAGCCATTAATGCGCCGGATTCGGAAGTACGCCCTTGGGAGCTGGAAAATGCGCGCTCGCCCTTTTATGCCACTGAGGTTTCACATCTATTTCCCTAATAAGCTACCATGGCCGCGTCAATCGGGGAAACCTGCATTTATGAGCCGTTGAACTGTCCTGGGCTGCCCCGGGGTGAGGTGCTCGAGTGGATGCACAAGTTGCCCTTGCCCTTCTCTGCGGCTGATAACTCGTATCCTATTGCTACAAATGGGCACCGGGTCTTTCGGGCCAGAAAAAATGCATTTATGAAACACTCAATTGCCTTGGATAAATACCCGGCCTTGGAATGTGTGCTTTTCGGGAGAAGCACCGTCGTCAGAAAAGGTTCCGGAGAAGCCTCGTTGAGAAATTGGCCCGAACTGGCAGTTCGTTGGATTTTTGGCCGACTTGGCCGACTTTGGCCGACGTTGGGATTCTGGCCGACGTTGGGATTCGCGGCCGACATTGGGATTCTGGCCGACGTGAGCTTCGCGGCCGACTTTGCATTTTTGGCCGACGTTGGATGCTTTGGCCGACATGAACTTCACGGCCGACATGAGCTTCGGGGCCGACATGGAGCTTCGCTGGCGAAGTGGAGTTTTCTGGCCGACGTAGGCATTTTGGCCGACGTTGAACATTGTGGCCGACGTTGCACTTCGGGGCCGACATGAGCTTCGGGGCCGACATGGTTCCCCCTTTTTGGCCGACGTGAGGTTCGCGGCCGACATGAGCTTCGGGCCGACATGGAGCTTCGCTAAAGTGGAGGCCCGAAGTGGCAGTTTGGCCAAATTCTGGGCGAAGTGCCCCTCTTGCCTTAAAACTTTTTCTGCCAACTGGAGGTTCGCTAAAACTGTGGCCGAAGTGAATGCTTCGCTAAAATTCTAGCGAAGTGACCCCGCTGACTTAGAAAATCCCGGCAACTTACAATCACAGCTTCGCAACTTTTTTGCCCGAAGTAGGTGCTTTGGCAGCTTCGCAAGCGAAGCTCCTTCCATGCCTTAGAAATTTTCCGGGCTCGAACTTAGGCTTTCCTGTCCCTTCTTTGCGAAGCTGCCCCTTTCCTTCTTTTTGTTCAGCGAAGCTTCTTATCTTACCCTGTTTTGCTGGCGAAGTGACCTGCCAGCCTTAAACTTTTTTCATCGTCGGGACGAGGAGGTTCGCCGGAGTTGGGGCCGAAGTGGATGCTTCGCCGAGCTCAGAGCCCGAAGTGGCAACTTCGGCAGCGTTTTGGGCGAAGTGCCCCTCATGCCTTAGAATTTTTTTCGAGCCCGAAGTGGACTTTTGCTGGATGTACTTCCCGGGGCCATAACTTTTGATCCGCTGACCCGATCACCTATTGTAATATATCGCCGGAAAGCTTGCGAAAAGATCTGCAATAATGAGACATCAAAAGATCAATTCGTCCACTTTATCATCCTCTTTTAGGGCCCGCGAAAATGCCAACGCTTCTGCGTGTGATTTGCCGATTTAAAGCTCCATACTTAGGCAAAATTTTGTCAAAAAATTTAATGTGGCAAAAATGCCAACAATTACACTTACAGTCATTGTTGCAACTCCCACTCACACAAAACCCTATGCTCTGATACCAGATGTTAGAAAATATAGCAAAATTTTATGCAAGCAGAAAAACACAATAACACAGAAAAAAACAGTAACACAAATTTTACGTGGAAAACCTGCAATGTGCAAGAAAAACCACGGGGCAATGGCAGCTTGATCTTTTATTGATTTCGCCAGAATTACATTCAATCAATATTTACATGCAAGGGGTCATTCCCCTTTTATAGAAAAAGCAAATTGTTCGTTTCCTCTCCCAAAGGAAGACTCCAAAAAACTGTTCGTTTTCTTTTCCAAAGGAAGAGTCCAAAAAATTGTTCGTTCCTCTTCCAAAGGAAGACTCCAGTGAAACAAGGTTCGCGCACCCGGTTGGTTGGGTGCACGAACCCGCACCCGCACCGGATGTGCGGGTGGGTGCGGGTGCAGGAGCGGGTTCGGCTAGTCGAAATGCATAATTTTTTTTTCTTTATTTCTTTTAAGTTAATATGTGGGCCCAGCCTCATCCTGCCCATACGGGCTCTAAAAAAATTGAAAAAAAAAATTATTTTTTAAAAAGTTAATATTTTAAATTTTAAAATTTTAGTTTTTTAATTAAATGAACTTTATATTTTAAAGTTTTTTAGTGTTTACGTGGGCCCAGCCATGGGTCCACCCAGCCCATACGGGCTTTAAAAGAAAATAAAAAATAAAACTTAAAAGTTAAAACTAAAAGTCTAAAAGTTAAAAACTTTAAAGTTTAAACATTTTAATTTTTTTTTATTTTTAAAAGTTTATAGTTTATAGTTCTAAGTTTATACGTTAAACTTTTTAAGTTTTTAGTTTTTTATAATAAATATTAAATTATAATGTATAAAGTGGACTCCAATTCAGTATAAAGTGAATTGGAGTCCACTTCTATATAAACCCTTCTATAAGGGTTTCTATTTCATTTTAATCATTTTAACCATTTCTATTTTATGATGCCAATGTGTATGATTTATTTATTTATTTTGTAATGTGTATGATTTATAAAATTATAAATTATAATTTATTTTATTATTTTGGATAAAAAATACATAAATATATTAAATATATATATATATCTTTATATATATATATATATATATATATTAGCCGCTCCCGCTCCCGCATCCACACCCGGCGAACCCTATTTTTGGCGGGGGCCATACCCGCACCCGCGATTCCCGCCGCATGCACACCCCCGCACCTGGTAACCTTGGAAGACTCCAAAAAATTATTTGTTTCCTCTCCCAAAGGAAGACTCCAGAAAACTGTTTGTTTCCCCTTTATACGCTGCACCACCATGCACCTCTCTGCTGAAGAACATTGGAGATCTGGATATTGACTTCACCTCCTAACAACGGCAACATGTGAGGCTTTTTGTATTAGCAACAACAGATCTGTTTTATATACCTGGGTTTTGGACTCGGGTGCATCTTTCCACATGTCTCCTCACAGAGACTGGTTTGACAAATATCAGCCACATAGTGGTGGGATGGTCTACTTGGGTGATGATCACCCTTTAGAAATTGTGGGAAGAGGGGACATAAAGATTAGGTTGGACGATGGTAGAGAAAGGATGTTATGTGATGTACGACATGTGCCAGATTTGAAGAAGAATTTGCTCTCAATCAATATGATGGATAAGCTAGGGTATTCTATCACTTTCGGTAACAAATATTGCAAAATTACCAGAGAAGCCCTTGTAGTAGCAAAAGGATAATCTTATGGAACCCTATATCGTTTATATGGTGATACGATGACAAACCATGCAACAGCAGCAACTTCAATTCAGGATGCAGTAATTTTATGGCATCAACGCCTAGGACATATGAGTGAAAAAGGTCTGAAAATTCTACATGATCGAGTTATGCTTTCTGGGATTAAGTCTTGTAATTTAGACTTGTGTGAGCACTGTATTTTTGGCAAACAAAAGAGGGTTCGGTTTACTGCAAGCCCTGGTAAATGTTCTGATTTTCTGCAACTCATACATTCTGATATATTTGGACAAGTCCCCACTCAGTAATTAAATGGTGCTATCTATTTTCTGACATTTATAGATGATTATTCTGTAAGAGTGTGGGTTTATTTTCTGAAGAAGTTGGAAGCTTTGCAGAAATTTAAAGAGTTCAAAGCTCAAGTAGAGAAAAGTTTATGCAAGCCTGTTTTATGTCTTAGGTCAGATAATAGGGGTGAATATTACTCCAAGGAATTTCATAAATTTTGTACGCAGGAAGGAATTAAGCACCAGAAGACTGTATCATATACTCCACAACAAAATGGTGTGGTTGAGAGGATGAATCGCACAATCATGGAACGTGCAACAAGCATGCTCAGCGCATCCATGTTGGATAAAAGTTTCTGGGCAGACGCTGTTAATACAGTCGTTTACCTCATTAACAAGTTACCTACAGCTACGTTGGATGGACAGATTCCAGAGGAGGTTTGGTGTGGTAAGCCATTTGATTACTCTCATTTGCGTACCTTTGGCTGTGATGCATTTGCCCATGTGCCTAAAGAAAAAAGGTTCCAACTTTACCCAAAGTCAAGCAGATGTGTTTTTCTCGGGGTATAGACTGTGGGATCATACTGCCCACAAGGTAATTATTAGCCGAGATGTTATTTTTGATGAAAATCCATGCAAGGGAAGGAGTTACAGCAAACACCTAGTGTTGTCCCAGTTGAAGTAGATATGAACGAAGAGGAAAATGAAAATCGGCGTGCTGAAATTTTTGACCAGCATGCAGAACAGCAAGTAGAACAGCAACAACAGTCACAAGACCGAGAACCACAACCAACAGATCATTGGGTTAGAAGATCTACACACCCACAAAAGTGTCCGAAAAGGTATTCTCCTGTTTTTCAGTCCTCTTTTGCTTTGTTAACTGATGATGGTGAGCCTAGTTCATTTCAGGAAGCTAGAGAATCTAAGAATGCAGAAAAATGGAGGAAAGCCATGGAGGAAATGGAAGCACTTTGCAAGAATAAAATGTGGGAAATTGTGGATCTCCCACCTGGAAGAAAGGTTGTTCGAAACAAGTGGGTGTATAAAGTAAAGAATAACAACAACGGGTTGCTGGAACGCTATAAATCTCGCTTGGTGGCAAAAGGTTATGTGCAAAAGTCAGGTATAGACTTAAATGAAATTTTCTCTCTAGTTGTGAAGATGACTACTATTAGAGTTTTAAATGCACTTGTAGCAGCACAGGATTTAGAACTGGAGCAGCTTGATGTAAAGACTGCTTTCCTGCATGGTGATCTGGAGGAGGAGATCTATATGGATCAGCCTGAGGGCTATGAAGAAAGAGGCAAAGAACATTTGGTTTGCAAACTCAATAAATCTTTGTATGGGTTGAAACAGGCGCCAAGGATGTAGTACAGAAAATTTGACACCTTCATGAAGAGCCAAGGTTGTGCATACTATTAGAGGTTTGATGATGACAGTTTTATAATTTTGCTGTTGTATGTTGATGATATGCTAGTTGCAAGCCCTAATATGAAGAAAATCGTTGATCTTAAGGCTCAATTGACTAGGACATTTGAAATGAAGGATTTAGGAGCAGCAAACCAAATTTTAGGGATGAATATACACAGGGATAGAACAGGAAGGAATATCTAGTTATGTCAGAAGTCATATATAGAAAAGATTTTGCATCGCTTCAATATGCAAAATGCAAAACCAGTTAGTACTCCACTTCTTTCACAATTTAGATTGTCTTCCGAACAGTATCCTAAAACAGAAGCAGAGAAGACAAGCATGTCTCTTGTACCGTATTCATCAGCAGTAGGAAGCTTCATGTATGCCATGGTAAGCACCAGACCGGATATTGCCCAAGCAGTGGGAGTTGTCAGCCGGTAAATGGCAACTCCTGGTAAGGAGCATTGGAATGCAGTGAAGTGGATATTCAGATATTTAAGAGGCACTTAAGATGCTACTATTTACTACGGATCGGAAAATTTGCAAGTTAAAGGTTTTGTAGATTTTGATTATGGTGGAGATAGAGATGGGAGAAATTCCACTACAGGATATACTTTCACTCTTGCTAGTGGAGCTGTGAGTTGGACTTCTAAGTTGCAGTCTGTGGTGGCTTTATCAACCACTGAAGCAGAATACATTGCAGCAACAGAAGCCAGCAAAGAGGCAATTTGGCTAGAACGACTATTTGGTGACTTCAAGATAATGCAGGAAAAAATTACACTGCATTGTGGTAGCCAAAGTGCTATTTAGTTAGTGAAGAACCCAACATTTCATGATCGCACGAAACACATTGATGTTAAGTACCATTTTATAAGAAATATGGTGGAAGAAGGTAGAATCCTGTTGCAGAAAATTGGTACTGAAGTGAATCCTGCAGATATGCTTACTAAGCTGGTCAAGAAAGAGAAGTTTGAGTGGTGCAAAACTTATCTGGGCTTGCTTAAATTGTTATAAGGGCAGCATTGGGCAATTGGCACTTGGATGGAAAAACATAGGCAAAGAATTCTTGTATATCGACTTCAAGTGGGAGAATGTTAGGAGGTGAAGTCAATATCCAGATCTCCAATGTTCTTCAGCAGAGAGGTGCATGGTGGTGCAGCTTATGGAGAGGAAACAAACAGTTTTCTGGAGTCTTTATTTGGGAGAGGAAACGAACAGTTTTTGGAGTCTTCTTTTGGAAGAGGAAACGAACAGTTTTTGGAGTCTTCCTTTGGGAGAGGAAACGAACAGTTTGTTTTTTCTATAAAAAGGGAATGACCCCTTGCATGTAAATGTTGATTGAATGTAATTCTGCTGAAATCAATAAAAGATCAAGCTGCCATTGCCCCGTGGTTTTTCCTGCACATTGCAGGTTTTCCACATAAAATCTGTGTTACTGTTTTTGCTGTGTTATTTTGTTTTTCTGCTTGCATAAAATTTTGCTATATTTTTCTAACATAAACTGGGTATGTTGTTGAATTTCCTATCCATTGTAACTCAAAAATTTGAGATATTTGAGTTGTGAGAGTTGTTCTGTGCTATCATTGTCTTCGAGAGGCTCTGTTTCAGTTCCTGCATGTTGTACTCTCATTGTATTTGGCTAATATAAGTTATGAGCCACATTTTCCCATGAGATTTCTTTCCCAAAAGGGCTTCCCTCTTAAATCTGTGTCTGTCTTCTAATGTGATGTTTGTTCTCATTTTCAATGTTTGTTTACTTTGCTGCCCTGCCTTCTAAGCAACTTTCGGTTGTATTTTCCATAGATTTGAGCCATGAAACAAAGCATATTGTGTTGTTTCAAATTTGGCGTAAGAAACTCATTCAAAGACTACTGGGGAATATATTGCTATCCAAGCAATAAGTTCCATGAGGCTTGTGTGAAGTTTGCTAGCTCCTTGAGTTTTTCTGTGTGCAAACAAGTTTGCAATGATGTAATTCTTGTGCACTGTTTTTGTTGAGATAATATTGCATGGAAACAGATACGGTATTTGATACGCAAACAGTATCAGATACCGATACAACAAATTTTCAAGACCTCCTACTATGGATACAACATCATAAAAAGCATATATGTTTTATATATGAAAAGCAAAAAGATAAAACATAAAAATATTTACACATGTATAAGTTTTAAATAGGATATTTTCATTAACAAAGAAGATGATTGTCATTGATTTTTTTATTTTAATTTTTTTTTAAATTGCATATTCTTCTTTTAATCTCATGTTGTGAATACAACTCTAGACATGCCTAGGCCATACCAAGATATATTAGATATGGACCAAATAGGGGCATGTATTTGGATACATCTGGATACAGTACTCGTGTATTAAGTTAAAAAGTTAAGTAACTTTTAAGGTCCAAGAGCATTCTGCATATTAGATCACAAATAATCTTCAGGTCCACTATGCGTAGGAGGAAGCACGCATGTTGTGCTATCTGCCTAGGGGGCATACATACCATAACACCCTTTTGATTTCCAACCTTGGACCTCCCATCTAGATTACCCAAGCCTTCACCATTAGGCCCACTCAAGCTCTATTGGGATATGTCTAGATACGGTACCTGTATATTTAGATACGTATGGATATGGCACCCTTGTGTTTGGATACAATATCCAAGAAGTATCGCATCCATATGTGTAGCGGATTCACAGATACAAGTATCCAAGCAAGAGAATTGCCAAATACAGTAACCATGGGAAATATAGTAGAATTCGGCAGTACATGCTTCAAGAGGAGAAAGGTAAAATTCAAAACTTGCTAGAGACCATATACTCCATGAGAAAGAAGTTTGCTATGGTGGCAAAGAAATTTCCCAATATCAAGAACCAATTCCCCAAAATTATAGGTATTGTTCATGACTCCATGCCAAAAGTGGGAAACAAATATTTGCAAGCAATGGAGCAATTGCATCAAGAGATAGCATCCAAAGAGGAGCTATTGGATCAACTCCAAGCAAAGTGTGAAGATAATAAAATCTAACTCATAACATTGTACTTGTCAAATCTTCCTCATTGTTCCACCAAAGAAGCTAGCACCACCACTAAAACAAGTATAGTAAAAAATCTGATTCTGGTTGAATATCCTTGGGAAAATGTAGTGATTAATTCCCCATTTTTCGGATGCATAGTAAAGGCTTAGGTTCCAATATTTTGAAGAAGATGGCCTATCAAGACCTAGGAACTGGCAAGCATGGCCAAGGTATGAGAGACATTATTAAAGTGTTCTCAAGGGCATCAACATATGGGTCTTGGATGCTTCAAAAAAGAAAAGTTTTCCATGAAGAATGTGGCCCAAATGTACACACGTCTCCTTCCTAAAGCACATAAAATGACATGATCCAAACATAAATCCTCAATAAATCAATCGTGTAATAATCCTGCCCATGAAATGGTCCATACATGCAAAAGGATAATCATGGCGATAGATAGCTATCAAAATTATCTGAAGGGCTCTACAAAGGAGTGAACACATATATATGATCTCATATCAAAGCACAAGAATTTCCATGTTCTAATATTAATCCATCCATGATCAATCTTGATTATTTTTCAAGGTTTCCAACAATATATCTTCAAATAATACATCTGCAAACAATCAGACCTCTTCCAAACTTCCATAACTCCACAAAGAACATGCCTCCACGAAGAATACCACTACTCTTGAAAATGAGAGAGACTATGCTGATCAAAGGAAGAATCATGAAATCAAATGACATTAGCTCAACCAGTTAAATTGCTCAACTTTCAAGAGACGACCCAAGTTCAAATCTTGCCAAGCGATACATGCAAAATTGCCAAGCTGTTGTAATACCATTGTGTGATCATCATGTAATATGGGTGGGGCCCATTTCAATCCCATATAACCAATTAAAAAATAAATAAAAAATCATGAGCGTCTATGGAAGATGACTCCAAGTAAACAACAATTTCTTAGGTTCAACCTTTTGCTCAATAGAAGCAACAATATCATGTCTATATTTGCCAAGTCTAGCTAAACATCCCACATTCCTAAGAAGCTTGAAACCAATTCCATATAATTGTCACTCAAACATTAGCATTATTAGAAGAAGAGCACGTAATATTATCATGGAAAGAATCACCATAAGAAGTAATAAAAACAAAATTATTATCCTCACAACAATCATCAAAAGTAAGAATTGTCACTTGAATATCAAAGGACCGATATCTCAATTGGAAGAGCAACATATGTGCACGCTAAAAGGTACCAAATTCGAGTAGTTGGACCATGAGCTCATTATGGTAGCAAATCCAAGCTAACAAAGCTTAACCCCTTGATTGTTGATCAAGCAAAGAAGTTAGAAATTATGCCAACCCATACTCATCACTCAAGCATCCAAGGGAAAATAGCTTAATTAGAAAAACAACCATTAATTCACGTTAGGAAGTCCTAGATTCAAGCACAAGCTAGTCAATGATCTCAATAGGAATAAATTCATGACCAAAAGAGGCGCATCATTAATAGAAGAATGAGTAATACCACCCAAAGTATGCTCCCTTGTTATATTTCCCTCCAATATATGCTCAATGGTGCCTTGATCATTAACTGGACCGTGCCTATCAAAGTGATCGTCCTCACACTTGCCAAGCCAATGGGATAGCAAGCTTAAAGGTGCAAGCCCTTGGTCCCGCTTATGCCTTACCACTTGCCAAACTCTTTGCCAATAGGGTAGCAGGCTTAAAGGTGCAAGCCCTTGGTCTCGCTTATTATTCCTATAATGGAATTTCATTCCACATTAATACCTCCTCTACTTAGTTAAAAGTAGTGTGTGCGTGTGTTAATAATCCCACATTGACCCAGTTGTGGGACTTGAGTGGTTTATGAGCCCCACCACTTGCCAAACTCTTTGCCAATAGGGTAGCAAGCTTAAAGGTGCAAGCCCTTGGTCCCGCTTATGTGGGATTCCTCACCCCTATTAACATCAAGTTGTGGCATGTGTGTGGGGGGTAGTTGGCCCTCTTGCTTTCTAATCGGTTCATGTGATGTTGTTCTTATACAAGTTGTTTATTTCCAGTGGCATATTCCTATGATGGAATTTTGTTCCACATTAATACCTCCTCACACTTTGATGTTTTTCACAAATTCACAATTTCTTGTAAAAGCTTTTGATCAAGAGAATTTAGCTTCTCGTTTTCTCTCTCCATTTCAAGCAACTTTGTCTTACTTTAAATTATTTTCTAAAACTTCCACTACAATTATCTTCAATATTATGTTTAATTTCTTTTTCCAAAAGACTACCATTATCCTCCTCGTTAGAAGACTCATCATTCTCATAGGCAAAAGACTTGTCATTGTCCATGTGAAATGAATTAGTTCCCTCATTCGACACCAACAAGCTCATTAAAGATCTCCCTCAAATGTTGTTGAAATGTGTATCCGTTCACTTTTCCCACGACAAACATTGTGATTTTGTGTTGCCCAACTGAAGACAAGTACTAAGGTATGAAGCATTTCACACCATAAACTAAGGTTCCAATCCCACAAGCAAACACCTTGGAAAGCCATGAGGAAACCTAACACTTAACGTGTCAAGACTCAAACATGAAAAGCATGTTTTCTTTGACCCAAATTCTTTCTCAATTCAGGAAAAATCTTGGCAAAGACTCCATAAATAATTAAAAACATAAAATATAGTAGCTCTTATACAAAGAGGCTCATCCAAGGTCAAAATGACTTGCTCATTGTCGTCTTTGCTCTATTCGGGAGGTGGAGACTAAAGAACATTTCATCTTCAAGTGCCCTATTTATTATGAGATACTAGGGAGGTACTATTTCTTGTATAGATACTAAGGTGGATCGCTTGCCATTTTTTTAGCTATCCTGACCAAAGATGCTTGGATCTTACCTCGAGGAAACTATGACTATTCGACGTCAATTATTACAGGCAAGACAAACTACTACTCAACTAATCACCTCATTCTTTCACCCTATCTCTACAGTCGAGATTCATAAGCGCTCATTGGAAGCTACAACCATCCAAGATATTAATGATAGATCTATGCACTATTATTTGCATAAAAGAGTGGCTGCTAGAGCTTCAATTCTTTATTCTTGATTGCAATAGGACGAGACTACAGTTCTTCGGCGTTGGGTTTCGACCACCCCTTATATACTGAGGAGTTAGACAGGCGCAACTTACTAGTTTCTTGTCCTCGTCTAATGGTTTCACAGCGATGGATGCTACAAGAATCTTGAGGGGTCGAACTCCATGTCCTCCCATGTTTGTTCTAACTCCAACAACCCTTTGGTGTGGTGATTGGTAATCTTTTAGGCTGCAAAAAGAGTAGGTCTTGGCTAATCGATGCAAGGTATGCCTTGTCTCTATGGGCCCTTTCTAACCATTAGGGTTGATTGTTCAGATATTTGCCTATTTCTTCATGATTCAATTGCCTTCTCTTGAGATTGGGGAATAGATTGTGGTCACCATTGTGCATGTTGAAGATCTTCTCACGGAAAGCTCAACATCTTGATCCAGGAGGTGGAGTCATGGCTTCATGTTCGGGAGAGGTTGATCCAGTTCATGTACCTTTGGCAAAGAGAAGATAGCAGGATCCATTGGCCCATACGAGCATTCATTATAGGAGGAGATGTATCATCTCTAATGTCTTCTCTCCAATTTTAACCTATGGGTCAGTGATTTGGGGCCCTAGTCTAGGCCCAACTGATTAGTCTCGTGTTGAATGACTGCAAACACTTTTTCTTCGGAGATTCGTTTGCTGCAAGGGCACGGTCCCCCGTTCCATTATCCTAGCAGAGCTTGGGGCATCTCCTCTTCGGCTTGAGGTCATCTTCTTGATTATCACCTACCTTCACAGGGTCCGTACCTTGGGGGAGACCCCCTCGGGTGGTAGACGGTATCCTTACCTTGCCCTTTGCTCATCGATGGACCTCTCCTCGAGCCCCCGGGGGGGGGTCGGAGGTGTTGGTACTCTCAGGTCTCGACACTTCTGGCCAGCATTCAGATTCAGATTGATAGACTTCCCCCTTATTCCCTGGGTGCTTCCCCCCCTCCTCGGCATAAGGAGGAGATACACCACGAGATCCGAAAGGACATCAGCCTCCAGTATACCAGTTGCACATGGATCTCTCCCGCCACCCCTCTCTCCCCCAAGCTGTCTTTTTATCACGAGCACTTCCTTCAGATACAGGACGACCTGATCGTCCCCCCTCAGTACCTTCAACAACATATGATGCATAACATACGGAGGACAACTCAGAGTGTGCTCCCACCAGCTTCGGGTTGAGTCAGATCACCATCTCCCAAGGGTGGAGCGGGTCTGCCTATTTTGCCCCTTGGGAGAAGTAGAAACCTTGCACCACTTTATCTTCAGATGTCCCATCTACTACGAGATCCGAGGCAGATTTCACTGCCTTTTCAGGGACAACTCTCAGTCCCTCTCCACCTTCTTCAGGTTCCCGGACCAGCGGTGTCTCGCACTCTACTGCAGGGAGACCACCCAGTTTCGTCGACAGAGGGGCCCTCATCCCAACGGCTCTCATCCACCACAATCTCGACCCATCACAACCTACTTTACTAGGTCAAATGGACAGCAAGAGGATACCGGTCGGAAACGTCAAATTACAAACCGTTTAGATAGTGGTGGGGATACAATACAACGCACCCGCAGTTCTTTAAGACTCCAGATCAGGGATAGAAAGAGACATATCACCGATTTTTTCAAGGGTGATTCTTTGACCTTGACTACTAGGAGGGACTAGGGCCCGTGGTTGTGGGTGGACGCCCCTCTAGGCAGTGGTTGTGGGTGGACGCCCCTCTAGGCAGCCCCCCCTTTTTCTCTCTTCGTTCCTCATAGTGTTCACTCTACTCAGCGTGCTCCCCGTAGTTTGCTACTTTCTTCTCTCCTCTCCTCTCTTCTTCCTTCCCTTTTCCCTCGGCCCACCCCTCGGGTCGTGACTTTGTACTTATCTTTGTTTCTTTTCGTTGGGTGCTTTGGCCCACTCGCTTGTCATTATGGCTGTCCTTTTCACAGTCCCTTGGGTCATCTTTGGCCCCCCGTATTAATAATATTTCATTTCATTCATTTCTCCTTGGCCCCTCAGTTCAAATTATAGGAGGGTGTTGAAATTTTTGTAATCTAACCTTATTAGGCCAAAGCCAACAACGAAGTACCTAGGGGTTCTCTTGATGTAAGCCTTCAAGCATCTTCATGTAAGTCTACGAGCAAAAACTAAGGTTGGCTTCACCTCTACACAGGTAATCCTCCCACTCGTTTTAGCAAAAACCAAAGCTAGGGTTTGCTTCACTCCTATACAAGAAATCCTCTCGTCCATTGTAGCGGAAATCAGAGCTAGGGTTTTGGTCAACTTTTCATAGCAAATTCTCCCAACCGTTGCAACCGAAACTAGTGCTAGGGTTCACCTCTGCACAGGAAATTCTTCAAATCATTCCAATGAGAACCAAATCTAGGGATTTGCCTCTACCATTCTAGCAAAAACAAAGCTAGGGTTTTCTTTGCCTCTATACAAGAAAACCTCCTAGCCATTCCAGCAAAAATTGGAGCTACGGTTTGCCTTGTCTCTACACAAAAAATTCTTTAGCTTGTTCCAGCAGAAACTAAACCTAGAGTTTGTTTTGCCTCTTCCTAAGAGATTCTCCCGCCCATTCCAATAGAAATTGAAGCTAGGGTTTGCTTCACTTGTGCATAGGAAATTCTTGCATCCATTCTAGCAAAAATCGAAGCTAGGATTTGCTTTGCCTCTACATAGGAAATCTCCTAACCATTCTAACAAAAACTAAAACTAGGGTTTGCTTTGTTTTTAAATAGACAATTCTTTAAAGAAATTTTTCATTCCTAATCCTACTAAAACTAGAGCTAGGGTTTGTTTCATCTTTGCATAGGAAATTCTTCTCACGTGTTCCATCTAAACCAGGCTAGGGTTTGCTTTGCTTTTACGCAAAAAAAAACATCCTAACTGTTCCAACTAAAACCAAATCTAGGGTTTCTAATCTAAAATGGAAACTACACCTTCTCATGCCCTCCAAATAGTGTTAACTCTCAAAGTCAAGTACAGTTGCCTCACCAAATGGACTGCAAAAGTTGAGCATTTTGGCATTGAGTTTCAACAGCAAATATCACTATTTTAAAACCAGCTTCGTGAGGACACTACCATTGAGGCCCTACAATGTCCAATCTAGGCACAAGGTGAAAAAATATCAAACTATAACAATATGAACAAATACATCTGCAATAGATGATCTTCTTCATTGCCAAAAGATTGTTTGTGATGTACAACACGAGAAAATAGAGATCCTCATTCAACAGAAGAATCTTAAATACGACACAAATCCCCATCAACAATCTCTTCAAAAACAAGTTGAAGAACATAATTCATGCGTTCAAGTGGTCAAGGGAAATATCAAATAAATACTTCTCCCATTGTGGAGTTAGCAATGCAAGTCAAATTTGATGAGGAAGTGGCAAGTCAAGCCAAAGAACTCAATCTTCAAATTTGAGGTCTTCCAAAGCCTATCGATCCCTTAAAGGTAGGGCATCAATTTTTGCATCACACTCGGGATATCAAGTTTATTATCCTTGATCGGGATTGGGTAGCCCTTGATGGCTCTCTTCTCATCCCATTCCACTCATTTGAGGAATGTTTGAGGGTTTTAAGAGCCAACAAGCAACTTGATACTCTATCCACGAAAATTTACTTGGATAAAGGACCTCATGAGTCAAATGCAGGAACTATAGAAAGCACGTGTGTGAGGGGTAGCTGCCCAAAATGACAAGAGGGAAGCTATTTATGACCAGAAAGTTGTGATTCATGATTCCCCTCCTACAAGGTGGCCTATAAAATGAAGTTGTTCTTGGGTCACAGTAGATATCAATAGCCTCTTTGTCGCCTGTTAGAACTATAATGGGTCAATATGGTCTTCCCCAAGTACATTCCAAAATGTTATTTCTTCGTAGGATCTTATTATTATAGCAAAGAGCCTAGAACAATCTTCCACCTATCAATGGTTACTTTTGGAATTTTGCTCTCAAGCATGAGACATGTCAATCAAGTGGAGTTCATGGGTGGGTTGTGTGGATTGCCTTCTTTGAGGTTGCCTTCGTCAACAAATATCATTGGTCACGTCAGATGAACACTCCAAATATATGTGGTTTTAGATCAAAGAGGGGATCACTCCCTCTTCGAGACATTTTGATGGTGGTATGTTATTTTCCTTCAATGTCATGATCTTTTGCCATCCACTCTAATGCTCTTGCTTGTTTTTATGACTTAAAACAGTTGGCAATCAATCTTTAGCAAGACCAAGGTGATGATCTTTAACACATCAAAGAGTACCCTATTTAGTTTTAGTTCTTCTACAAGAGCGAGTCCATTGAGATCACTACTGCTGATATCTACTTGGGGGTTTAGTTTATAGGTCCTTCCCTTAATCTTTGGCTAGCTTCACAATCACGTCTTTGCAAGGGATACACATTTCTCTTAGTCTTGGAACGCCAATGCTTCCAGTAACACTTTCAAAACATACCTACAAAGATGCACCTCTTTGATTGCATCATCAAACCCACAATCCTTTATGGATCTAATATTTGGGGTCCAACTATAAAGTGTGGTGATTAAGCTCACATTGAGAGGGTCCAAACTATTTTGCTTCAGCAATTTATCCGATGTAAAAGAACAATTCCCAAATGTATTGTTCAAGCTGAGTTTGGCGTTCATCTTTTTCCTGTTGAGAGCATCTTCAGAATTATTTTTCACCTTCATCACCTTAGATCCACAGGTTCATCTTAGAATTCATATTTGGCGCTTTGCTCCTTAGAATTCCTTACCTCTAGGGATTTTGGTCGTCATCATAGATGGTACTTAGAAGTTAATTCTCTTGTCAATCAATTGGCATCTCCATAGATAAATTACTTCCTTTCAAATACTCTCCAAATGCTCCTCCCCACCTTCTTCCCGATAAGAGGGTAATTAATCAAACAATCAAAAGATGATGTTTATCGACAATATATTCACATCACTTGGGTAGCTCCATCTTAAACTTTTAGTTCTAAGTTGGCCTTCTACACTATGCATTTTATGAGGATTGAGAATGGCATTATTACTCATCCTAATTATGTCGAGTGACATTGGACACACAGCCTTAGGATTCCTCTTAATCAACTCAAAGTATGCTAACATCAATTGCAGGCGGACATGGACCACCAAAATCCTCAAGAGGATAAGGTATGTTGTCTTTACTCTATTTGGAAGATGGAAACTAAACAACATTTCATCTTCAGGTGTCTTGTTTATTATGAGATTCCAGGAAGGTACTATTGTTCGTATAGAGACTCGGGTGGATCGCTTGCCATTTTTTTAGCTATCCTGACCAAAGATGCTTGGCTAATAAAACTAAGAATAAACTATGGAAGAAACTATGACTCTTCGATTTCAGTTATTACAGGGGGGACAAACTACTACTCAACTAATCACCTTATTGTTTCACCCTCTCACTACAATCGAGAGTAAGAAGCCCTCGGTAAAGCTACAACTATCCATAATATTAATGACAAATTTGTGTGCCCTTGTCCGCATACAAGAGTGGCTACTAGAGTAGCGTGCTTCAAATCTTTCTTCTTGCTTGCAACAAGACAAGATTGCAGTTCTTCAGCGTTGGTTTTCGGCCACCCCTTACATACCAAGGGGTTGTAGACAGGCGCAATTTACAAGTTTCTTATCCTCTTCTATTGGTTCCACATCCATGGATGCTAGGAGAGTCTTAAGGGGTCGAACTCCATGTCCTCCCAGGATTATCCAGGCAAGCCCTCTTAGTCCTAACCATTCTCCTAGGACCATGATTAGATCCTATGTTGGCGCATTTAGGATAGTTGGTGACAACAACAATTGTGCTTCTACTTCACATCTTACTATAAATGAATGTTGGTGATTGGATTAATTGAAGATCCTTTCTATCTTTGTTGTACTCAACTTCTTGATGTTTGTTAATCATTACTTTTAGCATGTTAGGGTTTATCCATTTTGGGTAAACCTCGAGGTTATAATTTTATGCCCTATAGTTGTTTCACTTTAGAGAAGTTTACACTCAATTCTTTACTCTAGTTTAGCTTATTTTTGTAGTACTTTGTGTTTACTACAATGCATTGTAATTTGTAACAGCTCTTTTCAATGAGTCCCATTGGCCTACTTTGGTCATTCGTGGACATTAATTGAATTATCTTATCTTATCTGATGGTGACCCATAATTGGATCTATACCTAAAGATTTCTACATACTCATCATTGGGTGATGTCACTCTATTAGGTGACTTCAATGCCTGCATTGGGACCCACGAAGCACCTTTTTAAAATATCAAGAAGGACAAGTTGTGTCTCTTCAAACACAACCCCATAGATCTTGCATTTAACAGGACCTCTACAAGTTGTGTCTCTTCAAACACAACCCCATAGATTCAAATGTGCAAGTTACATGGCCTCTTGGTTTTCAATGTAATTCTTCAGTCTCCTAACTCCTCTAGGTTCACTTGTTTTCAGCATGCAATTGGTGTGAATGTAGTTGACTAAGTCATCACAAACAAGACCTTGCTTTCTCATATTCACAGCTTTCAAATTTCTAGTCAGCTTTCATTCAATGATCATGCAATGCTTACTTTATCTTGTCTTTTCCTCCATCGTACAATCCTACCAACAGTCGCATGAATAGTTTTGATCCTTATTTTGTTGATGATTATGTCGCTTGTCTTTCCTAGTTGATATCCCAATACTACTATCTTAATTCCACCATAGCAACAACAAAATATAATTTTTTTACTCATATTATGGGATGAAACCATTGACTCCTTTCCCCACACTTTTTCTTGGCCAAAGCTTGTTCATCACATTTGTGCTTGCCCCATGAATCATTGGTTTGATGAAGAATGTAAGCCCATGCACAGAAGCTCCCTTTGGTCTTATCCATGAGCTTTGAGTTACATCTTCCATCTCGAGGGAATATAAATGCCTCATTCAATGTAAGAAACAAAAGTTTCCTGCCTTTGTGTTGTAAGCTTCTAGATGCTCTTATTCACTCTCCCAAAACATATTAACACGCTCTACTTTCCTGGAAGCACCCTCTAATATGCATCAATGATATAAATTAACAACAAATCATGGGTCTCACATGCTAATTCTTTATATGATATACAAGGGCATCACCCCATTCATATCTCCCCCCCCCCCCCACATCATGTCGCCTCTTCTCTTCAAAAGACATCAAAAGAGCTATACATAAATTATCCAGTAGCAAGATTGTTAATGTTTAGGGATTTGAGGTTAGGTTCCTAAAATATGGTGTTGAAGCTATCGCCTATTCCATTGCAAAATTATTCAATGAAGTTGTATGTTCTAGCTTCCCTTTACCCTAGTCACAACCTATTAACCACCCCATTCAAAATTTTGGGGGCTATTCAAATTCAAATAACTACAAAACTAATGATTGGGCAAGTATTTGTGATGCAGGAGCATCCACATGGGAAGCTAGAAGACCGACCGACAGACAGTTGTTATGATACCATCTCGTGGAAGTTGAAAAATAACAATTTAGTAATTGTTCGTGAAGCCTTTAAAAAGGGGGTTCGTGAGGAGAAGAAAAGAGAGGGGCAAAAGCAAGGAAGTCAGCAAGAGGCCAAAGAAGAGAATATTACAAGAAAAAAAGAGAAAAGAGTGTGATTGGCAAGCATGAGAGACCTACGTAAGAGAGAGAGAGAGAGAGAGATGTCAGGAAAGGCGCTTAGAGAGACTCTTTACGTCTGAGTGCATGTATTGTAAATTTGAAATGTCGTAAGAGCAAATAATAAATGTAAACTTATTTCCTTCTATGAGTGGAATGTTTGAGTATTGCTATTGTTATTATTTTGGACCTATTTCGTCTTTGTCATCAGAGCCATTGTCGTCTTAGATGGAGTCATGTCAACCGAAGGAATGCTAACATGATTAATGCCACCATGCAATAAGGCGAGAAAGTTGTCCAAAGGGATGTCGTCACGCCTGAAGCTATTGTCGTTGTAGGACTATGCCATCACATACTCGCCAACATGAAGAAAGCCAACACGTAGATATTGTCGTCTAGCAGGTTGTGTCGTTTGAGCCACTGAATGGAGGTTCTCGACAAAACATTTTTGTCGAAAGCTTACCGATTAAGACCGTCATCTTGGAGTGTGTCATCTTAGAAGATGAACCCGACCATCTGAACCCTTACCATCACAAGTCTTGAAACTTGCCCAAATATTTCGTCGCAAAGAGCCACTTGTTGGTTGCCATCACAAAGGAAGTCGTGGTTGTTGACTTGGCAATAGCCATCTAGCAAGGCATCATCATGTGTTAATCATCGACTTGAGTAGCAGTCCTACAGAATTGCCATCTAAGGGAGCTCATTGTCCGACAAGTCAACTGTCGTCTGAGAAGATACCGCAGTCAAGAGAAAGTTTTCGTCAAGGGGAGATCCTGCCATCAAGGAATGTTGTCATCATGTTTGTCGAAGTTACTAGTGTGTACTGCCATCTGAAGAAAGCAGTTAGATCGTCGATTGATCTCGTCTGAAGTTACTTGTCATCTGCAGACTAAGACTTGGCCAACGTGAAGAAAACCACCCCACTTTCTGTTGCATCAATTTTCTAAGATTTATGCAACAGATTTGAATATGAAACTCTCAAAACTGCTAGATCAAGGGAAGCTTAGAGCAAGAGGGTAGGCTAGTATTAGAAATGATCATCGAACATTGATCATGCTTTCACCATGAGAGCTATTTTTGAGGAGGCTTGTCAACGATCTTCTAAAGTATTTTGTTGTTTTTGGGAATTTAGAAATGCCTTTAACACCGTTCCCATGCATCTTTTATTTCAAAGACCATATGACATTGGCATCTTGAATCTCTTTCTCACTACCACAAACAGACTATATGAGGTAGTTGTTGACCGTTTTCAAACAGCTTTTGGTTTCTCAAAGGATTTTTAGAGCCCCATTGGTATCAAACAAGATTGTCCTCTCTCCTTCGCTCTTTAAGATTTACATTGACAAGCTTGAAGCATTTATTTGTCAAAACATACATGTTAAAGATAGTTGCCTTCTAGCTCTAAGGGCCTGGTCTAATGGTCAAAACGTTCCCATGGGAGCACGGAGACCACAATTCCAATCCCTCAAGCCTCATAGTATTGGAGGGCATGTCATGCCAGTGCCGCTGGCTACGACAAAAGGTTTACCCGGTGCAACTGGAGGTTATAGTGGCAACAAAGGGCAAGATTCAAACCCACAAAGAAGCGTAGAAAATTGTATCGAATTATTGATTCCTCTAGTATAATAAAAAAAAAAATAGTTGCCTTCTACATCATGTCTGATAGCTATATTGTTTTTTTGTAGATGATGTAGTTCTTCTCGCTCATACTCCTAAGGCTCTACAAAGAGAGTTAGACGCTCTTGCTCACTTCTATGCAGTCAATCTTAGCAAGACTAAGGTGATGATCTTCAACACACCAAAGAATACCCTATGTATGTTTGAGTTCTTCTATAAGGGTGGGTCAATTGAGATAACCACTACTTACACCTACTTGGGGCTTCAGTTTACAAGTTCGTCCTTTAATATTTGGCTAGCTATACAATCACAGCAGCATCTTAGATTTGAGATACAAGTCTAGGGTGTGTTGATTGGTCTTGCATTGAGATTGTCTAAACTATTTTGCTTCAAATAATTACCCAATGTTAAAGAACAACTCCCCAATGTATTTTTTTTTTATATCAGGGGAATCGATATCATCCTGGGACATGCATTCTCCTCGATGTTTCTACCTTCGAACACAGGTCAAATCATTTAAGTTGCCTCTATAAACTACCTCTCCTCGGTAAACACGGCCCAAAGTGAGGGAGACCCCCGGTGGCTCAGGGTTGGTACTGTCATCGTCAAGGTGGCGCGCACTCAGCGGACTCAAGTCAAACTACTACCTTTGCCCAGATTGGGCATGCCCCCAAGGTTTGAACCTAGGTCTCCTCTTGGTAAGTGCCCAAAGTCTTACCAATCCACCTAGCCCTTGGGGACAACTTCCCAATGTATTATTTAGGCTAAGTTTGACGGTCATCCTCTTTGCCTTGAGAGCATCAACAAATTTATTTTTCAGCTTCAATGCTTTAGATCCATGGGTGGCTTCACCTCAAAACAAGAGACATACTCATATTTGGCACTATGCTCCTCAAAATGGATTACCTACAGAAGCACTTCTAGTTGGCATCTCCATAAAACAATTACCTGCATTCAAATGCTTTTTAAATGCTCCTCCTTGTCATCTTCTGATAAGAGCATGCTTAATCAAGCAATCAGAGAAGATATTTATTGACAATATATTTAGATCACTTGGGTCACTTCATTTGAACCTCTCAACTCTATGTTGGCCTTCTACACTAAACATTTTTCGAGAATTGAGAATGGCATTGTTACTCTTGAATATCTCCAACGAAATTGGAAACATAGCCTTAGGATCCCTTTTTCAATGGTAATGATGATGACTGTGTTTCTACTTTCCATCCCACTACTGATTAGTGGTGGCGCTTGGATCTAGTGGAGCTCCTTTCTCTCTCTCTTTTACCTTGATTGTTGGCTTTCTCTTCATCATTATGCGATGATCTATCCATTTTGATTAGCCCTTGAGACTGTAATTTTATGCTATATTGTTGTTCCACTTCAATATAATTTAGACTATATTCTTTACTCTAGTTTAGCTTGTTTTCATAGTGCTCCTTGGTTACTACAGTGCATTGTAATAGCTCTTTCAATGAGTCCCATTGGCCTACTTTGGCCATCCATGGACATTAATAAAATTATCTTATCTTATCTTATCTATTGTGGATGCTACTTCATTTTCTATTATTCTAGTCCTCTTTCAATTATTGATGTTCCTTATGTGGATGAGTTCTTGTCTTTTAGGTGTTGAGGTATATTACATTATTTGATACATGCTAATGTACCCCCATGGTACCTTCATGGTATATTTGTAAATATATAATATATTAGGGTTGAGTCTATAGTTTAGGGTGTGATTTATATTTCCCCTTTTATGTAAGTGTGAATGTGTAGGAAATGCACAAGTGTCATGTAAGAGTGCAATGTGCAGGAAATGCACAAGTGTCATGTAAGAGTGCAATGTGTAGGAAATGCACAAGTGTCATGTAAGAGTGCAATGTGCAGGAAATGCACAAGTGTCATGTAAGAGAGAATGTGCACAAGTGTCTTGTATGTAAGAGTGCAAATATGTAATATGAGGATGTGCACAAGTGTCCTAGATTAGGAGTGCATGTAGAAGTGTAAGATTCATGTGTGCAAGTGTCTTAGAGTTAAGTGTCCATCTAGTATGCAAGTGACAAGTTGATAAGCCAAGAGTCATGAGACTTGGCATATGGAGAGCAATAGTCAAGTACTTGAAGAGTCACATTACTATGGCTATATTATGGAGACAATGCTCCATAGGAAAACATGGAAATCCAATTCATATATCTCATTATTTGATTGTAAGAGAAAGAGAAGGAATAAATATTGTATACATTTTAAGCAATTAATATTGTAAGTTTTCTTCATGCATAGTTCATAAAAGATTCAGGCTATTTACATTCATATTTCATCATATAAATGAATGTTATTTTCTTTATTATATAAGCCTTGATATACATATTCATTTGCTCATATTATTCTACTTATATTATTATTACTTTGATTTTTAATATTGTGGCTATTTTATATTTGGGACCTGTGTGTTAACTTGTGATATTTTGTGGTAGTAAGGCTTAAAAGCCAACAATGGTATCAGAGCTACCACCTGACTCTGTCCAGTTTGATAGAGTTCATTTATTAGCCACCATTATTAATTGACTTTGTCCATTTTTGATAAAGTTGATTTAGAGTTTGTTCACTTTAAAGGCAATGAAGACTTGGACTCTAGTTTTTTAAAGGTCTACTTGAGTACAAAAGGCTAGGGTCTTTCCACTAGGTTGTAGGAAAACCAATGAAGACTAGGACTCAGCTATATTGAAGAAAGGGCCAACTTAGAAGAAAAGTTGGGCATTGATTGATAGATTGGAAACCAACTCAAAAGATAGTTGGAGATTCGGGGACATATTGGGATCTCAGGTGCGACCTAAGACATTAAAAATTTCAGATTTGATTCAGAAAAGAAAGCAGAGAGGAAGAAATACACAGGATCAGAGAATAGGTTCAAGAAACCTATATTGAAGAAAAAGGCCAGAGAAACCTATATTAAAGATTTAAGGGATCAACATAATATAGATATAAAAGAAGAATAGTTAAAGTTGCAGCGGATTGAGAAGCATTCAAAGCTTCCTAAGAAAGCAAACAGAAATCAGAAAAGAGCAGAAAAGAAGGAAGTATCTTCCTAGGATACATTGAAGAACTAGGCTGACTGAATATATCTTTATATCATTTCAGTCTTGGTCGCGGATCACTTTTTAAAGCAGGTTCTTCAAGGTAGATACATACTACAACATTGAAATAAAAAGGCCTATATCAGTAAAGGAAGTTTAAGAGTCCTATATACAGAAGAGCCTATCTACAGAAGAAAAGATATAAGTTGCCTGTGATAAGTAGAAACCAGAGCAGCATTCTACATTCTAGATTCTACATTCTACAAGCATAAAAGGATAGGGCCAGAGTAAAGCTAATGGTAGCTAGGCCATCAGCATTAAGAACTAAAGAAGCAAAGTGCAAATAGCATAAAAAGAGAAGAGTTAAGAGTTGTTGTTTGTCACAGCAAAAAGCGCCATATATATATGCATATTACTTAAAGTCTCCAGCCATAAGTGGAAGCTCATTGTTTATAGCTTCTTGTCATAAGTGAAAGTGCAAGAACCTCTATTATTCAAGAGCATATTGTAAGCGACCAGCACTTGCATTCTTCACAGCGAAAAAGTAACAGAGAACAGCACAATCATGCAAAGACATTAGTAACGGAGACCAGCACAAAGGAGGAGTAAAGAAATCAGCATAGCGCTACAGCGAAGGAGACTACCTACAGCTAAGGAACGAGGGAGACTAGCTACAGCAAAGGAGAACATAAGACCAGCTAAGGAACGAAAGAGACTAACTACAGCGAAGGAGAACAGAAGACCAGCTAAGGAGTTTAGCTTCGCAGGAGATCGGCAATACAGCAAGGAGGAGAACAGGAGCAAAGGAGATCGGCTAAGGTGCAGTGCACCAGTGACGAAGACTGGTAACGAAACAGTAGAGGAACCAGCGAAGGTGACGAAGGAGAAGCAAGCGAGCGAGCGAAGGTGAAGCGACAACGCAGACTACAGCGTGAGGTAATTGATTAGGATTTGTAGAAGACAAATGCAAGGAGAGCGAATCATCACCTGCAACAAATAACGGTATAACCATGCAGAGTTCCACACAGAGGAAAGTTCTTGATTGGCATGAATAGCTTAAATCAAGGTGCAGCAGTGAACATTGAACGCAGCCAATAGAACACCAGTCGTGTTAATGCAAGCCGAGGTTGATTTGGAGCGCAAGCCATATAAGGAAAAGGTTAGATTGTTAATTGTTTTTTAATTTGAGTTATTGGAGTTATAAGGTGATTACATAGGATTATAATTAATAGGAGGCATAAGGTTTAAATATAAGTTTTATTTTTTTTAGTTTTATATAAGTATGGAGTGATAAGGATTTCTACATTATTAGTTTATTTGATTATTTAAAGATTTTTATGTTTGAAGATTTTTTGAATTGTTAAGATAGAAGTTTTATTTTCTTAAATCTTAAGAAAATTAAAAACAAACTTTACAAATTCAATTAGGGAGTTAAAAGGTTTTCAACATCAAAGGATAAGGAAATCTAAAATTTGCAAATTTCATATTTGAGTTATTATTTGGGAGATATAAAGATTTCTACTTCAAAGGATTTCAAATTTTTTGAATGAGTTCCATTATGTAAAATAATAAAATTTTCCTTTCTGAATCTCAACTATTGAAAGGACCAAATTTTGCATCATGGAAAAACAAAATGAAATCAATTCTAGTTGTAGAAAAACTTTGGGATATAGTAAGTGGAACAAAAACAAAACCTAGAGAGGATGAAAGAGAAATACAAAAATTTGAAGGAGATGCAAAGGCTCTCATGTTAATAACATTTGGAATAATTGATGAGATATAGCCATATTTAAGTAGAGCAAAAATTTCTACAGAAGCATGGAATACATTAAGCAAGATATTTGAAGGGAAAAATAAGCTACAATTCTAAATTTACAATCTCAATCATATTCCTTAAAAGTCAATAGCGGAAAAAGTATAGAACTCTTTCTTCATAAAGTAGCAGATTTAAAAGCAAAACTATTAACTCTAGGAGAAAAAGTAGAAGATAAATTTCTTGTTCAAGTAACTCTAAGGGCACTTCCAGAAAGCTACAAGCATCTAGTCACATCTTTGCAAGTCTTAAGCAAAGAAACTACATTTGATGACTTGGTTAATATTCTTCAGGAATATGAAGTAGAGAACTTAGTCAAATATGAAATGACTAATAATGCCTTGGTATCTAAAGAAAATATACCAAGTAATATAGCTACAACTTCCAAGTACAGACCCAAAGGGAATTCAAGATATTGCCAAAGAAAGGGCCATAGCACAAATTTTTGTAGATATAATCAAGCAAAGCAGATGAATAAGAATCAAAGCGGTCAAATAAACAAACCAGTACAGCAAAGGCAATATCAACCTCAATATCGATACAATCTTCAACGGCAACAACAATTTCAATCTCACTATCAACAACGTCAATATCATCCTCAGTACCAATATGGGCATCAACAACAACCTCAACTACAATTTAGAGAAGGAAATCAAAAAGGAAATTTAGTTTAAGAAATTCAAGAATTAGAAGAAACATCTGAAGAAAATGAATTCAAAGCTCTTTCAGCAAAACTTTTGATCAATGAAGATGTACATTTTTCAAAGAATTTTGAAGATACTAATGTTGTAGTTGCTACAGCACATCGAGATACAGGAGGAGAAATGTAAGAAAGAAGACAAGGCAAGATCAAGACCAAAACTAAAAAGAACAGAGTAAAGAAACTCAAAGCAAAAGTCAAGCAAAAAAATGAACCTGATGGATATCAAGCAGGAGATCATGAACAATGCAAGGTCACTTGAAGATTGAAGACAAAGATGAAGACCAAGATTGAAGACTAAAGTCTTCAATGACCAAATAATGTAATAAAGGGGGGTGTTGAGGTATATCACATTATTTGGTACATGCTAATGTACCCCCATGGTACCTTCATGGTACATTTGTAAATATGTATTAGATTAGGGTTGAGTCTATGGCTAAAGGTGTGATATATATTTCCCCTCTTATGTAAGTGTCAATGTGCAAGAAATGCACGAGTGTCATGTAAGTGCAAGAACCCTGATTTTCTTGTGTAAATTTGATAAATAATTTAATATAAAATGTAATCACAGGCCACTTAAAGGGGGCTCCCTTGTAATCGCTTTGCCACTATAGGGGGCTCCCTCCTTGCCACTTATAGGGGGCTCCCTCTTTAGAATCTATGCTTCTTATTCTTCTTCTTTGGATGATTTGTGTGAATGGCCAACCTAATATATATATCTACCCTAAAGCTACATTGGTGAAGAGACGTGATGGTTCACGTTATGAAGAGACGTGATGGTTCACGTTATGAAGAGATGTGATGGTTCACTTTATGAGTTAATAATATAATAATTAAATGATTAATAATACTAACTAATAATGTTAGGATGGAGGATCCTAACATGCCACCCTCCTTAAAAAGAGCTTTGTCCTCAAAGCTCAAAGTGAGGAGCTTTGTCTTTTGTTTTCCAAGCAGAATTTTTGCAAGTTCTTGTACTATTTTAATGTCACTTTTCCGAAGGTAGGGATATCTTGAAGGTCGGAGTGTTAGTGGGGGGTTTCCAAGAACAATAGTAGAATCTTCCTTAGGAGAATCATGATGATGATGGGAGGGCAACCCTTGGGGTTCTTCAAACACTTTAGAAGGATGCATCAAAAGTGGTGGTAATGCTTCCATATCCTTTTGTTGTTCCCTAGGAGAGCCAACGGAGAATGAGTGTGTAATCACCTTTCTGCGTTGTTTTCGAATAGGTTTGGTTATGTGGCAAGAACTCACAATTGGGGGGAAATTTGAGCATAGTTCTTGTAGAGTGTAAGTTTGGCCATAATGGTTCATTTTGAGAATGTCTACCGCATCCTTGCCTGATGCATCGATCACTTCTAGCATATCAATCGTATTGCCTTTATTGTTGTGATCAGGTGTTTGGGATATTTCTTTCTCATTATCCTTGTTTTCCACATCTTCTTCCTCTTTCTTATCTTTCGTGGCTTCCTCATCTTCCTTACCTTCCTCATCATCCCCATATTTAGTGTCATCTTTAGGTGTATCTGTCACTATGTCTACCTCAATTGCATTTTCATCGTTGGGAGAACTACAAGGAATAGTTGCATCTGAAATATATAGTGCAGGTGTAATACATTGATGATTGTGAATAAATTTCTCATCACAATGATAGCAGAGGCCTTTTGCTTGTCGTTCTTTCATTTCTTCAAAACTGAGATGTTTAATTGGTAGGGTTGGGTTAAGTTTGGGGGTTGTGTAAGTGCTTTGTGCCTTTCCATTATGTGTAGATTTGGGGGCAATGTAAGTGGTTTGAGATTTCCCCATAGGTGGTTTCCCTAATTGACGTTGTGCGTTGATTTTATCTTCAGCTAATTTGGCCAATCCAATAGTTTGCATCATGGTATAGGGTTTGAACTTTGTCACCTCTATTTTAATTTCTTCTTTCAATCCTTTGGTGAAGCTATTAGAAACTGAATCATTAGATTGCACTTCATATTCCTGAAAGTTATATAAGATTTACATAAACTCCGTTGAGGCAGTTTGAACCAAGCTGGGCAGTTTCTAAACTGAAGAAAGAAAACTACTTACCCCTCCTATAATGCTGTTAACGGAATTAATGTAATATATGATATAATAAATATTCTAACATCCCCCCTTATTACATTAATGTTGACTACACATAGCATTGCGGAACAATTCAAATTTGACTCGAGCAAGCGCTTTGGTGAAGATGTCCGCTATTTGCTCATCTGTGGGAATGTAGTGGAGCTGGATATGATGCTTTGGAATCTCATCTCGAATGAAATGACACCTAGTGTCAATGTGTTTGGTGCGATCATGAAAGATAGGATTCTTGACAAGATTCATAACACCTTGATTGTCGCAAAATAAATGTAAAGGAAGTTTCTTTGGAAGGCCCATATTTGTGAGGATGCGACGTAACCATATGATCTCGCAGACTGCTCCACTAGCTGCTCGATATTCTAGCCTCAATAGAAGAGATAGCAACAACATGTTGCTTCTTGCTATGCCAAGAGACAGGACCAGATCCAAGGTGAAAAATATAACCCGCAGCTTGATTTTCGGTCATCTATGGATCCAAAGATAATCGTAGTCCGTGTACCCTTGAAGATAGAACTTGTTGTTCTTTTTGTATTCCGAGCCGATAGAAGTCGTACCACCGACATAGTGAAGAACTCTTTTTGCTGCTTTCCAGCTGGCTAACTTTAGGATCTTGCATGAATCGTGAAAGATAACCCACAACAAAACTAAGATCCGGCCCGGTGTTTGTGAGATAGATGAGACTCCCAATCAGCTGACGATAGAGAGTACTATCTATTTTAGGAGATTCATCGAATCGGGATAACTTAAGTCCTGCTTCCATTGGTGTAGCTTTGGGCTTGCAGTCAGTCATCCGATACTTATCAATTAGAGTCTTGGCATATTTCTTTTGAGTAACTTGTATGCAATGCTTGTATTGAGTTACTTCTAGACCAAGACAATAGTGGAGAAGTCCAAGATCTGTCATTTCAAAAGAGGTATTGAGATCTTTCTTAACTTGTTTTATCATACTCTCCGAATCGCCCGTTATGATCAGATCATCCACATATAGTACTAGAATTACTATGTTAGAACCATTGTTCTTGATATATAGATTAGGATCTGCAGGACTTCTTCTAAACCCATGTTGCACTAGGTGACTATCAATTTTGATATACCAAGCTCGAGGAGCTTGTTTAAGTCCATATAGAGATTTGATCACCTTACATACTTTCTGTTCTTGCCCTTGAACTACAAAACCTTCAAAGTTGAGTCATATAGACTTCTTCTTGTAGGTCACCATTTAAGAAAGCACTCTTTACATCCATCCGATGTAGCCGCCAACCAAATTGAGCTGCCATTGCACACGTAACTCGAATAGTGGTCATTTTAGCAAGTAGGAGCAAATGTCTCTTCATAGTCTATGCCTTCTCTTTGTGCATAGCCCTTTGCAACAAGTCGGGCTTTATATTTATCTATTGCACCATTTGCCTTATATTTGATCTTGAATACCCATTTGCAACCAATGGGTTTCTTTCCCGAAGGCAAATGTACTAACTTCCAAGTTTGATTTTTTAGTAGAGATGTATGTTCTCGCATCCATAGCAGCTTTTCCATTGATCTTTACCGAGTGCATCCGAGACTCGATGTGGGTTCTTTTTCATCTAGTATTGTCGATAGACCTTTTCATCTTCCATATCTATATCCTCATCTTCTTCTATATTCACGGATAAATCATCAAAATGTTGACAAAGGTCATCAACATCTCACATCGATGTTGCATCATCTCGCTTCTTTTGTGTTGAGTCATACTACGAGTAGCAGGTCGATCTAGAGTTAGATCCTGGAAGTGATGTCAATTTTGAATCTTGCAATGTACTAGTATACCATTTAGGAACCTTCTTCTGAGGAGGTGCCGCTTCTTTCTTAGGTTCATCTTCCTTAAGGTATACAAGTGTGTTATTTGATGTGAAAGTTTCATCAAATACTACATCTCTGCTGATGTGTGTTTTCTTGGTTATAGGATCAATCAACCGATATCCTTTTGAATACTCATCATAACCAAGAAATATACATTTTTGAGTTTTCTCATCTAGTTTCCTTCTTTTCTGTTTAGGAATATGCATAAAAGCTTGGCATCCAAAAACTTTTAGATGAGAAATTGAGGGTTTCTTACCACCCGTGCTTCTTGTGGAGTTTTTCCTTGTAGAGCCCTTGTAGGTGCTCTATTTAGTAGGTAAGATGTTGTGTTTACTCGCTTCGCCCAGTATTGTTTTTCTAAGTTTGCTCCTTTTAACATACACCGACTCATTTCTACTATGGAGCGATTTTTTCTTTCTGCAACTCCATTTTGCTGCGGTGTATATGCTGTAGTGAGTTGTCTCTTAATCCCATGTTTTTCCAAAAATGCTGAAAATTCCTTGGAAGTGTATTCCCCCCCTCGATCTGAGCGGAGGGTTTTGATGGAACAACTTGTTTCCTTCTCAACTTGTCTCTTGAACTGACGAAAGTAGAGAAGAGCTTCTGACTTGAGTGCAAGGAAGAAGACCCATATTTTTCGGGAGTAGTCATCAACAAATAGCTGAAAATACCTCTTTCCACCATGACTGGTTGGGAAAGGACCGCACAGATCTGCGTGGATTAACTCCAAGGGTTTGTTAGAGCGAGAAGAACTAGTCTCAAATGGAACTCGATGTTGTTTCCCTGCTAGACAATCCGAGCATACCGGGGAGAACGGAGGAAAGCTGAGGAAGCCCTTTGACCATGTCATATTTGCTTAGTTCGAGTAAATACCCGGAACTGAGGTGCCCGTATCTTTTATGCCATAAGGGCAGTATACATGTTTGTAGGAGCCAGTGGCAATGTGTTGAGGGCAATGAGGGCAGTATGGGATGTAGAAACTGTATCCAAGATGAATAATCCATGTTTGTAGGAGCCAGTGGCAATGTGTTGACCTTGGTGACTGATGAAACATCTCTTTTTTTCATTTTCAACTTGAAAAACAACATCCATATTTCTATCTAGCATCTCGTGGAACGGATAATAGATTGTTGGCAAGACCGAGAACATAGAGAACTTTCTCTATGGCACGGTCTCCATCGGGGAGAGTGACTGTAACATCCCCTTCACCTTGTACTTGATAGACCCGATTGTCTGCAATAGTGACAGGCTTGCCTTCTCTTGCGTGAAAGGTGTGAAACCAGGACTTGTTCCCGATCATATGTTTGCTTGCTCCGAATCAATATACCATACAATATCTGATTTGGAAGAGGCAAGATGGGTCATGAGCACCTTGTGTGCTCTTTCGGAGTCATTATCTGAAGATGAATTAGAATTATCTGAATGGGAATCTGCATAAGCAACATGACCCTTTTGTTGGTTGCGATGCTGGGGATATTTCTGCTTCCCCTTGCCTTTCTTATGTTGTGAGGGATCATTTTGTTGTTTGTTTTTGAACCAACACCGGTTGGTATCATGATTGTTCATATCACAGATCTTGCAATATTTATCTCGCTGGAGATTGGGCTTGCTTTTGCCTTTGGAAGAAGACCCTCCCTTCTGCAACTGTCCTGTCTTGTGACCCTTTTGATGAGAGGAAAGAGTCCTCATCTTTTTGTACTTGATTGGCTTCTTCAGTTTGAAGCAAATTAACCAATTCAACAAAAGTTAATGTTCTCGCGTAAACATTGAGTGAAGTAATAAAACTTTTGTAAGATGGTGGGAGTGCCCTCAAAATAACAGATGTCAAAAGATCATCGGTGACGGGTTTGCCCATAGCATTGAGTTTAGCTTTCAATTCTGCCACTTTGCAGAGAAACAATTCAATAGTTTCCCCTGAATTCATAGTGAGATTGTGAAGCTGGGTTTGTAGGTGAAGAATAGTGGAATTATTCTTCCCTTCATACACGAGAATCAATGCTGCCCAAGCATCTTTACTCGGTTGTGGCATCACAAATATGAGGTTGGACCTCATCTCGTTATGGCAAGTAACAAAAACATAAGGCCCTTCCCTGTCCCGATCATCAAATGTATCTTGATCTGTCCCTCTTGTGGTGGGACGAGAGGTAGTGCCACCGACGACATCCCATAATTTTTCGACTTGAAGAATGGCTTTCATTTTATGCTTCCATGGCACAAAATTGGTGCCTTTGAGCAATTGGGCATCCGAAAGATACTTGTGCACTGTAGCCATTGTTTAGGGTTCCTTATAGCACCAAATGGTCCCCTTTTCGATATACCGTTGCTGTGCCGCTTATACCCGAACCGAAGCAAAATAATACCCGCCCTTACGTGAGGGAGACTATAGGTATTATGAAGATCGTAACGGTACGTGGAACATAGGCAAGATTGAAAAGGATTGCTTTGTTGATGGCACCTACCTTAGAAAGACAGGAATCCGCATGCGTGGGGCGTAACTTCCCCTAAACACTTTGGAGTCCAGGACTTTCGTCAGGATTTACGCCTAAACACAATAGCAATAGGAGTAAAAAATTCACTCAAAGAGATGTTAATGACACTTGCCTGAGAATCTTCGGAAGAAGAATAATCAGTTGGAGGTAATTAAGTCAAAAAACAAAACTAGGAGAAAATTAGTGTTGGTGAGAGAACATCAAGTAGATGATCAAATGAAGATCCCTGTGCAAAGAGATAACTGCTTTTGGAGAACCTGTGCAACATGTGCTGAGAGAAGTAGTGGATGCTTTGATGTAGATGTTTTTTTAATTGCAGAAAAAAATGCAATAATCAAACAAGCATGCTCACAAAATGCTTCTCACATAGGTGTCGGGTTCAACCGAAAATGCACCCAAATTTGACAAAAGAAGGTGTCGAGTAAAATCGAAAATGCACCTTTGAGGGCAAAATAGAGTATAATGCCTTTGAACAATTGCTTTTGAAAGAAAAAATAAGCAATTTACATGTCTTAAAAGTAATGACAACAAAAACAAATGTGTCACCAAAACTTCTTGGGGCGTCAAAAATGCCCGACGAGGCGTCAACAAGACCCTCGGGCATCAAAATGCCCTCCTTGGGCGTCACCGGGCCCTCGAGGCGTCAACAGGATCGATGGGGCGTCATCTTGGCAACAACTCGAAAGGGTTTGATTTTCAATGTTTTAAAAAAAAAATACCCCCGCTTGCCCTTGCTTTGCTCCAAATTCACGCAAACAACCCACGGCTCCTATGAGCTTCTCTTCAAACGGAGTTACACCTGTGGCGGCCCGAAAACCCTAGGGCGACGAGGTGCCACGTGGCCGCGTCGTAATCTTCAAATGGCGCCGGATCTGTCGCCGCACCATTAACACTCACAGACTGCGCTTAAGGGGGCGATATCGTCTGTCGCCGCACCATTAACACTCACAGACTGCGCTTAAGGGGGCGATATCATCTGTCGTCGCACCATTAACACTCACAGACTGCGCTTAAGGGGGCGATATCGTGCGTTTAGAGGGGGACGAAACTGATAGAGACGGCCGTGGCCGCGTCGTAATCTGCAAATGGCGCCGGATCTGTCGCCGCACCATGAACATTCACAGACTGCGCTTAGAAGAGGACGAAACGGGCAAAGACGGCGTCCCCGGAGGAGAATCCGAGCCCAAACTCAGTTGGTGTGCAATACCGCTGGGAAGAAGCAGCCTGGTGGGATTCGATCTGGTGCCGCTGAAAGGCGGCGTGGAACTGTTGCTGCGGCTGCTGGCGGTACTGAAGATGGATTTCAGGCGGCATTTCTTGCGCTAAACTCAGAATCTGACTGCGCCCTACCATTGCAACTCCGCCAGCCCATATTGTTCATGGTTTCACCCTTGGCGGCCATCATGGAGGCCAGTGGCCCGTGGCCGATCACGGCTCTGGTAACGAAGCCAACGTCCGTCACGCGCAGTGTACGCGCGCACCGATTTTCGGCAACGAGGACGACTGCAGCGGCAATGCAAACTGTCAGCCTCCGCTATGAAAAAAAAATTTCTCCACGCTATTCGGCTCCCGTTTGGTTTGCTGTCTTCGGCATCAATGGCTCCTCTGGTAATGGAGTGAATCTAATGGAGTGCGTGAATAGCACATTGCCCATAAACAAAATTCACATTGCCCAAAATCATTCAATGCTCTGATGCCATATTAGAAACTGAATCATTAGATTGCACTTCATATTCCTGAAAGTTATATAATATTTACATAAACTCCATTGAGGCAGTTTGAATCAAGCTGGGCAGTTTCTAAACTGAAGAAAGAAAACTACTTACCCCTCCTATAATGCTGTTAACGGAATTAATGTAATATATGATATAATAAATATTCTAACAGAAGCAATATATGAGAAATGCTTCACCCCACCCTGTGTTGTGTTTGGTGATATCCTTAAATCGAATTTCATACTCACGCACGGTAGTGTTTTGATGAAGATCTTTGAGCAATTCCCACATGACTGGGTCCCACATGGCTCTGATACCAAATGGTAAGACCCCAAGGTCTTACTGTAAATTTAATAAATAATAAAATATAAAATGTAATCACAGGCCACTTAAAGGGGGTTCCCTTGTAATCGCTTTGCCACTATAGAGGGCTCCCTCCTTGCCACTTATAGGGGGCTCCCTCTTTTGAATCTATGCTTCTTATTTTTCTTCTTTGGATGATTTGTGTGAATGGCTACCCTAAAGCTACGTTGGTGAAGAGACGTGATGGTTCACGTTATGAAAAGATGTGATGGTTCACTTTATGAGTTAATAATATAATAATTAGATGATTAATAATACTAACTAATACTAACTAATAATGTTAGGATGGAGGATCCTAACAAAGTAAGAGCGCAATGTGCAGGAAATGCATGTGTCATGTAAGAGAGAATGTGCACAAGTGTCTTGTATGTAAGAGTGCAAGTAAGTATTGTGAGGATGTGCACAAGTGTCTTGTATGTAAGAGTGCAAGTATTGTGAGGATGTGCACAAGTGTCCTAGATTAGGAGTGTTTGTAGAAGTGTAAGAGTCATGTGTGCAAGTGTCTTAGAGTTAAGTGTCCATCTAGTATGCAAGTGGAAAGTTGATAAGCCAAGAGTCATGAGACTTGGCATATGGAGAGCAATAGTCAAGTACTTGAAGAGTCACATTACTATGGCTATATTATGGAGACAATGCTCCATAGGAAAGCAATCCAATTCATATATCTCATTATCTGATTGTAAGAGGAAGAGAAGGAATAAAGCTTGTATACATTTTGAGCAATTAATATTGTAAGTTTTCTTCATGCATAGTTCATGAATGATTCAAGCTATTTACATTCATATTTCATCATATAAATGAATGTTATTTTCTTTATTATATAAGCCTTAATATACATATTAATTTGCTCATATTATTATTACTTTGACCTTTCATATTGCGGCTATTTTATATTTGAGACATGTGTGATAACCTGTGATATTTTGTGGTAGTAAGGCTTAAAAAGCCAACATTAGGCACTCCTCTGGTTGAGCCAAAGCCTATGTCGAGGTGGGCTAAGGCTACACTTGAAGCCTTAAAAGGATTCCCTTTAGCAAGAACATCATCAACCCCCCCACCCCCATGTACACCCAAACCTCATGCTCTTCTTGCCAACATGGATGTACATGGAGATCCTACAACTATTAATCAAGCTAAGGGGCATCTAACGTGGGAAGATATCACGATAGCTAAATGTGAATCACTTATTAAGAATAAAATATGGTAGCTTGCTCCCTTGCCTAAGGGCAAGCATATTTGTTGGATGTTAATGGGTCTATAAGACAAAGTAGGCACAAATGTCAAGGTGAGAAGTACAAATCTCGCCTTGTTGCAAAAAGCTTCTCTTAAAAGCAAGGAATTGACTATAATAAGATGTTTGCTCTTGTTGTCATGACCCTCTCCATTGCAACATCATATTCTTGGAAGGTTTATCATATGGATGTCAAGAATGTTTTTCTTCATGAGAAACTTCAAGAGATTTATATGCAATAGTTATCATGTTTTTTTCATATGACGAGCCCACACCATAGGTTTGTAGACTCATTATATCCTTGTATAGGCACCGTGATATTGTTATGAGAAGATCAACACATTCTTTCTTAGTTGCATTTTCTTGTTGTAATTACGAGCATTATGTTTATATTAAGCATCATAAGGATCGGTTTCTCATCACTATGCTCTATGTTGATGATTTAATTATCATTAGAAGTTCTACTTCCATGATTCAAGAGATGAAGCTAAGACTTCAAGATAATTTTTTGATGACAAATTTGAACCTACTTAATTACTTTCTTTGCATTCAAATTGTTCAATCTTCTTCAAGGATGCCTCTTTCCCAACCTCAACACACTCGATCTTTTGTAATGATTCAAGGTGGATGATTGTCAGCTGACTCATACTCAAATTGTATTAGGGATGAAGCGTTCACCTTTGGTTGATGCCACTCTTTATAGATATTTGATGTGTAGCCTTCTCTATCTCACCCACACTAGGTCGGATATCATTTTTGCTATGAGCCTTTGTTCCAAGTACATAAAGCCACCTCATGAGAATCACTGGACGCCTACCAAGCAAATTTTGTGGTACACCAAAGGTACTTTTTACATGGGCATTCACTACAACAAAAGAGATTCTCTTCTTTTGTAGGGTTATTTAAGTGAGGACTAGCCCAATGATCTTGATGAGCACAAGTCTACTTCAGACTATTTGATCATGTTCTAGGAAAGAGCACACTGTATCTTTGTCTTTCACAAAAGCAACTATTGTAATTTGGTTCTTGCTAGGAAATATCTTGAGTGGATGCAAATGCACCTTACACAATTGGAATTTCATCCAAAAAACCCCAATACTTTGTTTTGTGATAATTGGGATGTTATCTAGTTGGTTGGCAGTCCAATGGAGCATCAGTGTAGACAGGCAAATTGGTATGTCTTTAATTGCTGAATCAGTTTTGGTTTAATGTGTTGTTTTGTAATTGTACACAAAGTGTTCGACAAAATGTGCATACATACATTTAATTATGTTATAAAGTGCAATTTAATATTGTACGTAATAATAAAGTGATGTAAGTCAATTATGTCGGCTAAATTACAAGTTATAAACTATTTTGTCTTGTAGTGAGAAATGTCAAGTAAATGCATATGAAATGTAATTTGGGGAAGTTATGAGGTAGTTGGAGGGCATAACTACTTTTTGGTGTATAAATAAGCCCTCCCCTCATTCATTCAAGTTGTTCATGGATTGAAGGGTTCATTCATTCATTCAGCCAGGGCATTGAGGAGAGTCATGCAGGTTGGTGGATTAACGGAACAGCATTGGTACGTGTGAGAGTTGATGCATATGTGCGTAGGGCATGATGCAGTCCAGTCTTGTATGCAGCCATGGAGAATATTCTGCCTAGGGTTTGCAGGCTGCAGATTGTAATGCTGTACTGTAAATGCCATTGTTAAAAACTGCTTGTATTTACTGTCATCTTCTATTGCTGCTGTTTTTGCCATTGCTGCTGCTGTTATTATTGCTGTTGCAGGTTCTGTGCATTATTATTGCTATACTACAATGACTGCAGAATTGTAAAATTATTTTAGTAGATATGGAACTGCGTGTAAGCATGTAACATTTCATTTCTACAATCAGCACACCAACCACGTTCAGAATTGGATGCATTGTATTCAAGAGCTTGCTTCAAAGAATTACCTTGTACTTGCATATGTGCCTTCTATAGATCAGCTTGTGGATATCTTCACTAAAGGCCATGTTGATGAACAACTTAACCAAGCTAAGGGATAGTCTTGGCATGAGAGAATAGCCATTAGGAAGATGTTCAATAATATCTTCTCTTTGTGCCCCCCCTTCAGATTTAGGGGGTATATTGAAACATGTAGTCATTCACTTTGGCCATAGTCGACTCTGTGAATTTGTATTGTACTTTTGTAATGGACCATGTGTTAGAAAATATAGCAAAATTATGTGCAAGCAGAAAAACACAATAACACAGGAAAAAACAGTAACACAGATTTTACGTGGAAAACCTGCAATGTGCAGGAAAAACCACGGGGCAATGGCAGCTTGATCTTTTATTGATTTCGGCAGAATTACATTCAATCATAATTTACATGCAAGGGGTCATTCCCCTTTTATAGAAAAAACAAAAACTGTTCGTTTCCTCTTCCAAAGGAAGAGTCCAAAAACTGTTTGTTTCCTCTTCCAAAGGAAGAGTCCAAAAACTGTTCGTTTCCTCTTCCAAAAGGAAGAGTCCAAAAGACTGTTTGTTTCCTCTCCCAAAGGAAGACTACAGAATACTTGTTTGTTTCCTCTTTATAAGCTGCACCACCATGCACCTCTCTGCTGAAGAACATTGGAGATCTGGATATTGACTTCACCTCCTAACATTCTCCCACTTGAAGTCGATATACAGGAATTCTTTGCCTATGTTTTTCCATCCAAGTGCCAATTGCCCAATGCTGCCCTTATCACATTTTCAGCAAGCCCAGAGAAGTTTTGCACCACTCAAACTTCTCTGTCTTGACCGGCTTAGTAAGCATATCTGCAGGATTCACTTCAGTGTCGATTTTTTGCAACAGGATCCTACCTTCTTCCACCACATTTCTTATAAAGTGGTACTTGACATCAATGTGTTTCGTGCGATCATGGAATGTTGGGTTCTTCACTAGCTGAATAGCACTTTGGCTATCACAATGCAACATAATTTTCCCCTGCATTACCTTGAAGTCACCCAACAGTCGCTCTAGCCAAATTGCCTCTTTGCTGGCATGAGTCGCTGCAATATATTCTGCTTCAGTGGTTGATAAAGCCACCACAGACCGCAACTTAGAAGCCCAACTCACAACTCCACCAGCAAGAGTGAAAGTATATCCTGTAGTGGACTTTCTCCCATCTCTATCTCCACCATAATCGGAATCCACAAAACCTTTAACTTGCAAACTATCCGATCCGTAGTAAATAGCAGCATCTCGAAGTGCCTCTTAAATATCTAAATATCCACTTCACAAGCATTCCAATGCTCCTTACCAGGATTTGCCATGTACCGGCTAACTACTCCCACTGCTTGGGCAATATCCGGTCTGGTGCTCACCATGGCATACATGAGGCTTCCTACTGCTGATGAATACGGTACACGAGACATGCTTGTCTTCTCTGCTTCTGTTCTAGGACACTTGTTGGAAGACAATTTTAAGTTTGAAAGAAGTGGGGTACTAACTGGTTTTGCATTCTGCATATTGAAGCGTTGCAGAATCTTTTCTATATATGACTTTTGACTTAACCGGATCTTTCTTCCTTTTCTGTCCCTGTGTATCTTCATCCCTAAAATTTGGTTTGCTGCTCCTAAATCCTTCATTTCAAATGTCCTAGCCAACCGAGCCTTAAGATCAATGATTTTCTTCATGTTGGGGCCTGCAACCAACATATCATCAACATACAACAGCAAAATAATAAAACTGCCATCATCAAACCTCTTATAGTATCCACAATGGTCAGCTTCACTCCTGCTGAAACCTTGGCTCTTCATGAAGGTGTCAAATTTCCTGTACCACATCCTTGGCGCCTGTTTCAACCCGTACAAAGATTTCTTCAGTCTGCAAACCAAATGCTCTTTGCCTCTTTCCTCATAGCCCTCAAGCTGATCCATATAAATCTCCTCCTCGAGATCACCATGCAAGAAAGCAATCTTTACATCAAGCTGCTCCAGTTCTAAATCCTGTGCAGCTACAAGTGCAAGTAGAACTCTAATAGTAGTCATCTTCACAACTGGAGAGAAAATTTCATTAAAGTCAATACCTGACTTTTGCACATAGCCTTTTGCCACCAAGCGAGCTTTATAGCGTTCCAACAGCCCATCGTTGTTCTTCTTCACTTTGTACACCCACTTGTTTCCAACAATCTTTCTTCCAAGTGGGAGATCCACAAGTTCCCACGTTTTATTCTTGCGAAGTGCCTCGATTTCCTCCTCCATGGATTTCCTCCACTTTTCTCGCATTCTCGGACTCTCTAGCTTCCCGAAATGAACTAGGCTCACCATCATCGGTTAACAAAGCAAAAGAGGACTGATAAACTTGAGAATACCTTTCCGGATACTTTTGTGGACGTGTAGATCTTCTAACCCAATGATCTGTTGATTGTGGCTCTTGGTCTTGTGACTGTTGTGGCTGCTCTACTTGTTGTTCTACTTGTTGTTCTGCATGCTGTTCTGCATGCTGGTCAAAAAATTCAGCATGATGGTCAAAAATTTCAGCATGCTGATTTTCATTTTCATCTTCGTTCATGTCTACTTCAACTGGTACAACATTAGGTGTTTGTTGTACCTCCTTCCTTTGCATGGATTTTTCATCAAAAATAACATCTCGGCTAATAATTACCTTGTGGGCAGTAGGATCCCACAGTCTATACCCCTTTATTGCATCTCCATAGCCGAGAAAAACACATTTGCATGACTTCGAGTCAAGTTTGGACCTTTTTTCTTTAGGCACATGGGCAAATGCATCACAACCAAAGGTACGCAAATGAGAGTAATCAAATGGCTTACCACACCAAACCTCCTCTGGAATTTGTCCATCCAACGCAGCTTTAGGTGACCTGTTAATGAGGTAAACAGCTGTATTAACAGCCTCTGGCCTGTAACCTTTTATCCAACATGGATGCGCTGAGCATGCTTCTTGCACGTTCCATGATTGTGCGATTCATTCGCTCACCCACACCATTTTGTTGTGGAGTATATGGTACAGTCTTCTGGTGCTTAATTCCTTCCTGCGTACAAAATTTATCAAATTCCTTGGAGCAATATTCACCCCCATTATCTGACCTAAGACATAAAACAGACTTGCCCAAACTTTTCTCTACTCGAGTTTTGAACTCTTTAAATTTCTGCAAAGCTTCCGACTTCTTCTTCAGAAAATAAACCCACACTCTCCTAGAATAATCATCTATAAATGTCAGAAAATAGATGGCACCATTTAAGGACCGAGTGGGGACTGGTCCAAATATATCCGAATGTATAAGTTGCAGAAAATCAGAACTCTTACCAGGGCTTGCGATAGAACCGAACCCTCTTTTGTTTACCAAAAATACAGGTGCTCACACAAGTCTAAATTGCAAGACTTAATCCCAGAAAGCATACCTCTGTCATGCAGAATTTTCAGACCTTTTTCACTCATATGGCCTAGGCGTTGATGCCATAGCATTACTGCATCCTGAACTGAAGTTGCTACTGCTGCATGGTTCGTCACCGTATCACCGCATAAACGATATAGGGTCCCATAAGATTCTCCCTTTGCTACTACAATAGCACCTCTGGTAATTTTGCAATAGTTGTTACCGAAAGTGACAGAATACCCTAGCTTATCCATCATCTTGATTGAGAGCAAATTCTTCCGCAAATCGGCACATGTCGCACATCACATAACATCCTTTCTCTACCATCGTCCAGCTTGATCCTTATGTCCCCTCTTCCCACAATTTCTAAAGGGTGATCATCACCCAAGTAGACCTTCCCACCACTATATGGCTGATATTTGTCAAACCAGTCTCTGTGAGGAGACATGTGGAAAGATGCACCCGAGTCCAAAACCCAGGTATATAAAACAGATCTGTTGTTGCTGATACAAAAAGCCTCACATGTTGCCGTCTCTCCAGAATTTATTGTACTGGCTTCAGCTGAAGGCTGAAATTGGTTTTCACCATTTTTTTCCTTTTTTAACTGCCAACAATCCTTCTTTGAGTGCCCTGGCTTCCCGCAATGCCAACACTTCCCTTTCAGCTTTTGTCCTTTAGACTTAGATCTGGACTGTGATCTACTTTGTTGACTCTTCTCGAAAGATCGACCTCTCACAACTAGGGCTTCATTGGTTGAGGGTTCCAAAGACGTTTTCCGCCTCAACTCTTCTGCCAACAAAGCGGCTACCACATCATCAAAAGTTAGAGCTCCTGATGATGAATTGTTGATGGTCATCACCAAATGATCCCAAGTCTCCGGGAGGGAACAAAGTAGGGTGATAGCTTTGTCCTCATCCTCCATCTTCACATTAATTGAAACCAGTTTACTGATGAGGGTATTAAACTCATTCAAGTGATCTGCCACAGATGAGCCCTCCTTCATCCTTAGGCTGTAAAGCTGTTTTTTCAAAAAAACCTTATTTGTTGCAGATTTCGTCTCATACAACTTTTCAAGCTTCTTCCAAAGGGCTTCCGCGGTTTTTTCTTCAACAACATTGAACAAGACGGAGTCCGCTAGGCATAGACGGATTGTAGAAACCGCCTTCCTATCCAGCGTTGCCCACTCCTCATCTTTGATGCTGCTTGGTTTACTCGCGACCCCTTTCAAGGCTAGGGCTTGGTCATTTTGAACCAACAAATCCTCCACCTTCATCTTCCATAGGGCGAAGTTCCTGCCATCAAACTTTTCAATCTCAAACTTGGTTACACTTCCAGTCATTGTTGCAGCTCCCACTCGCACAAAACCCTAGGCTCTGATACCAGATGTTAGAAAATATAGCAAAATTATGTGCAAGCAGAAAAACACAATAACACAGGAAAAAACAGTAACACAGATTTTACGTGGAAAACCTGCAATGTGCAGGAAAAACCACGGGGCAATGGCAGCTTGATCTTTTATTGATTTCGGCAGAATTACATTCAATCATAATTTACATGCAAGGGGTCATTCCCCTTTTATAGAAAAAACAAAAACTGTTCGTTTCCTCTTCCAAAGGAAGAGTCCAAAAACTGTTTGTTTCCTCTTCCAAAGGAAGAGTCCAAAAAACTGTTCGTTTCCTCTTCCAAAAGGAAGAGTCCAAAAGACTGTTTGTTTCCTCTCCCAAAGGAAGACTACAGAATACTGTTTGTTTCCTCTTTATAAGCTGCACCACCATGCACCTCTCTGCTGAAGAACATTGGAGATCTGGATATTGACTTCACCTCCTAACACCATGGACCCATATTCGCCTCGTAGAGGAGAGTTAGTTATATCTTCATAATATATCAGTCTGACTGTTATTCAGATCCATGCTTGTATATAGTGGAGAGTAGTTGTATCTCCAATCACCATCATTTTGTAAGTCATTTGGAAATCTTACTTCTAGTAACGTGTTTTGGTGTCTAAGCTACCACATTATATCTTTTGTGTTTCATTTCAATATTTGCATGTACTTTCTTTTCTTTATGAAGTTGGGTAATGTGTTGATTTCGTTCAATTCTCTCTCTTGAATATGGAGAAGAAATTCTTCAAAGGTTTTCCAAATCTCCTTCACATCCATCTTCTTAGAGAACCCAATGAGACATTCATTCATAGTGTTGAGAGTATCAATTTGACTACTATTTTATTGTCTTCTTCCCAAATATCAATATCCTCCTCCTCAAGTATCTTCCTAATAATTTAACATAGAGTTGATTTTCAACAAGTTTCAAATGTTATCTTCCCAATGTCAATAATTCTTCCTGTCCAAAATCTCAACATTGTAAACAAAATCCACAATGTTTCAACTAAAATATAGAATTTCTTGTAATAGATCATTGAAAAATAATAGCATCAATAAGAAGTACTTGAAAAATGAATAGAAGGAAAAAAGAAAAAGAAAAAAATCGTGGAAGAATTCCTCTGTATGTAAAAGTTTAAAATCTTGAGTTTTGTAAGGAGAATCTTACAAGACACCGTGTGGCAACATGAGGTATCCTCTATGAATTTCCTCATACCATATGTTTATCCAATTTGTTGCACCTATTTTGTTAGATGACAATGATGCCACTCGGTAGGTGTATATAGTGGATAGGATGATGATTGTGCACCACTGAATTTCCATGTTTGGATAGGATGACCTATAATTCTGTGACACATGTCCTTGGACTTTAAAAAATTAGAATTGACAATAAGGGGTCCTTAGATTGCAAAGTGTCAAATTTGCAAGGCTAGGGTGCACAACATTTGTTCATGAGTCTCCTGATTGTGCTTTTGCCTTGTAAAAGGAGTATGGAGAATGGAGGCAAAATTTGAACCCACCACTTGTTTCAAAGTCCTTAATTCTTCACACTAACCACTAGAGCCAAGCACCAACCTAGGGATGGAAATAAGCACACTTGGTTGTATAGCCATTCAGAAACCCAGTCTTCCTTTGTCAAAAAAGCATAGTTTAATATCACAAAACCAATTGCAGTCAGCCAAAAAACCACCCTTCAAACTACCAGATGCCCACAACACATTTTACAAAATTATTGCAAATATTCAGCTTCAAAATTTCAAATTTTTGACATTAGGCACCAAAATAGGAGCAAGATTGACCAACGTTTGACCACATTTTTGAGGGGCTAGATAATTAAATTGGCCAAAGTGCAAAGTTAGGATCCCAGCTAATTTTTCACATGGATTCTGAATCTACAAACATTACCAAAAATTGAACTATGTCTCAAGATATTTGAGTCTTATTTTTCTTTTCTTTTGTAAAGCCACTCTTCAATCATAAAAGACTTACAAGAACAATGAACTCATTGGTTCTACATAAAGCACCAGGCAGAATAGCTTGGTTAAAACAATGAAAAATTCTCAGATTTTACCCCATTTTTCAATGAACTCCTACAAAACTTCTCCAAGTTGAACATGAACCCAATTTTGTTTAGATGACTCCTTCCAAAGGCAAAGTGCAATCCCACAGTCTTCCGGGTTTGCTAAGAGTCTCTTGCTAGCCACTCAGAAAAGCAAATGAACTCTAGGCCCTACAGCTCATCACTTTAGCCTTTTCCCGCTATGTTAGAAAAATCCATCATTCCAAGGTACAAAGCATTCAAAAAAAAGGAGAGAAATAAGAAGCTAAAGAACACTTTGATAAAGAGAAATGAATAGGTGTGAGATTGGCCAAAATTTGACAGCACTTTTGAGGGGCTAGATGATGGAATCAGCCAAAGTACAAAACTAGGATCCCACCTAATTTTTCACATGGATTCTGAATCACAAAAATATTTACCAAAATTTGAATTGGATCCCAAGATATTTGTGTTTTCTTTCTATTTAAAAAATGATAATAATAATAATACCTCTTCAATCATAAATTAATTACAAAACGTAATTTAGATGGGGGCCTCCTTGATTCTACACAGAACCAAGTGAAATAGTCTGGTTAGGCCTGTAAAAAGTCTTAGATTTTACCCTTTCTTTGAACACTTGGAACACTCCTCCAAGTTGAAAAACGAACCCAATTTCTTTAGATAACTGCTTCAAGAGGCGAAATGTGATCCCACAGTCTTCCCAATTTGCTAAAAGTCCCTCATTAGCCATTTCAAAATGTTAGATTTAATGTGCACTTTGCCTCCTAATTAGGGTTAGGGTTAGGGTTTTCCTCTTTACAAACCCTAACGCCTCTTGTTTTTGCTATTTATATGTACTTATCCTTCAATCAATAATAACATCTCTTATACTTCCAACATTTGGTATCAGAGCAAGACCCCTTCCTGCTTGAAAGCTTGAGGGGGGGAATTGCCTCTTTGGCAATTCTCCCCTCCCCCATTGGTGGTGGAAAATTCCCCTCTCCTTCCTTCTCCAAAGCTTAGGGAGTATGCTCTCCACTTTCTAAGTGGATCAAAAACCAGAAAGCTAAATGATTGGAGCCATGAATATGACCATTTTTTTTAACCAAGTTCCACACCAGCCATGTTGGATGTAACATTTGTCGCCGCTGCAAACTCACCCACTTGCTTCCTATCCACAGTTCTAGGCTACGCACAGCAACGAAAGGACCGCTACTAATGTTTCATGGCCCTGGTGGGCAATGAGCCACCGTGTTTTTCGCACGGTGGAGCTTAGGATTTCAAGCAAACAGAGACCCCTCAGAGAAAACATTCTTGTCGTTGCAGTTTTTTTTTTGCAGATCGGAGAACCCTCGGCTGTCAGATCGCGAGAAAGATCCCAAGTTTTTCAGCCATCGTGCTAGGAGGATTACACGGTTGTTTCTACGACTTTTGCCTCAACTGCGATGGCTCTACGACATGCCCTACCTTGGCCCTAGACTGCATCCATTTCCTGCTATTTGCTTCTGATTTTTCACTCCTGTGCCCCTCCCTTATTTTGTTGCCAAAATTTGAAAAAAAAGAATTAGGGTCATTTATTGGGAGGTCATGTTTTTTGGTTTTTATTTTTTGGATATTATGGTTTCCTCCATTGTGCAGAAAACCACTCAAGCCCCAGATTGGCATGTTGTGTTCATTTTAAACTGAATGTATTATCCTCCCCTTACTCTATAAACCAGTTGGGCACTGAAAACATAAAGTAGGGTTGAGAGGGGAAGATGCAGCCAAAGTTTTTGACAAAACGTCCGTGCTTTGTTTGGTTTTTTTATTTTCAACTGGGTGTTCATGATTTTTAGGAAGGAATTGTATAAGCTGCCTGATCTGAAGTCACACACCCATATCTATTATTTTTGTTTCTATGATCCTGTCTGCAAGTTAAAACACCTCCAACTCATTAGGGTTTCTATGACCTTGTCTACAAGTTAAAATGCCTCCAGTTCGTTCCCCTATCCACGGTTTCCAATATCGCGTCAACTGTTTCCTAAAAACCATGATTGCTATTGTTCTGGACATGATGTCCTGCCTAACATATTTGTCAACAGAGGCCCCCAGCAGGCCCACAAAAGCCCCCAACAAGTCCACAGAGGCCCACAACAAGCCCACAACAGGCCCACAGAGGCCCCCATGGAATGGAATGGGGCCCCCATGGAATGGAATGTAAGTGAGAGTGTGATGGCCCATGCTTTATTGTCCCACTTTATTCGTGGGAAGGGTAAAACAAAATACCCATGTAATGATTTTTACAATCATGTAATTATTCCGGAAAAAAAGGTCTCGGAATATTCCCCTACGAGGGAAATTTAAATTCATGCGGAATCTTCAAAAATTTAATTCCGCTTTGAGGGAAAATTTACCCCTCTTCTTCTTTTTGCCCAACAAGACACTATTTCTCGTAAATCGAGGCAAATACTAATGCTTGCAGCAAAAGCATTGTAGCACTAGCATCGTGAACTGAACCACGTAAACCAGCAACAACATCATGAGTCGAACCTCGTAAACCAGCACCAACAATGTGAGCCGAACCACATAAACCAACAAAGCACCATTTGTATTTTCTCTTCTTTGATCAAAGACTACAGAACTTAAACACTCTGCATCAACCAATTCTTCTAGGGACTGCAGAATCTAGACACCCTAGACTCTATCCGAAGACTACAGAGTTTTTCGACACTTCGGACATCATCAACTTTTGAAGACTACAAAGATGACGACACTTCAGAAGCTCTTTCTTTCCCATCCTCTATTTTGGGATTCTACTTTAAGGCTCAATTTTCCAATTTTGTTGTATGGAGTGCATTCTCGGTTGTATTTGATACTCCCAAATGAGAGTCAACATTAAAGGGAGACATATCTAATGCACTGTTGACTTATTTTTTGTATTTAGAAAAGTGCACATTAAGGGGGGATGTTAGATTTAATGTGCACTTTGCCTCTTGATTAGGGTTAGGGTTAGGGTTTTCCTCTTTACAAACCCTAACGCTTCTTGTTTTTGCTATTTATATGTACTCATTCTTCAATCAATAATAACATCTCTTATACTTCCAACACAAAAAGCAAACAAGCTCTAGCTCCCAAGGCTCGTCACCTTAGGCTATGATTACTAAGCTGGAAAATCCATCATTTCAAAGCACAAAACATTTGAGGAAAAAGCGATAAACATATAGACAAGGAACAATTAGATAAAGAGAAATGAATAACTGAAATGACAATGTGATGTGATGATATGATAACAATGAACAAATCAAATTATAGGCTCAATCATAGTATCAAGACTTGTCCTCCTCTTAAACTTGCAAACCCTATTCTTTTGACCCAAACTCAAGCTCAATGCAAAACTGAAGGAAGAACTCAGCAACAACTTAGTACATACAAAAAAATATAAAACATAGTAGATTTTATAGAAGTAGACTTGCCCAAGGTCACCCAAATTGTGGACCCACAAGGGTCTAATAACCATTGGGATCAAGATGATAGTTAGTGATGAATACAAATGTCGACCTCAACCACGCATTACAAAATATTTATGAAATATTCACTTTTATGTATGTGTTTTTGTTATTGTTCTTTAGACTGAATCATTAATCGTACCCTTTCCTTCAATCATGTTATTCACAAATCAAATGAAATTAGCTTAAGTGATTAAAAATGTGGGCTCCAAACGGGGAGATCCAAGTTCAAATCTTTCCAAGCAATATAGTACCACCATGTGGTTCATTGAAAAACCATGGCAGCATCGCTATGATATAACACGAGTGGAGACTATTTCAATCACATACAACCAAATAAAAATAAAATTGTGTTAAGCATAAATAGCTTCAACTACAAATCAAATGGTGTGAGCTCAACAGGTTAAATACCTTGACATTCAAGGAGGAGACCCATGTTCAAGTCTTATTAGGCAATACATGCATAATTGCTAAAAATGTTGTATGTGGTCACATTGTAATACAGGTTGGGCCCATCTAAAACGGCATGAGTTCAACCAATAAAATACCTCAACTTTCAAGGAGGAGACACAGGTTCGAATCTTGCCAAACGATACATACATAATTACAAGTTGTTGTAATACCACTTTGTGGTCATGATGTAATAAAAGTGGGGTCGGTTTCAAGCCCATACAACCAATTTAAAAAATAAAAAATACAGGTGAGGCCTGTTTCAATCCCATATGACCAATTTTAAAGGAAAAAAAGAAAAAAAAACTTCAACTACAATTGGGTACACATTAAGACTTGTATGGTAAATGGGTAAAAGTGAAAAGTGTGTTTATTATTAATAGTAAAAGACAACATATAGTAGCATAAGCATGGAGGAAGCTACTTTAGATTGATAGCACTACTCTCCTCTTCCCAAGGCTATTGTACCGACCACAACAAAGAACCCCCCCTCCACCGTTTCAAATTGATCTGAATTATACGTTTTATTCTTCCAAAACCTGCCCTTTTTTTATTACTTCTCCTCATGGCTCGTCTTGGATTCCCCTATGTACCTGATCTGATTTTGGTTCTTGGAAGTCACTCTATGAAGAGGAATTTGGTTGCAACCACTAAAACACAAATTTGACCCTCTTTTCTAACTTTTCCACTTGTCATTTCCATATTTCAATATTATTTTCATGCCAACTCATCCCAATACTGCCAGCTCCATGGATGGACTGTTTACAAAATATATGGATGAATTTCAAGCTGATTTTTGGTGGAGACATGGGAATATATCTAAAAATTTCGGTTTTAACTTCATCTCATTTTGATCCTTTTTGACTAATTTGAATTTCCAATGAAAACAATAATCGTAGTCGCTCTATTTCAAGAGTTCAATGGTTGATTTTGGCTTAAAATTTACACTGGAGATACTCCTCTGAGCATGATTTCACGTGAAATTTGAAACATACAATTTTGCCACCATGGCAAAGCTAGAGCTACAATACGACTTGCTGGTCAAGACAGTTCCACTGCATGTTTGGTGGGTAAAACGGAAGAATTTTGCCATGAAACTAACATCCAGATTCATTGTTCAGCTAATTTTGGTGAAAGATGAATATTATATAGCCCCAGCATCTTCTGCCCTGATGCTGTCAATGTGGATTCCATGTGTCAACTTCAAAAATTTGATGTCTTGAGTAAAATTCAATGAAATTTATTCCTTTTTTGGAGTCACTGATGAATTCTATGGAAGGACCTAGATCAGATGTACACCGTGTGCCACCTGTTCCGGACATGTTTGAAAGATGGCATCATCAATTTTATTTTCTGTATGAAATGGTATACAAAGATTTCACAGGATTGTGGGCCTCTAATGTGGCCTCTCTTGTTATGTCAATTTTACCAAGCAATACATGCATATTGCCAAACTGTTCTAATACCACTATCAGGTGGGGCCGTTTCAATCCCATATAACCAATTTATTAAAAAAAAAAAAAACTACTAGATTTTGTAGGAAGGATTAAAAATCTAAAGCTGGACTGAATCCACCTGGGAAATTGTGTTTTGAACATCACCTTCTAAATGTATGCTGTTATTGTTAGGAATTGTCTAAACATGCAAGAAAAAGCACCTGGCAAGGATTGTAGGCAGATTGCTTATTTTAGTGTTTCAATTTCTATTTTATACCTATTCATATGACACTTATCAGAAGTCTAGGGCAGTTTAACAGTTCAGAGCTGAACTTTGAACACTTACAACTAAAAATATCTGTCTACAGGAAGGTACATTGCTACTTCTTAAACAAATCCCTGTTACTACCCTTGACTTAGGAAGGTGTTTTCGTGCTAAGATTTCCAAGATAGCAATTTAATGCAATGTATTGTATTCAAAAACTTGGCTGAATAATTGTGATCTTTCTTGATATTAGGAAAGGGAGGTAGCTCTATCAATCGTCATATATTTACGAATAAAAATAATAATAATAACAACGACAACAATACCAATCCCCAAGATTGAATATTTCAAAGCGTTAATCTCACAATTAACAAAAATTCAGAAGCAATCCACCATATGCACAGTGTAGTATTATCATTCTAACTGTTTTAAATATTAGATTTGCCAGCGTTGAAAAAATGCATGATTTTTATGTTTCTTCCTCTATATTTTATCCCGCAATTTGTATTTACACAAAAATAGACTTCGAGGCCAGTCATGTACTGCATTTCAACCCTAACCCCAAACCTTCATCTCACTAAGATATTTAATAATAAAAAGCCAATTAAAAAAAGAAGAAACGAACATGAAAGTAAAACATTTTAAACCCTAAACTGCTGATATATATATACTAGTTCTTCAATTTTCAACTTCGTAGTTTTATGAGCGTTCCATTGCTTGGATGACTTACCTGATAATTGTTGCAAGCAAAGAAATAAAGTGAATGTTTAAGCGCCCTGCTCTAGGTTTTCGCCCCAAAAATATTCTCTTCGCTGTCTACCGCGAAGAAATTTAAAACCACCCACGCTTCCACTGTGATGGCGTTAAATAATTGTCAAACTGCAGAATTAAAGTTTAGTAACTGAAGGTTTTGGATTTAATGCCTAGAAGAGCGTTCCGCTAGAACGAAACCTAGATCGCTGGAACTAACTCTAAAGGTACGACGATGCAGGGGTTTAAGCTGACCACCTGGAGGGTTTGTGGGCGACTGAAACGGTTTAGGAAGTTCATTCCTACATTCACCGCACTTCTGTCTATAGAAGGATTTTTTTTCCATTTTTTTTAAATTTTATTTTAAAATTCAACAGGCCTTTTATTTTAAAGAAAAAATTTCAGTCCTCGAGGGAGGTTTTCACAATTTTCTTTAGTGGCTGGGTAGAATTTAGAATTTTGTTTTTTTAAATGAAATGAATTGTAGCCCTCAATAGATGTATTAAATATATAATATTTTGTATAGAATTTAGAATGAGTGGGTCAAAGATTTATATAATTTTTTATATAATAGGAAATATTTTTTTATGGTTTTAAGTTTTATATGTAAACTTTTTAATCTTAATATTTTTTTTTGTTGGAGAATAAAAGATTGTATTTGGGTTTTCCACTTTTGACAAATCACAACTTGAGTTTACAAATAAATTTACTTCTCATCTCAATTGAGATGTTATGCCTAGAAACTTACATCATTCTACATAAAGTGTTTGAATTCTTGATTTTTATTTTCTAAATTTTTTCAATTTTTTGTGTGAATACAAATATTCTAAAATTCAGCATTCTTTTTAACATTTTTCTACTCTGCAGTAGCCTTCGTAATACCAAAACTTTACCTCTACTATTTATGCATTGCATCTTAGTAAAGTAATATTTCCAAAACATTGCACTATAATAGTCCGTTTTACTAAATCTGGATAGCTAGTTTCCTTCCTAAAGCACAAGTGGGACCACAAAAATTATAATAAATAGTTTATATGAAAACATATTAATATTATAAAATAAAGTAGATATTACCATGGAACATATTAAAGTAACTCTTAATCATAATTTGATTCAGTTAGTCAATATTTTCTTGTCAGCTTTAGTTAAACTTACTACTTCATCTAAACATGGGAAAGAGAATTTAACTTCACTATCCTCAATTAAAATCCCTCTGTTGGCTAGTCTATTTGCACATTTGTTTCCTTCCCTTAACATATGTGTCAACCTAATTTCTTCAAACTCTTTAGAAAGATCTTGAATTTCCACAATTATCTCTTATATGTTCCATGGAGCCTTTACTTTCCTCAAAATTGCATTTATTATTATGAGTGAATTACCTTCCATCCATACTCTATTCCATTTCATTTGTTTGCATATTTTTAACCCTTCTAAAGCCACCCAAGCTTTAGCTTCATTACTTGTCTTAAATCCACTATTGAAAGCATAATGAGATAAAATCTTATCTCTATTATTTCTAATTATTCCTCCTCCTCCTGTTGGTCCTAGATTTCCTTTAGATGCTCCATCAAAATTCAATTTGACCAACTTCACATTTGGTGGTTTCCACTTTATATTGTTTATCTTCTTTTTATTTCTCTTGTACCCAACATCATAATTCCATTTGATGACTTGACTCCAAAGGCTCTTTGCTTCTAGATTAGGGATTGGGTGAGTTGATAGGGTTGACTCCTTTATGACTAAACAAAACATCATTTTCATTATCTCTAAACTGCTTTCCTTTTCTTTAAATATTCTTCTATTCCTTTCTAGCCATATATTCCAAACTATTGTATATTTTAACAAATCCCAAATTGTCTTTAAAGCCTCACTTTTAAAAGTGTTATGCCATTGCTTTAGCCATTCTTCAATTTTGCCATTCATCACTGTGAATTTACCAGACATAATAAGAATCCATTTCCATAGTTTCCAAACTATTGAGCAATGTCCCAAGAGATAGTCTATTCTCTCTTTCTTTTTACAAAGAATGCATTGTGATGAGCCATGAAAACCCCTTTTCATAAGGTTATCCCAAGATAAAATTCTTCTATGACCTACTAGCCAAACAAATATTTGACTTTAGGAATGCTTGGGCTATCCCAAATATCTCTCCATATTCTTGTGATATTCTTATTTTGTTGGTGCTTTACATTATGTCCACTTCTTCTTGTGTATTCTCCTAAGCTATTCAACTCCCAAACTATTTATCTTTGGCTCCCCTCAAAATAATCACTATTGTTATATTTCTACTCAACTGCCTCCTAGCATCAATGTCTTGTATACTTGTACAAAAATCTTCTTTCCATTTGTATCTTCCTTCTTGATCCTCATACAAAATCTTTGAAACCCTATCACCATATCCGTCTTGAAGTAATCTCATCCAAGGTTTCAAAATTGGATCTAATATTGAATGGTTTTTTATCACCAAGTATCCATCTAGATAGAATTTTTTCTCCAATACCCACTACCCACCTTAAAAGCTTTAATCACTAGATCAATTAAATTTTTTAAACAATTCCAAAGTGCATAAACATTTGGTAGAGAGAATGCAGTAAAAATTAAGCTTGCGTCATTGGGCTCAACATACTTGCTTAGAGGAATTATTGCCCATTGTCTTTGACTCTCTTTGTACAATCTCTAGGTTATTTTTTGCCCTAACAACTAAGCTTACATCTATAATAACTTTTAAACTGAGACCTTCCTTAGTTTTATCATCACACATCTTGCTTCATTTCACCAAAAGAAATATCCTGACCATAAAAATGATCGCATAATATAGATTAAACTATTTTCTATTTATTTTGGCATAGTATACAATGACATAATAAGTTCGAATGGCCCATAAACCTGATTTAATTAGTTGCACTCTTCCTGCTAATGATAACCACCTACCATTCCATACTGGTAGTTTATTCTAAACTTTGCGTATAACTGAATTCCATTATTTTATCCTCGTTCTCCTCTCAAATAAGGGCATCCCTAGATAAATCATTGGCAAATTTGCCTCCTCCATTTGAAGTAACCTACATATCCCTACTTTGATTTTAGCTAGAGTGTTTAGGAAGTATATTTTGGATTTTGTCCTATTAACTATTTGCCCTAATGCTCTTTTGTATTCCTCTTATAAGTTATTCAAATATCTAGCCTCGTTTATCTTTGCCCTTCCAAAAATGGTTGTATCATCTACAAATTGTTGATGGGTGATGTTGACAATGTTATTACTAGCCTTAAGTCCATTTACAAGCCCATCTTTGTTAGCCTTCTTCAAGTTCCTACCCAAAACCTCTGCCATAATAATGAATAGATATGGTGATAGAGGATCTCCTTGTTTAAGATCTCTTTTAGCATTAAATGATTCTATTACTAACTCATTGACCAACGCTAAATATGAAACTGTAGAGACACAAGATTTAATCCATCTAACCCATTTCCTTCCAAAACCAATTTTTTCTAATACTACAAAAAAAATTAGATTTAACCTTATCATAGTCTTTACTCATATCAAGTTTAAGATAATTGCTTTCTCTTTTCTTGAAGTTGTTGAATGTATAACTTCATGAGCTACTATGATCTTGTCTATAATTTGTCTCCTTTTCACAAATCCTCCTTGCTCTTCTGAAATAATTTTGTCTAACAATGGTCTTAATCGATTCACCATCACTTTAAAGATAATCTTATATATCATATTACATAGGCTTATGGGTCTAAATGAATCAAATAATTATGCATCCTTCTTTTTGGAATCAAGGTAAGATATGTTGCATTTATTTTATAAGGTATGTATTGTTTTACCCTAGACTGTTCCACTACCACCAATAAAGAATCCTTAACTATATCCCAATTATGTTGATAGAATGTTGTAGAGAGCCCATCCGAACCTAGGGATTTATCCTTTTAAAAGAGAAAATAGCTAAATAAACTTCTTCTAGAGTAATAGACTCCATCAATTTCCTATTGTCTTCATCTATTATAACTAAAGGTACTTCTTGTAGAATTTTATCATTAAGAACTTTAGACTCCTTTGATCCTAGAATATTCTGATAAAAATACCTTACCTCCTTTCTAAATTCACTCTAGTCTTGAATACAAACCCCTTCTACTGATTTAGTTATACTAATTATAGATGTTGATCCATGTACTATAGTCATCCTATGAAAAAACTTTGTATTTATATCTCCTTTTAACCAAGTTTGTACCGATTTTAATCTCCAAAATTTCTCTTCCTTACTTAAAATATTATGATATCCACTAGGCAACTCCCTATCCTCCGAGCTTGGATTATTATGAACACCTTTTAGAATTTTTAAAATTTATCTTTTAGTTCTTCTTTCTTCTAAGAAATATTTCCAAAAGTATTATTGTTCCATTCTTTTAATCTAGATGTCATTGATTTAATTTATTTTGGAAGTGTATATAGCCCACCATTTCCTAAAGAATTTCACATTTGTGTTATCATATCACAAAATTGAGGATGGTCTTCCCACATTTGTTCATATTTAAAATATGATATTTTTTTAATTCACTTACCACCATTTTAACTTTTATTGGCTAGTGATCTGAACCAATCCTTATCAAGGTACTAATTTTAGCACAAGTCCCTTCATCTAGCCAATGATTTGAGAGTTTGCATCTGTCTAATTTTTTTGCTATTGACCTCTCCTTTTGTTGGTCCATGAATAGTTACCTTATTCAAACTCAACCTCCCATAGATCATTGTTTTGAAAAAAGACTGAGAAATCTCTCATACTTTGGGTTAATTTCCTAATTCTTCCATTTTTTTCATCCATCTTGGTTATGGCATTAAATATTCTATAGTCATAAATCGGGTTTCTTGGTCTTTACTTCTCACAAAGGCTTCAATCCCACTCCAAAATTCTAATCTACCTGATTGAGTTGTAGGTCCATAGACATTGATAAGTATGAAACTAATATTTACAAATTATCATGTAACTAAAGAGGTTATCCAATGCCTAGTTTTATGAATGGTTACATAGGAGGTTCTAGTAGGATTCCAACAAGTTAGAATTTCCCATACCGCTCCTTTAGAATCCATTGCATTCCATTCACATCCACCCATATTTTTTTCATAGTTTTGAAAACTTCTTCTTTTGTCATTTTAGTTTCTTGGATACAAAGAATATCATGTTTATTACTTAAACAAAGATCCTTGATACACCTCTACTTTGAGGGGGTATTAGCACCCTTTATATTCCATGATATGATAATCATGTCTCATTAGGGGCTACTAGCCCCGCCTACAAATTACCAATATAATTTTGTTGTTTGGTAAAGAGAAGTTCAACCAACTTAGTTTGTGTTCATTCCTCTATGTTTGATCTTGCTTGATAATTTGAGGGTTTGCCTTGCCCGTATCAAGAGTACATCTAATTATTCTATTCCTCAATATTCTTTCATAGCATTATTTTTTATTAGATTTATCCTCTCTTGGCTATACTATAGAAGCTTTTGACTTGTCCTGCTCATTTTCTAATATTTTTTTATTAATGGTAGAGGTATTAACTTCTAACATTGTATTTTCTTTACCAATTTTTTTCTCCAGAATGGTGCATGGTATTTGAAGAGAGTCTTCAATATCTGATGAGATAGATTTCTTAGGTTCATCGAGAATGTTTATCCCTAAATCAATATCATATTGAATAGATAATTTCTTGTTAATATGTTGAACTTGTTGTACAGTGTCCTCTAAGCTTTGATCTACTTTTTCTTCATAGGCTAAAGCCCCAAAAGAGTTGGTATTTCTTCCAATATCCTTACTTACTAGTCTCCACAATGTATTTGTTTTTATTTGTCTAGATTTATTTTTGGAAGTTGAAAACCATCTTCATCCATATCCATTTTTAAGTTTCTCTTGCGGTTTTCTACATATGATTATGTGGGACTCTTCTTAGGGAATTATCTCTTAATATACCCCACCTCATGACATATTATACATCTAAAAGATATGTTTTCATAATCTATGGTTTGGGTCCACATCTTATCCCCATACTTAAGAATAATTGATTATGGTAAAGCTTTGCTTATATCTCAATCATAACCAATATTCGAGCATAAATAGCCAAGAATCCATCTTTTGTAGTTTATGAAATCTCAAGGAATTCTCCTAGAGTGTTGTCTATTACCTTGAAAGTATCAATTTTCTAAAATTCAATGGGCAACCCATACATCCTAACCCAAACTAGTACTAGGGATATATTTACATTTTTAGGTGAAAAACCTTCATACCAATGAGTAAGGAAGAGTCCTACTCTTCCCATAAAACAATAACCCCCTTTTAGGATTCCATCTCTTTCCTCCCTGGAATGAAAAATGGCTAAGAATCCCTTTGGGGAGAAAGGATAGAATCACTCCTGGAGACTTCCAACTCCTATCAATCCATTTTCTCAAGGTTGAAGCTCTTGGCCAATACCCATTAAGTTTATCAAAAATCACACTTTCTTGGAGCAATGAGGATCAATCCTCTATGGTGAGCTCAATAACCTCTACTACTAGAGATGATTCTAAGGTTTTAGCTATAAATCGGTCCATGGGAATGAAACTTAAACACAAAATCTACTAAAATTTACCAGAATATCCTATAGCAAATACAATATTTGATTAAAAAAATTATAATAATTTGCATGAAAAAAATTGAAAATAAAATAAGGGAAAAAGAAACTAAACTAAAAAATTATGCCTAGAGAGAATGTATAGCTTCATTGAAGCACTAACCCTCCATTGGCCCTTCCATCATCTGAAACTTAGTTGACAAATATTTACAATTTCATTTTTCGTGACTTGAAAAATCGTCACTACCTTTGTTCCAGATGGCTAACTTCATAGGGTCATATCTCCCTCAATATTGCTCAGATTCCTTCATATAACCACTTATATTAAAGCTATTCAAGTTTCGCACAAATTGGTGCAAAAATCAGCTAAATTAGATAACCCTTCACAAATATGTGGCTCCTACTAATGGTCATCCAAAGCCATTTTGCTTTAGTCTATGTGGCTCCAAGACATTGATTTTTTCTAGATGATTATATTATGGTGGGATTCATAGTATTTTGTTTTTTGTTGGATAATAAGGGGTTGTACTCGGGTCCCCCATCCTTGATAAATTACAACTCTCTTCTTTAGATCTTTAGAGTTTACAAATAGATTCACTTCTCATCTCAATTAAGATGTTATAGCTAGAAACCTACATAATTTTACATAAAATGTCTGAATTCTTGATTTTCATTTTCTAGATCTTTTCAATTTTCTGTATGAATACAAATATTCCAAAATTCAACATCCTTCTTGACATTTTTCTACAACAACCTTCACAATACCAAAACTTCACCTCTATTATTTATGCATTGCATCTTAGTAGAGTAATATTTCCAAAACATCGCACTATCATAGTCCGCTTTACCAAATATGGATTGCTAGTTTCCTTCCTGAAACACAAGTGCAACCATAAAAATTATAATAAATAGTTTATATGAAAATACATTATTGTTATAAAATAAAATAAATATTACCAATGGAAAACATTAAAGTAAATCTTAATCATTATTTGATTCAGGTAGTCAACTTTTTCTTGTTAGGTTTAGCTAAACTTACTACTTCCTCTAACCATGGAAAGGAGAATTTAACTTCATGATCCTCAATCAAAACCCCTCTATTGGCTAGCCTATTTGCACATTTGTTTCCTTCTCTTAATGTATGTGTAAACTTGATTTCTTCAAACTCTTTAGCAAGATCTTAAATTTCCATAATTATCTCTTGTATGTTCCATGGAGCCTTTGCTTTCCTCAAAATTGCATTTATTACTATGAGAGAATCACCTTCCATACATACTCTATTTCATTTCATTTGTTTACATATTTTTAACCCTTCTAAAGCAGCCCAAGCTTCAACTTCATTATTTATCTTAAATCCACTATTGAAAGCATAACGAGACAAAATATTTCATTTATTATTTTTAGTTATTCCTCCTCTTGTTGGTCTTGTATTTCCTTTGGATACTCCATCAAAAATCAATTTTACCAACTCCACAATGGGTGGTTTCCACTTTATATTCTTTGTCTTCTTATTTCTTCTCTTGTACCTTGAAGAACACAAGCTTATACTGAGAGGGGGGTGAACAATATAAGACCACTTTTTACTTTTCTTTCCCAAGTAGTATTATCCAATATAATAAATAGCAATATCAATAGCAATAATCAAAGAAATGCATAAATAATCACACACAATAGAGACATCAAATTTACATGGTTCACCCAATGTGGGCTACTCCACGGATAAAATATTTTACTAAAAAATTTCTTAATCAATCTCTTGGGAATACTTTCCCTGTTACAATATTTATGGACCTCTATCCAAAGGAGACACCAATCCCCTAATCAAGTTAGTAGATCTCTATCCACGAGAGAACTCCTTTCTCCTCTTGCTCTGGATGGTGATCTTCTAGAAGAATTGTTGCCCCACTGCTTTGGCTAATGGATCTCTATCCACTGAAGACACCTGTCCTCACTACCCTGGCTTAATGGATCTCTATCCATTAGAGACTATCATCCTCTGTACTCTGTCACCTCTAAAGCTCTATCTCAAATATGTAGTAAACATAGTCCTTCGATCTAGCACAAATTTGCTCAATATTTGTCTTTGGTCTAGCATAAACCTGTCCTTAAATATGCACCAAAATCTATCCTCAAATCTGTACTAAACACAATCCTTTGGTCTAGCACAAATCCATCCGTAATCTCCTTCCTCAAGCCTTAACTCAAATCTTGACTCAATCTCAAATCAGCTTTGCTAGATCTACCCCAAATCTTAACTCAAGGTTTGAAAAAATCAATAAATCAACTCTGCTCACAAGTCTTCTCAAAGACTTATCTCAAATATGCCTTGTAATATTCCACAAAATCTCACACTAATCTGTCCATAAGTTCTCTCTAGAACTTGTCCAAATATGCTCTACAAGTCCTCACTAGAACTTGTCCAAATATGCTCAATAAGTCCTCACTAGAACTTATCCAAATCTGCTCTTAATCTGTATTGTAAGCTTCCACAAAAGCTCACACAAATTTTTCCACAAGTCTTCTCAACAACTTACCTCAAATATGCTCAGAAAGTCCACACTAGAACTTGTACAATATCATAGAAACATAAAAAGAATTTTTAGATACTCAATATGTTCTATACTCATCACAATTCTCAATCACTTTTAATCACTCTTTTAGAAATGATAGGGAGCCAAATTTTAACACAAAGAAAAGACTCAATTTTCATTCAGAAGCATGGAAAGATTTACAATTCCGAACCATGGAAGATTTTACAAAGTACAAAAAATGCAAAAGAAGCCACAGTCTTCGTCTTTCCAGCCTCCTCAATCCTTCGAGCAACCTCTTTTTATAATGACAGGTTCTTGCTGCAACCGCCGTTCGTAACTGTCCCTGTAACCGCTGCAACGGTCCCCTGGAACTGCCATAACGACTTCTGGTAACTGTCAAATGTCGTTCTGTAACGGTCCATGAAAAAGTAGCATGTCGCGATATCGCGACATCTCTTCAACCCGCCCTTCTCTCTCCTAGCCGGGTCATGAAAATGCGACACTTTTTCCCATTAGTCCATCTGTCGCGATATCGTGACACTTTCTTTGGCCCTTGCCTTTGTTCAAAATACGTCGCGATATCGCGACATCTTTTATGTCGCGATATCGCGACACTTTCTTTTGCTCCTTGCCTTTGTTCAAAACACGTCGCGATATCGTGACACTTTCTTTGGCCCTTGCCTTTGTTCAAAATACGTCGCGATATCGCGACATATTTTATGTCGCGATATCGCGACACTTTCTTTGGCCCTTGCCTTTGTTCAAAATACGTCGCGATATCGCGACATCTTTTCAGCACTTAGAATATTTTTCAAAACATGTCGCGATATCGCGACATCTTTTATGTCGCGATATCGTGACACTTTTAAACACTTAGAATATTTTTCTTTTCTTTTGTTTTTGGTGATGCAAGATTGTTGTGCTGCCTTTGGATGCTCCTGCATCAGACACCCGGGGTATATTGAGAAGTGATCTTCACTTCTGGATGGTCAGAGGAAAACCCAGGTGATCAACCTCTGTTCTGGACAACCAAGTTGCATCTTCGACAGGTCGGCCCTTCCACTTGACCAAATACTCAAAATATTGTCTGTTTCGGGTACTTCTGCCTTCGCGAGTGTCGAGTATGTCTTCGATTTCCTCTTTGGCTGGAGTAGACGCTGGAATACTCCACAAATACGGACTTGGTGTCTCGCTGCTACTTCCTTCATGATATTCGACCAAGTCTAAAATATTGAAAATAGGTGAAATATTCAGCTCACTTGGTAGATCTACTTCATAGGCATTTCTTGAATCTCGTTTACCTATGATTCTGCATGGTCCAAACCTCTTCATCTTCAGCTTGTTGTAGGTTTTGCTAGGAAACCGTTCCTTGCGCAAATGAACCATGACTTCATCTCCTATCTGGAATTCCTTGAAACGCCGCTTCTGATCTGCTCTGGCTTTGTACATAGCATTCATTTTACTGATATGTTGTTGGACCTCTTCATGTAAATTCTTCATGTGTGCTGCAAAGTCTTCAGCTTCAGCACTGCGCTTTTCTCCTTTATCCATCGACCTCAACTCAGAAGCGTTTCTCGGGCTGTTCCCATACACTATCTAGAATGGGGATTTACCAAGTTCTTCGATTGACAGAATTATTGTAAGCAAACTCTGCCCGTGGTAAAATCAGATCCCATCCCTTGGGTTTATCGCCTACCAGACATCGTAGAAGATTACCCAAACTTCGTTGACTACTTCTGTCTGTCCATCAGTCTGCGGGTGGTACGCAGAACTGAACTTCAATTTTGTTTTTAGCTTCTTCCACAGAGTTCTCCAGAAATAACCCACAAATTTGGTATCTCTGTCCGAGACAATGCTTTGGGGTAGACCATGAAGGCGTACGACCTCCCTGAAAAACAAGCCTGCAACATGAACAACATCACTTGTCTTCTGACATGGAATAAAATGGGCCATCTTCGAAAACCTATCAACGACAACAAAAATGGCATCATTTTCGCGTTGTGTCCTTGGCAGACCAAGAACAAAATCCATACTAATGTCCTCCCATGGTCTCTCTGGTACAGGCAATGGCTGATACATTCCTGTATTCTGGCTTACTCCTTTCGCCATCTGGCACACTCTACAACCCTGCACAAATTTTGTCACATCCGACTGCAACTGTGGCCAAAAGTAATTTTCACTAACTAGAGCAATGGTCTTATCTCGACCAAAATGTCCTGCTAGTCCTCCGCTATGTTTCTCTTTGATCAGATTTTCCCTCATGGAACTCCTAGGAATGCACAACTGGTTCTTCCGAAACAGCATCCCATATTGGATCACAAAATCCAACCACTTAGTGCGATCCACAGTAGTAGGAGACAAACATGCCATCCATGCCTCTACGAAATCTGGATCCGCTGGGTATAAACTCTTGAGTTCATCAAACCCAACAACTTGCACTCTCATTTCTATCAACAAATTATGCCTTCTACTCAAGGCATCTGCAACTCTATTAGATTTGCCACTTCTATGCTTCAGGACAAAGGTATAACTCTGCAGGAATTCAACCCACTTCAAATGTCGCTGGTTAAGTTTACCTTGACTATTTATATACTGTAAAGCTTGATGGTCAGTATATAAAACAAATTCCTTGGCTAGCAAATAATGTCTCCATTTCTTAAGAGCCTGAATGATAGCATAGAATTCTTGATCATAAACAGAGTATTTCTTTCTAGCATCATTTAATTTTTCACTAAAGTATGCAACAGGTTTACCTTCTTGGCTCAATACAGCTCCAATGGCACTGCCACTGGCATCACAGTCAACCTGAAACACTTTATTAAAATCTGGAAGTGCCAGAATGGGTTGTTCTGTCACTTTCTTTTTCAATATGTCCATACTGGTACCTGCCTTGGCAGTCCACTTAAATTCTTTCTTGTCCCCTCTCATAGTTTCTGTTAGGGGTGCACAAATACTGCTAAAGTTTCTAATAAATTTTCTATAGAAACTTGCAAGACCATGAAATGATCTTACCTCTGTTACATTCCTTGGGGTAGGCCATTCAATGATAGCCTTCACCTTCTCTGGATCCATTTTTAGACCCTCCTCTGAGATGACAAATCCCAGGTATATCAACTCCTTCTGTACAAAACTGCACTTCTTTAAATTTATCAACAACTGCTCTTCTCGCAGCTTTTCAAAAACTGTCCGAACATGCATCAAATGCTCGTCCAAGTTTTTACTAAAAATTAGAATATCATCCAGATAAACTATCACGAAATTTTCCAGGAAGTCTTGCAATACCTCATTCATCAGCCTCATGAACGTATTGGGTGCATTAGTCAATCCAAATGGCATAACTAACCACTCATACAAACCCTCTTTGGTTTTAAAGGTTGTCTTCCATTCGTCACCCTCTCTGACGCGTATCTGGTGATATCCACTCTTTAAATCAATCTTAGTGAAGTATTTAGCTCCACTCAAACAATCCATTATATCGTCCATTCGAGGTAATGGGAATCGATACTTAATGGTAATTTTGTTTATTGCCCTTGAATCAGTGCACATTCTCCATTCTCCACCCTTCTTTGGTGCTAGTACGACAGGTACTGCACAGGGACTTAAACTTGCTCGAATTAATCCCTTCTTCAACAACTCATGAACCTGGCGGTTCAATTCTTCATTCTCGATAGGGGACATTCTATGGGCGGCCTTATTGGGTAAGCTAGATCCTGGCATTAAGTCAATCTGATGACTAATCTTCCTCATTGGCGGCAAACCCTCAGGCACATTGTCTGATATAATATCAAGAAATTCTGCTAACAGATGTTCAACTTCTGCTGGAATGTCTGTAGTTTCTTCTCTCTTTACAGTAGGAATTAATGCATAACACATTGAATCCCTCTTTAGACCATCCAAAATTTTTTTGCCATCTACTAAACAAATTCTAGCATTATTGCATACCTTTTCCTCAACCTCCTTCAATGGCTTCAGTTTTGTGGCGCACTCCATATTTTGTCAGGGAATAGGTATTTGCATGCCCATCATGCGCCGCACGTCTGTCAAATTGCCATGGTCTTCCCAGCAACAAATGGCAAGCATCCATAGGCAAAATATCACACAGGACCTCATCCTGGTATCTTCCAATCTGAAACTTGACCAAGCATTGTTCACTGACCAATGCCCTATGATCCTTCTGTAACCACGCAATCCGGTATGGATGCGGGTGCTGCCTCCTCTCCAGCCGTAACTTAGTCACCATATCTTCAGAGACCAAGTTATCTGTACTACCATTATCAATAATAATATTATAGATTTTACCTGAACATTTGCACCTCGTGCGAAACAGGATTTTTCGTTGGTCTGGTTCCCTCTCTTCGTTCAACAAGGTTCTCCTTGTGACCATCACTTCTCCTTGCTCTGCTTCTTCAGAGTGCTCAGATTCAACACCATCCTCAATGACCGCAGCTCGAGCATTTGCTTCAGGCCTTCTATTCGGTGCCTCTTGGTGTTGGGGACACTCATATGATCGATGCCCCTCTTCCCCGCAATTGAAGCAGGTTCCACGAAATCTTCCTCTTCCATATCCGCGTCCACCTCTACCTCTTCCCCTTTGATAATCATTGTTCTGATTACGGGGCCGGTATGCATTCTCCTCCTTCTGTTCTTGGTGATTGCTTGTTTCACCGTCTTCTTCTGGTCGTCATATTTACCTCCACTGGTTCTCGCCACCGTTCTTCCACCACGACCTCTTCCTCTCTGTTTACTGTCAAATCTTCGGTTCAGTTTCTCTTCCACCTTCAGAGCAAACTGGTAAGCATCTTCAATGGTGCTCATTCGAACCAAACTCAATTCTTCTTGCACGATGGTTCTCAACCCATTGATGTAACGGGCTACTCTCTCCTTGTTGGCTTCTGTATGACCGGTTCTAATTGAAATTTTGTAGAACTCCTCGGTATACTCTTTGACAGTTTTGTTGGACTGTCTTAAACTCTGCATTTTCCTCAACAGATCCAATTCGTAATCTGCTGGGATAAACTGCCGCTTCAGCTTTTTGACCATTCGATCCCATCTGGTGATCTTCTCCTTTCCTCGTCGATTTCGTTCCAGCTGCACTCCTTTCCACCATATGCCAGCATGGCCTTTCAACTTTGTTCTTGCAAATTTTATCCGATGTGGATCTTCAACTTCTTCATATTCAAAATACTCCTCCATATCGTTGATCCAGTCAATCAACTCTTCTGGATTTAGATTTCCAGAATATGTGGAGACGTCTAACTTCGGCCTTTTCCCAATTTGAGAGATGGCTTTAATCATTCGAGATTCCATAGAACTCATTGCTTCTTCTTCTTCTTCTGACGGGTCATCAACCCCGCAAGCTTCATCATCACTTTGGTCTTCTCCTCTTGGCTCTACTCCTCTTCGCAATTCCTCTTGCAGGGCCTGCACTTGCCTCTGCAATGCTCTGAAGTCTCCTTCAGGAACCACGTTTCTGCCAGCACCATGATTTCTTCATGGCGGCATTCTTCTTCACTTCTTCTCACAACCCTTAACCCCAGATCCTGGTGCAAGCTGCCTCACGTTCGGCGCTCTGCTTACACACTCAGAATCTTCTCGCTCTGATACCACTTGATGGAGAGCCAAATTTTTAACACAAAGAAAAGACTCAATTTTATTCAGAAGCATGGAAAGATTTACAGTTCCGAACCATGGAAGATTTTACAAAGTACAAAAAATGCAAAAGAAGTCGTAGTCTTCGTCTTTCCAGCCTCCTCAATCCTTCGAGCAACCTCTTTTTATAATGACAGGTTCTTGCTGCAATCGTCGTTCGTAACTGTCCTTGTAACCGCTGCAACGATCCCTTGGAACTGCCATAACGACTTCTGGTAACTGTCAAATGTCGTTCTGTAACGGTCCATGAAAAAGTAACATGTCGCGAAATCGTGACATCTCTTCATCCCGCTCTTCTCTCTCCTCTTCGGGTCATGAAAACGTGACACCTTTTCTCCTTAGTCACCCTGTCGCGATATCGCGACACCTTTTTATGTCGCGATATCGCGACACTTTCTTTGCCCTTGCTTTTGTTAAAAACCTGTCGCGATATCGCGACACCTTTTATGTCGCGATATCGCGACACTTTCTTTTGCTCCTGCTTTTGGTAAAAACACGTCGCGATATCGCGACACCTTTTATGTCGCGATATCACGACACTTTCTTTGGCCCTTGCCTTTGTTCAAAATACGTCGCGATATCGCGACATCTTTTATGTCACGATATCGCGACACTTTCTTTGGCCCTTGCCTTTGTTCAAAATATGTCGCGATATCGCGACACTTTTCAGCACTTAGAATATTTTTCAAAACATGTCACGATATCGCGACATCTTGTATGTCGCGATATCGTGACACTTTTAAACACTTAGAATATTTTTCTTTTCTTTTGTTTTTGGTGATGCAAGATTGTTGTGCTGCCTTTGGATGCTCCTGGCATCAAGAAACATACAGAGAATTGTTAGAGACTCAATATGCTTCACATTCACCTCAATGCTCAATCACTTTCTCAAATCAATTCAAAATATAGAATAGTTTGTTTTATAGAACTTGAACAATCACTTCACACATCCACTTGACTAGGCTCAACCAACTCTACTCAACCAATCACTCAATGAAACAATCCTTGCTTACAAACCCTAGTCCAAGCATATAAACACTCACTCAAAATGTTTCCAACAATGCTTATCAACCAATCTCACATAACAATGATACTCATGTTCTTTTCAAACCCTAGTTCAAGTTCTTCACTTAACCAATGGCTTCAACAACAATGCTTATCAAACAAGGTTTTAATAACAACTCTTTATTCTAGAAAACCTTGAAGCATTAACTCAACACACTCAATAAGGAAACCTAATTAAGTCCTTTTCACTCCAAACTTGTTTTCCAGAAAACCAACCAATCAACTCAACTATGGAAGAATGTGCCCATACCTTTTTCTTGATGATGAAGGAACCTCAAAAATCTGCCACAACCACAAACACTTCTTTTCCAAGCTCAAAGAAGTTATAAGATGATAAACTCTCTCAAAGGTACAATGCAAATATCAAAACATACATACACCTTGTCACTCCATCTTAAAGAAAGCATTCATCAACATATACAAAAATAATTGACCAAATACACCTTATAATCTCCCAGTTAAAATAATATCCAACATAAAAAATAATGTCAATACAATCACCTTTTCAAAATAACTCAATGGTAAGAAATCCTCTCAAAATCTAACCAACACTTTAATCCACTTATTTCTCCAATTACTCAAAATAATGACCAAATAAAATACCTTTTATTTACCCCTTTTAACTCCCTAGAATCTTATGTCAAACCTTAGGCATTATAAAATATAACAAAAATTTATTACCTCTGCCTTGGTGAGACTCGAACCCTTGACGTCGCCTCCCCGTGCGTCCTAGCCGCGGTCTTGGCTGTCGCATGCGCTAGGCGCTCGTTTAGGGAGCAAAGAGCACCACGTGCTCTATATTCCTCCCCTTTTGTGCCTAAGCCAAAAAATCACGTGTCGCTTCCTTCGACGCTTCAAACACAACACACCAAAATGTTGCTGTCGTGAATCGATCGTGGGTCACTCCGCACCCAAACGCCTTAGCCCTCGACCACTTGCCACTAGGCCATGCTGCCTAGGTGGATATGGGATTTTAGCCCTCGATGATCTTATCCCCTTTCATTGGTGCCTAAGACAAGAACCTTGTCTTCTTCCTCGCATGAATTCTCTTCAACACACGCTTGCCTCTTTTTCTTGTTCGAACGAAGGATAATTCGAATGCCACTAAGGCATATAGTTTATATATCATTTGCCACCTTTAAACTTGAACGTCGATGCAAATTTAATTGCCTTGCAACCCTAACCTTAGGGTAATTATAATTTAATTAATAATAACATTATTATAATTAACTTATAATTAATTTAATAACCATAGGTTAATTAAATTAACTTACAAATTAATATATAATGAAATTATAATTAAATATAATTTATTTAACTCCCATAGGTCTATCCAATTGGTTTTAAATAAAAGACCATTTATTTTGCCATCATGGGTTTTAATAAAAAACCCTTCTACTTATGCTTCCACATAATATTAAAAATATTATGAAGCTCTTTTGCCATTAACCTTTGCATTGTTCCTTTTGACCTTTTGACATCAATGGTAGCTTATTCCTTGGCATCAATGACCACTTCGTTCCTTGACATCAATGACAACTTTGACTCAAAATGTCCAACAATCTCCCCCTTTGTCATTGATGGCAACCCAAATTCTTTTTACCAAAAACTTAACCTTTTCTTTGTTCTGCTCCCCTTGGGACATTGCTCCCCCTGGCTCAATGCTCTTTTCAAATCTCTCCTCTTTACTCAAATACCAAATCTCTCCCCCTTACTCAAATCTCTCCCCCTTTGACATCAATGGCAAAGGGTCACCTTTGGGGCTCGGGGCTAAGAATGAGTTTCTTAGCTTAGCCCCTCCCCCACCTCCTCTTGAGGTGGTTAATTCTGGGGTGGGAGTATTTCTACTCCCACAAGCACTGGTCTTTACCTTTATCCTCTTTTCTTCTCTATATGATCCTTCTGATTCCTTTGACTTCCTTTCCATGTCCATGTTCTTATTCCTATTCATTTCCATGTTCTTGTTCATTCCTATTCCATGTTCTTGTTCCTGTTCATATCCATGTCCATTTTCTTGTTCCTATTCATGTTCATGTTCATGCTTGATTCTAGAATATTTGCTCTACACCACTTTGTTGTATGTCCATCATTATTGCACTTATAACACTTAATGTTATTATTCCTTGGAGGTGCAAATATCTTAGGATTTCTCCTAGTGAAGCCATATCCTTTTCTATCATGAACCCTGCAATTCATTGCCTTGTGACCAAACTGATTACATGAGTAGCAATACCCATGGAAAAGTTATCTGTTTTTGAAATTCCCATTTTCTTGTCTTTCATGTGTCCTACACTATGAAGCCATGTGCCCAAACCTATGACATGAGAAACATCTTCCATTGAAGTTTCCTTGTCTTGACCTCATTGGTCTCTTAGTCTCTTCTAACCTATCCTGATTCTTGTTCCATATGTTTCTTCTTTGTGTATTGTTCCTTTCCTTGTTGAACTTTCTATTTTCCAACTTATCCTTAGAAGTCTCACTTTCTCTTTTACTTTCTTATTTTGAAGCTTCTTCCTTTTTGGTGCTTGAGCTTGACTCTCCTTTTTCTGCTTCCTGTTTCCCTTGTTCTTCTTCAAAACTAAGTCATATTTTGGTGACTGATGATCTTTGTGCATTGATAATCCTGTCCAAAGTCTTTGAATTTTTCTCAAACTTGTGTAGCTTGTCCTTAGAACCTTTTACTTCCATCCTTAGTGAAACTATCTCATGTTCTAATCTTTCACACTCTAGATCTTTTGTCTTTAATTTTTTAGTCATACCTTCTTCAATTTTTCTTGCCTCTTCAACCTTGATTTTGAAGTTGGTGAGTTCCTGTAGAAACTTTGTTTTTGCTTTCTCATCTTCTTGAGCTTGAACCCTTAATCCTGAGTTCTCCATTTTTAATTCTTCGAGATCAACACTAAGTCTTTTACATTCTTGCTCTTTTACCTTTGATTGTTCAACCATATCCTTTTCAGCTCTCCTTACCTTTTCAACCTTATCTCTCAAGTTAGAGAGATCTTGTAGAAGATTTGTCTTACATTTCTCATCCTCTTGTATTTGAGCCTTCAATTCTAAATTCTCCTTTTCAATTCAACAAGTTCCTTAAGAGTGGCTTCCTCCTTTTCTTTTTCTAAATTTTCCTCTTCTTTCTTTGATCTTCTAAAAGCGTCTCCTCCTTTTCTTCTATTATTGAAAGTAGAGTTTCTTCTTCATACCTATTTTGACTGTCCTTGTTATCATTTAGATCCATTTCATCTTAACTACTGCTAAACCCATGACTATATCTTGCATCATGATCGAGTTGACCACAAACAAAATATTCTTCACCTTCTTGTGAACAATGAGCTGCAAGGTGACCTATATTCCTACATCTGGTACAAAACTTTATCAATCTAGTTATCTCTCCACTACTTGATTCATCTCTTGAATCTATTTCTATTCTTCCTCCCAAAACAACAATATCAAATTCATCTTCCTTTTCTTTCATGACCATGTGTGTTCTTTTCTTCTTGTGTCTCATGGTTCTACCTTTGCCTTTCTTTGCCATTTGTGTTCTTGTAAGATCTTCCTTCAAGTTGTTAAACCTTTTTCGAAGGAACCAACTCTGATACCAATTGAAGAACACAAGCTTATACTGAGAAGGGGGTGAACAGTATAAGACCACTTTTTACTTTTCTTTCCCAAATAATATTATCCAATATAATCAATGGCAATATCAATAGCAATAACCAAAGCAATGCATAAATCATCACACACAATAGAGACACCAAATTTACGTGGTTCACCCAATGTGGGCTACTCCATGGAGAAAATATTTCACTAATATTTTCTCAATAAATCTCTTGGGAATCCTTTCCCTATTACAATGTTTATGGACCTCTATCCAAAGGAGACACCAATCCCCTAATCAAGTTCATGGATCTCTATCCACAGGAGAACTCCTTTCTCCTCTAGCTCTAACTAGTGATCTTCTAGAAGAACTGTTACCCCCACTACTTCTAGCTAATGGATCTCTATCCACTGAAGACACATATCCTCACTACCATAGCTAATGGATCTCTATCCACTAGAGACTATCATCCTCTATAATCTATCACCTCCAAAGCTCTATCTCAAATCTGTACTAAACATAGTCCTTCGATCTAGCACAAATATACTCAATCTCTATCTCTAGTCTAGCACAAACCTATCCTCAAATCTACACCAAAATCTATCCTCAAATATATACTAAACATAATCCTTCGATCTAGCACAAATCTATCCTCAATATCTATCCTCAAGCCTTAACTCAAATCTTGACTCAATCTCAAATCAACTCTATTGGATCTACCCCAAACCTTAACTCAAGGTTTGAACAAATCAATCAATCAACTCTGCTCTCAAGTCTTCTCAAAGACTTATCTCAAATATGCCTTGTAAGCTTCCACAAAATCTCACACTAATATATCCACAAGTCCTCTCTAGAACTTGTCCAAATCTGCTCAATAAGTCCTCACAAGAACTTATCCAAATCTACTCTCAATCTGTATTGTAAGCTTCCACAAAAGCTTACCCAAATCTATCCACAAGTCTTCTCAAAGACTTACCTCAAATCTGCTCAACAAGTCCACACTAGAACTTGTCCAATCTCATAGAAACATAAAGAGAATTGTTAGAGACTCAATATGCTCTATACTCATCACAATGCTCAATCACTTTCAATCACTCTTTCAGAAACATACAGAGAATTGTTAGAGACTCAATATGCTTCACATTCACCTCAATGCTCAATCACTTTCTCAAATCAATTTAGAATATAGAATAATTTATTTTATAGAACTTGAACAATCACTTCACACATCCACTTGACTAGGCTCAACCAACTCTACTCAACCAATCACTCAATGAAACAATCCTTGCTTACAAACCCTAGTCCAAGCATATGAACACTCACTCAAAATATTTCCAACAATGCTTATCAACCAATCTCACATAACAATGATACTCATGTTCTTTTCAAACCCTAGTTCAAGTTCTTCACTTAACCAATGGCTTCAACAACAATGCTTATCAAACAATCTCACATAACAATGATACTCATGTTCTTTTCAAACCCTAGTTCAAGTTCTTCACTTAACCAATGGCTTCAACAACAATGCTTATCAAACAAGGTTTTAACAACAACTCTTTATTCCAGAAAACCTTGAAGCATTAACTCAACACACTCAATAAGGAAACCTAATTAAGTCCTTTTCACTCCAAACTTGTTTTCCAGAAAACCAACCAATCAACTCAACTATGGAAGAATGTGCCCATACCTTTTTCTTGATGATGAAGGAACCTCAAAAATCTGCCACAACCACAAACACTTCTTTGCCAAGCTCAAAGAAGTTATAAGATGATAAACTCTCTCAAAGGTACAATGCAAATATCAAAACATACATACACCTTGTCACTCCATCTTAAAGAAAGCATTCATCAACATATACAAAAATAATTGACCAAATACACCTTATAATCTCCCAGTTAAAATAATATCCAACATAAAAAATAATGTCAATACAATCACCTTTTCAAAATAACTCAATGGTAAGAAATCCTCTCAAAATCTAACCAACACTTTAATCCACTTATTTCTCCAATTACTCAAAATAATGACCAAATAAAATACCTTTTATTTACCCCTTTTAACTCCCTAGAATCTTATGTCAAACCTTAGGCATTATAAAATATAACAAAAATTTATTACCTCCACCTTGGTGAGACTCGAACCCTTGATGCCGCCTCCCCGTGCGTCCTAGCCATGGTCTTGGCTGTCGCATGCGCTAGGTGCTCGTTTAGGGAGCAAAGAGCACCACGTGCTCTATATTCCTCCCCTTTTGCACCTAAGCCAAAAAATCATGCGTCGCTTCCTTCGATGCTTCAAACACAACACACCAAAATGTTGTTGTCGTGAATCGATCGCGGGTCACTCCGCGCCCAAATGCCTTAGCCCTCGACCACTTGCCACTAGGCCATGCTGCCTAGGTGGATATGGGATTTTAGCCCTCGATGATCTTATCCCCTTTTGCTGGCGCCTAAGACAAGAACCTTGTCTTCTTCCTCGCACGAATTCTCTTCAACACACGCTTGCCTCTTTTTCTTGTTCGAACGAAGGATAATTCGAATGCCACTAAGGCATATAGTTTATATATCATTTGCCACCTTTAAACTTGAACGTCGGCGCAAATTTAATTGCCTTGCAACCCTAACCTTAGGGTAATTATAATTTAATTAATAATAACATTATTATAATTAACTTATAATTAATTTAATAACCATAGGTTAATTAAATTAACTTACAAATTAATATATAATGAAATTATAATTAAATATAATTTATTTAACTCCCATAGGTCTATCCAATTGGTTTTAAATAAAAGACCATTTATTTTGCCATCATGGGTTTTAATAAAAAACCCTTCTACTTATGCTTCCACATAATATTAAAAATATTATGAAGCTCTTTTGCCATTAACCTTTGCATTGTTCCTTTTGACCTTTTGACATCAACGGTAGCTTATTCCTTGACATCAATGACCACTTCATTCCTTGACATCAATGACAACTTTGACTCAAAATGTCCAACATACCTAACATCTTAATTCCATTTAATGACTTCAATCCATATATCAAGGCTCTTCGCTTCCATATTAGGGACTGGGTGAGTTGATATGGTTGGTTTAGGCTCCTCTATGGCTATACATATCTTCCTTTACATTATCTCTAAATTGCATTCCTTTCCTTTAAATATTCTTCTATTCCTTTATAGCCATATAGTCTAAAGTATTGTATCTTTTGATATATCCCATACTGTCTATAAAACCTCACTTTTATAAGTGTTCTACTGTTGTTTTAACCAATATTAAATTCTTCTATTCATCACCATGCATTTACCAAACATATTTAGAATCCATTTCCATAGTTTCTAGACTATTGAGAAATGTCCCAAGAGATGGTCTATACTCTCCTCTTTTTTACAAATTGTGAAGACAAGAACACGACACTTAAATAATAAAGAAATCAAATAACTCAATGAAACACAAGATTGCACAAATAGATAAATTTATTCAATAAACGGGGGGGAGCTAATAAACTCCTTTTGATACAATCTGTGCTCAGTGAGCCTTTGATACAAAGATTTACAATACGCTAGGGTTCTCTGAAACCCTAGCTACAACAATGAAGTGTCTTCAAATAGTGTGTCCTCGCTTCCAACGGAATGAGTGGGCTTTAGGTATCCAATGCCGGACCACTCCAACTTCAACAACCATTCAAAAATAAATGAGATCTGCAGACCTGCATGCACACAAACAAATAAAGGGGTTAATAACACCTGTGAGGGCTCCATAGTGTGAGACCCTCATATATCAATAAACCCTAACCAAAAATAGATCAAATGGCATGCTAAATATACAAATCATATGATAGAATAAAACAAATAATGATATACCTTGCTTGTGATGATGCCTTACTTCGTTGTTGTAGTTTTGACAGCAGATGGCGTGATGCAATAGGCTCGGGTGCACACTTGGCAGACTCTGGTGTGAGCTTCGCAGGCTCGGGTGTGCACTTGGTAGGCTCTGGCACTAGCTTCGTAGGCTCTGGTGTGCACTTGGCAGGAGCTAGTGCGAGCTTTGTAAGCTCTGGTGTACACCTGCTGAATGGCAGGATCTGGTGGGCGTCTAGCAAGCTTCTACAGTGAGCTTCACAAGTTCGAGAGGGCACCTACGGATAAGGATGGATCTACAAAAGCAGATCGTGGGGGATGCAACGAATGTGGTGGATGGGTAAAAGTGATGATGATGGCAATGGAGGAGGGCAAGGTGGAAAGGATGGATATGAGGGATGGTTGGAATAGTAGAAGTCCTATTGGCTAGCTAGGGCTTTGGATTTTCAGGTCTCTATCTCTTTCTGCTTCGCTAGGGCTTCGCCAATGATCTCTTCAGGATGCAAATTCTAATATCAGGGTTCCAGGGTTTGAGCATTTGTAAATGCCCTTATTTATAATCCAACCTAGGGTTTTCTCAGGGTTTTAGCCTTACACTTTTAATCGTGTGGCTAAGATTAAATTAGATCCTAAGTTTGAGATTACTTTTTAGATGTGGCATGGATTAATGAAGATGGACGGTGGAGATTAGATTGGATCGGACAGTTGTGGTTAATTGAGTTTATAAATATATATTTTATAATAAATATATTATAATATAATATAAAATATTATATTAAATATAAAATAATATTAAAATAATCCCAATTGGGTTAGGAAATGGCGGGAAAGGTGGAATTGGGCCAAATAATTGGTGGGAAAGGTGTATGGTGGATAAGTGGGTGGTGGGATGGTTAGGATGGAGGATTAATGGCTGCAATTTGGTGTCTATAGATACCCCTTTTTGTACCATGTTGCATGAAACACAATATGGTGCAAAAATACGAGACACCGCTTGGGCTATGGGCGCGAAGCGCTTCTCTCTGTCGTTGGATTTGAGCACTCGATGTTGAAGACAAAAGAATAAAGAATTTTTGGAATTTTGTAGCTTACCCCCTCAATTGGTGAATGAGTTACGAATGTATCTCACAAGCCAATTGAAAATTTTGTGCAAATAATGAATGATGTGGTGAATTTGTGCAATTGATGAATGAATGGTGTGAAATGCAATATGATTGTGGACGATATGAATGATGTAAAATGTGATACCGTTTATGCCCCAATGGTGGAAAAGGGGTTGGTGTATAATACCATGTGATTGTGGACGATATGAATGATGTAAAATGTGATATCATTTATGCCCAACGGTGGGAAAGGGGTTGGTGTATAATACCATGTGATTGTGGACGATATGAATGATGTAAAATGTGATACCATTTATGCCCCAACGGTGGGAAAGGGGTTGGTGTATAATACCATGTGATTGTGGATGATATGAATGATGTAAAATGTGATACTGTTTATGCCCCAACGGTGGGAAAGGGGTTGGTGTATAATACCATGTGATTGTAAGAAATCATAATCAAATTGTGGTTGCCCCAAACTTTGGGATGATTCGATGTTGTTGAATAAGATGTCACAATGGCGTCATTGAGTATGCAATTTATGAAGATGCATGATGACTAAGTCAACGTAGGGGTGGGGTAGTGATTGTGGAAATTTCTTCACCAATTTCATAATGGAACCAATCAACCTACCGATATGTCTTGTATGGTGACTATTGTCAAATGAATGAGTGTTTGTGATTTTGATTATCCATGTTTTCGTGCCCCATGAAAAAGGGCATCAATGACCGCATTTGAGCAAATTGTTCTTGGCAAAGTTTTACTCAAAATGTGAGGTGCCAAATGTGATTGTGATTTTTGATGATGTGATAATGGATGATGATCATTGTCAAGTGTCCTTATTGTAGGCTATTCATCTTACCGAATTGCATGGATTACTATCGCTGCAATCGCCAAGTTGATAGGATAACCCACTAGGTACAAGGTTCACTTATCAGTGACTTAACAAGATGAAATGTGTTGTATGATTCATGATTCATGAAGGATAATGATGGAAGAATGTTTGATGTGGTCATGCAGTGATTTTGCTGATTGTGGAGTTGATTGATTTGTGATTTTACATTTTTTTGATATGTGTTGCGCTTTGTGGCGGAAATGAATTGTTTAGTGGTCAAATCAACTCCAAATTGTACAAAATTTGATGGGGTGATGAAGCATATGATGGAGAATTGTGGAATGTCAATTTTGTGAAAATTTGACCTTGATTGACATGTTTTGTAATGCAATATGTGTATTTGAAGAATTTGGCTTGTTCTCGCAAAATATGCATGCAAAACCATTTATGTTTTCACAAAATCAAATTTTATGATGTATATGATGTGGGCATGAATTTTGGTGCCAATTGGATGAGGGGAGCTACTATTTTGAGGGCTTTTTTCTTCATGCTCTTTTGGCGCCAGGCACGCGGCTGCGCCTGGCGTATTATGCAGGCGACCGCGTGTGCCTAGATGCGCTTGCAGGTGTGTGACTGCACTTGTGATTTGCAAGCGTAGGTCTGCACTTGAATGCACTAAGGAAAGCTATAAATAGCTTTCTGAGTGAATCGTGAGGCTCACTTTTGCGCTTTGGACTTTGAGAAGCTGCGTCTGAAGGGTGGAGAGGATTTGTGAGTTTAGTGAGGCTAGTGAGAATTTGTGCGAAAGCTATGGCGGCGGAGGGATCGAATGCTGCTGGTGGAGCTGAGGCACCATTTTCCTCGATAATGTTTAAAAACACTTTATCTCTTGTGCATTTTTTTTTTGTAATAGTATTAATGGAATTTTTTTTGTTGCTGCAGTTGAGGGACATAGAGCCTCGACATCGGTTTTCTCCTCTCGTTCCTGGGATGAGGAAGAAGTTGACGACTGATGATTGGGAGTTGTTGGGTAGGGTGGGCTTGGAGGGTGTGGCTAGGCTGGATGTGGTGAGGGCCAATGAGGGATATCTCTCATCATTGATAGAGAGATGGGACCTTGATAGGGGGACGTTCCAGCTACCGATTGGGGAGGCTATTGTTATGCTTGAGGATGTATACCGCATTCTCAAGGTGCCAGTAGAAGGGGTGAGGGTGGTAGTTGGTCATGATAAGAAGGTGGAGATGGAGCGGATGTTTGGGGACCGATGGCGGGAGGCCCGGATGGGAGATGGGGGTATATGCTATTTGAGCATGTACAAGGCGAAGGAGTTGGATGCACTCCCAACCTTGATCATGTTTGTGTTAGCGAACATAGTGCTACCTAATAGCATTGGTTGTAGGTTCCCTTGGAACCTATTGGGATTGGTGAGTGATCTGCTGATGGATCCTCGGGAGTATGCATGGGCGTCTACCTTATTGGCATAGTTGTATCGGGAGCTATATGAGGTGATTCAGAGGGAGAGGAAGGGGATTGGATGCAACTTCCTCCTACAGTGTTGGGCTTGGGAGCATTTTGTTGTGGCTCAGCCCGAGGGGTTGCCATGTGAGTCATGGCAAATGGGGGAGCCCTATGCTAGGCGATGGGCAGTGGCGGAGGAAGTTCAACCGAGTCGAGAGGTTCATACCGACCAGTGGTATCGAGATATGTGGTCGGGGTTGACTTGGGCGGATGTGATATGGAGGCCATGGTGTGGAGCTCGATGGGATGGTGATGGGGAGCAGCTGCATCGGGTGAGGTAGGCTCGATGGTTGGTTGGGTGGAGGGATGAGGAGGTGGAGTACTTCTAGTACTCGTGGGTGTTGAGGCAATTTGGCTTGCCTCAGGGTGTGCCTAATGAGCCGATGTTGTATCGACATCGGTGGGATGAGGGGATGTTACCATGTGTAGAGCCATGGCGGGTGGTGATTGAGGATGATGAGGAGATGGAGGTCCCCGACGTAGATGATGTCGGGGTGACTCTAGAGTATGTGGAGTGGTTTGGTGCCCAACTAGTATGGGTACCAAAGGTTGTGGTGGATGAGGCGGCAACTGTGGGGTCAAGGGTGACTCCGAAGAGGACGAGGGCTCAATGATCGATGAGTCGAAGATGGTCGAGGGGATCGGCTCAACAGACTCCAGATATGGGGTTGGCGGAGGAGGAGAGGGAGGATGATGAGGGGATGGGTGAGATCTCTGAGGTGGTGAGGTTGTGGGTAGAGTTGGAGCAGCTTCGTGAGGAGTGTGAGGTTATGCTCAAGACTCATAGGGAGTCGTTGGCTACTATAGCTCGATTGGAGGTAGAGCGGGCGATAGTTGTGGCTAGTGATCAAGCGATGGTCATGCGACTTCAGGCAGAGATTTTGGTGAAGGAGCATCGACATCAGATGGACTTACGACATCTGCAGGTCAGTGAGGCATATGCACATTCCTTGGAGGATGTGTGTATGCAAAACCATATTACATTCTCGGATCCTCCTTCCTCTTCTATAGCTGAGTCATCTAGGCATACTGAGTCTAGGCAGAGTACTAGGCCGAGGGCTCCTACTAGGTCTCAAGGGTCCTCTCATGGACATTAGCTTAGTGCTTAGATGCACTATTTTGTATATGAGCCTTGGTGCTCCCTTGTAGCCTTTTGGCATTTATTGTATATGCGATTTTTATATATATATATACATGGCCTTTTATATATTTGTGTCATTTTTTGTGTGAATGCTTTTATGTTTTATGCAATTTGTGTTTAATGTTTTATGGATGCGTAATGTAGGCTAATCATGATGTGTATGCATAATGCTTATATGGATGATTAATGCATGTGAAATGACATGTATATGAATGGTTTGATGGAATGCTTTATGAATGCCAGCTAATAATGATGTAAATGCATAATGCTTTATATGGATGTTTCATGCAAGCTAAATGACATGTGTTATGGATGATTAATGCAAGTAAATGTATAATGAATCTAAACTATATGAGAGGAATGCATGGTGTTCGAATGATATTTTTATAGTTCAGAAATTTTATTGGCCATTTTTGTTGTCCATTGTTTGGCAATCGGGGGTACCGAATTTGTTGGTATTTTTGCAACTTGACTTTTAATGAAGACATGGGTGTTGACATGGAAGCAGATATGGATGTTGATATGGAAGCATATATGGAAGAAGACATGGATGTTGATATGGAAGAAGATATGGATGTTGATATGGAAGCATATATGGAAGAAGACATGGATGTTGATATGGAAGACTGAAAGGTTTTCAAAGACTCAAACATACTAGTGTCATCAACCAAACTCACTAAGTTGTCTAACTTTCTTTAGGACCAAATGTGTGTGCGAGTGAGGTTCAATTACCAAGTCTTGAGTATGACAATGACCCTATCCAATCAAGTACCAGTGTGTGTGCATGTGAAGTTCATTAACCCATTATGAGTAGATTTAGGCATGACCTGTTATGGAGATGACCCAGAGGCTAGCCTATCCTTATGTGCGTTCAGAGGTCTCTCTTTTTGGAGGAGAGACATGTCGCCTCGCATGAGCTTACTCCACTGCCAGTCAAGCATCTATAGCCCCGATGGATATTCACTCCATAGTCCAATGGGATTGATATTTTAGGCCTTGGGGATGACTACCCATCCTTGTTAGGGGCATGTAGTACGAATCCTTACAACTTTAGTGATCAAGGATGGGGGAATTGAACTTGTTAACTTTGTATAGAGCTTTGGGGAATCGGATTCTCAACCGAAGTGTGATGAGAATTTTGACCCTATCCTTACTACCCTATGGTTTTATGTTTATGTTTGGAGCAATGTTGGTAGTGGTGAAAACCACTATTTTTGGACTATGTTGCATGATGGGACAAGCGAGGGATATCTCCTTTTTGCCTTAAGGTGCTACCCAAGTATGGTACTAACCCTCCTTAACTCAAAATGTTCTTAAGATGTGAGGAAATGTGGTTGGTTCAGGATTGTATTCGGAATCAATCGACAATGCTCAAGACTTTCTTAGTATGTAAAGTGTGTTTTTGGTCCTAAAGAAAATCGGACATCCGTTTGGAGGTTGCTTGCTACACTAGAAATGGCTGAGTGACTGAAAACCTAGGCTTTGTGATTTTGGCATATGGTATTGTTGGCTTATGTATTTTGTGAAAGTTGCATGATTGTTTCAAACTAGGTACCCCCAATTTTTATAACTTGACTTTTTGTTTATGGCCATATCATCATTACTATGCCAGATCTTTGAACATAGGATGGGATGGATGCAAATGTATATGCCTAATGCAATGGAGTGTTGATATGCAAATGGAAGTTGTATAGTGCAATGGAATATGTATGATTTAATGTATGCAAATGCAACAATGCATGAATGCAAAAATAAAAAATGCATGTCAAATGCCTAAATGTAAATGCAAATGGAATGTATGCAATGTGGGAATGCCTATGTGAATGATTTTTTTTTTGAAATATGTAAAAAGCCATGTATATAGACATATAGTGTGTCACTTTTAACAATAGAATGCCTTTAAATGAAGAACATTAAGTGGTTCGGGTTCCTCTATTCCCTCTAAATCGGCAAGTCTATAAGTACCATTACCCACTTTTTGAGTGATTATGTATGGACCTAACCAATTTGCCGCAAATTTGTCATGAAGGTGTGGCAAAGCATTGGTGTTTTGTTGGTTCTCTTTGAGTACCAGATCCCCTACTTGAAATTCTCAAAGATGGACTTTAGCATTGTAAGCACGCTTGAGGCGGTCTTGATAAACTCATAAATGTTCTAATGCGTTGACTCACCTTTCATCTAGGAGCGTGAGTTGGTCAAGTCGTGCTTGTCTAGTTGTATCATCATCTATGAATTCTTGCAAGGAAACTCGTAAGGAGGGAATCTCGAGCTCAAGAGGCATAATAGCTTCAACTCCATAGACCAGAGAGAATGGTGTTGCTCTTGTTGGCGTTCAGATGCTTGTTCGATAAGCCCAAAGTGCCAATGGGATTTGTGTATGCCAATATTTATGATTTTCTTTGACAAGTTTCTTAAGAATGGCAATTAAGGTCTTATTGGTAGCTTCAACTTGTCCATTTGCTTGTGGGTAATAAGGAGTCAAGAAACTATGTTGGATATTATACTTTTTGCAAAGTGCTCGAACATCCTTGTTCTTGAAAGACTTACCATTATCCAAAATGATTTTAGAGGGAATGCCAAAGCGACAGATGATATGATGGAGTATGAAATCCACAATTCGAGGTCCTATCGTACTGGTTAGAGGTATGGCCTCAACCCACTTCGTGAAGTATTCTGTGGCGGTGATGATGAATGTATGTTGTCCCGAAGAGGAGGGCAAAATCTTGCCAATTAGGTCTAGGCCCCATTGTGAAAAGGGCCAGAGACTTTGTATTGGCTGTAAAGCTTGTGATGGTACGTGAGTTAAATTGGCATGTGTTTGACATTGTTTGCAATTTTTGACATATGTGCAACAATCATGTTCCATTGTGGGCCAATAATAACCCATGCATAAAAGATGCTTTGCAATGGCCATTCCACTAAAATGGCCACCACAAGTACCATCATGGGCTTCCTATATGGCCCTTTGGGCCTCCCCGTGTTCGAGACAACGAAGCAGGATTCCATCATAACCCCGTTTATACAACACGTCACCCAAGAGAACGAAACGGGCTACTCTTTGCTTGAAAGCATGTTTGGCAGACCGAGACATGTCCGCTAGGAGTGTTCCAAATTTTAAGAAGGCTACTATTGGGCTTGACCAAGACTCACCTGATTCTGCATGGATAAAGCAAACGTCTTGTTCATATTTTGGGTCAAAGCGCACAATGGCTACTTTAGAGATTGTTGAGATTATTAGGGGTTGTACCTCTCCTAAGTCATTCTTTGGAATCAAGGATCCAAGAGAGGCCATTGCATCTACAAATCTATTAGTCGAACGAGGTAAGTTATTGATTTCATACCATTCAAATGTTGAGAGCAATCTCATTGCTACTTCATGATAAAGTTTAATGGTAGGTTCTTTGCATTGGTATTCTCCTGTTACCTGTTTCACTACAAGTTGAGAATCCCCAAATATTCGAATATGCTTAATACCCATAGCTATAGCTGATTGAAGACCTAATATTAAGGCTTCGTACTCTACTGTGTTGTTTGTACATGAGAAGTCTAACTTGAACGATAAGGGGATAGGAATCCCCTATGGTGTATGAAAGACAACTCTCGCACCTTGACCTTTCTCGCACTTAGATCCATCAAAGAATAATGTGATATCAACATCTTCCTCGGGAATGACATCATTGTCTACTTCAGTGATTGAAAATACTGAATCATCTGGGAGCTCAATAATCAAAGGATGATCACTAGGTAGTGGAGCTTTCGCAAGTTGATCGACGATAACCTGACCTTTAATGGATTTTTGGCTAATAAATTTGAGATCAAATTCTGTGAGTAGCATTATCCATTTAGCGGTACGGGTGTTGTTATAAGTGTGAGACATCATATAACGTAGAGGATTTTCTCTAGCTATGACATAGGTTGTTTGACTTAGCATATAATGGCGTAGCTTCTTAGTGGCCAAGACCACTGCTAGGCATAGCTTTTCTACATAAGCGTATCTTATTTCATAACTTACCAATGTTCGACTAATGTAATAGATTGCTTGCTCTCGATTTTGTTCATTTTTTTGTGCAAGCATCGTCCCTAAAGCAGCCTCTGTGGCTGAGACATATAGATGAAAAGGGACCCCCGACCTAGGAGGAGTTAAGACTGGTAGAGAAGTTAGGTATCGCTTGATGTCCTCAAATGCTTTTTGACATTCTTATGTCCATACGAATGACACCCCCTTTTGTAGTAAGTGGTTAAATGGTCTACACTTATCGAAAAGTTGCGCAATGAAACATTTGATTGATTGAATTTTGCCTTGCAAGCTACACAATTCCTTAATGTTAGTTGGGGGTGTCATTTCCATGATGGCCTTGACCTTGTTTGGGTCCACTTCAATGCCTCTTTTGGAGACAATAAATCCTAAAAGTTTACCAGAGGTAACACCAAAGACACACTTTTTGGGATTTAACCTCACCTTGTATTCTAGAAGTCGATCAAAAATCTTTTCCAAGACATCAATATGTTCTTGTCGAGTTTTAGATTTAGCCAAGAGATCATCGACATAATCTTCGATGATTTTATGCATGTAATCATGAAAAATATAAGTCATGGCTCGTTGGTAAGTAGCTCCTACATTTTTGAGACCAAAGGGCATAACCCTAAAACAAAATGTTCCCCAAGGTGTTGTGAATGTCGTTTTGTGTTGGTCATCAGGATTTATTCGAATTTGGTTGTATCCTAAAAAACCATCCATGAGGGAAAGCATTTCGTGGCCTGCGTAGGTGTCGACAAGAGTATCAATATTTGGAAGAGGGAAGTCATCCTTAGGACACACTTTATTTAGATCTCGAAAGTCATTACACACGCGTATCACCCCGTTGGGCTTGCGAATGGGTACCATGTTTGACAACCACTCAGGATAGTCAATGGGAACGATAAAATGTACGTCCAATAGCTTTTGTATTTCCTCTTTGACTATGAGGGCCACGGTAGGATGCATTCTCCTAAGTTTTTGTTTGATCGGCTTGGCGTCAAGATGCAAGGTGAGATTATGGACAACAAGGTCAGGGTCAAGGCCATGCATATCCTTGTAGGACCATGCAAACACTTCATTATTTTTCTTGAGGAGAGCAATGAATTGCTCTTGTTCATCGGATGTTAAAATTTTTCCAAGCTTGACAACCTTGGGATTGTCGGGATCTGAACTAAGGTTCACATCGATAGTATCTTCAATGGACATGTGTGAGCCTTCCTCAAGTTGATGTGGTGTTGGGATCAAATTTATGTCATCTAAGATGTCATCCAACTTTTCCTGCTCATCGTTGCCTAACTCTGCCTGAAAGACCTTGGGACCTCTAGTGGAAGGTGATGTGGGTGAATGTGGTGATGAAGGAGGAATATAGCTGGCCGAAGCCCTTAGCAGTTCCTCGGATAGGATGAGCTCCGAAAAGGAGGATGGGGAGGAAATCTGGTCCAAGTCAATAAGGCTAATGTCAATTGGAATTGGCCTAGCCAGATCGTATGGATTATGAAGCGGGGTGAATAAGTCAATAGGATTCATATTGACTTAGTGGAAGGAAGGGCGGCTTGGATGGATGAATGGATGGAATGATTGGAGCTGAACCGATGTCGAATGGTGTTATCCCTGTAATAGACATGGCATTAACATGAGCAACGCATTTTTTTTTTTTTTTTTTTTTTTTTGAAATATGTACATATGTTACATTTCTTGGCTTATGTGTGGGGCTCAAGGTGGATTTCCTGGTGGGTCCGCTTGTTCTTGTGGAAGAAGCAAACGGAATATGGGATGATGGATGGGGAACATTCGAAGGTAAAACTCTTCCTGTTGGGTGATGGGGACAATGGGATGTGACTCCTCTTCAGAATCATCAAAAGCGTTTGACATGACTTCAAATTCTTCATAACTTTCATCATCGAAATCAAAGGCAGGATAGGTGAAGTTGATGGGATCATCTTCGTCTACTTCATCAATGCAAAGTTCTTGAAGGGCTTGTTCAAGAGAATATGTTGAGGGTAATGGATGGATGGGGTGATCTTCATCATTGAGGCTAAGATTTTTAAAGGCTTTCTCAAGAGAAGCGATGGAAGACAATGGGGTATAGCCTAAACCGAAACGATCATGGGTGCCTCTATATGGGACCTCTAAAATATCATGCATCCCTTGCTCATGGGAACCTAGACCTTGACCTTGCCAATTGAACATGTTAAAGTAGCGAGCGGGAAAATCCTCTATGTTAGGTATATTGGCACGCCTAGGCTCTTGTGGTTCTTTGGGTGGGTTTGCCCTAGTTGAGCAATCCAACCCTCCATAAACAAAGTTAATGCTATTTGGAGCTGCACTCATGTCGTAAACAACGCCTATGGATAAAGAACGGTCTCGAGGACATCCAAAATATTTGGTTGTTGGAATGGCTAGGGGTGTGATGGTGACGTCTTGGACCACATATTCACCTATACCAGGATTGGTGATGTGGACTTTGACTTGGGTTGATGAGGTTGATGGTGGAGGTTCAGATGGCTCTGGATTGGGTGTGGATGGTGGTGAATTAAATATTTCACAATCTGAGAGTTTGACTTGTGAAACATCGATCGATGGAGTGGGATTAGATGGTGGTGTGGAATTAGAAGATGGAGGATGGGGTAATGATGAAACAGAAGAAGTGGTTGTAGAAGAAGGGGTAGATGTGATGTACGATGTGCTAATAGTAGACTGATTGTGACCACATGTACAAGAAGAAATGGATGTTTGAGGAGGTGATGTGATGGGTAGCTCCTCTAAGATGGGAGCTTTAGAAGAAGATGTAGATGGATTAGAAGAAGGCAGATTAAGAGATGATGTGGATGAATTTGATGATGGTGCCAAGAATAGATGGGTGGAAGGTAACATGGATTCATAAGGATTTGAAATGAAATTACAATACTTAAAAGGTTCGACATCCATAGGGATGCAATGGACTTGTCCATCATGAACATATTTCAAGCATTGGTGGAGAATTGAAGGAACACATTTCATTTCCCTCATCCAAGGTCTACCAAGGAGTATATTATATGCCATGGCTCCTTCCAAGATGTGAAACATGATGTGCAACATTCTGGCCCCTACTTCTATAGGTAAAACAATAGTGCCAACTGTGGTACACAAAGCATCGTTAAATGCTTTGAGGGTGAATGATGATTTGGAAATGTGGGATGGAGGTAACTTGAGGTGGATAAGGGCAGCGGTAGTAATGATATTGATTGATGAGCTGGTATCAATGAGGACTCTTTTGAATGGATTTCTGTCTATTAGGGCCATTATGTGCAATGGAGGGTCTACTGATTCTGAACTCATTGATTTTACCTCAAAGTCATAAAAGGTAATTGATGGCTCCATGCACGTTCTAACACTCCCTACAAAGTTGTTGAAGGCATTAGAGTCTTGGGATTCTAACTCAATTGACTTGAGTATTTCCATTAAAGCTTCTCTATGCCTAGGGGATTGTTGGATAAGCTCATACACAGAAAGTTTGGTTGATGCCATTTTCAAACTAGTGGTTAATCGGCTGGTTAAAGTTACCACTGGCCTTATTGGACGAAGGATGGGCTGATTGGATGGATTGGATAGATTTATTGGTGGAGATGGATTTGGTGATGTTTGGATGGGAGGTGGGTTCGAAGGTTGTTGAGCATTTTGTTGATTTTGCCTTTGCCCTCTAGTGACCACATGGACTGCTCCTACAAAGTTTTGGTATTGTTGGACATGATTTACTTGATTAGGAGGTGGTTGTTGATTGTTACCTCCTACATTATGTTGGACCTCCCCATGGTTAGGTAGAGGTGTCTGATATATGCCCAAATTTTGATTTTGTGGAGCTAAGGGGTTATCCACGTTAATGGCCCCTAGGTCTATGAGGTCTTGCACTATGTTTTTGAACATATGGCAGGAATTGATATCATGCCCATTTTGTCGATGGTATGGGCAAAACAAGTGCTCTCTATAATTTTTAGGCCTTTTGGTGGGATCATCGGGCCTAATGTTCGACAAGGCTAATTTATTGGTCTCATACAACCTTCGAAATATGGATGAATACGATTATGCTAAAGGAGTGTATTGACGTTGGGGTCGATTGAATTGGCGATGGGTAGGTTGTTCCATAGTTGGCATTGTGTTTTGTACCATTGGTGCTTGGGTTACTGATGGGACCGCATGATAGGTAATTTGTTGTTGCACTAGTTTTTGAGCCATTACGGGTTGGCTCATGACCACTTGATTGACTTGATTAGTTGTGTTAGCCGTTGAGGCTTGTGTTGATTTGGTTTGTCCAGTTTGATTATTTCGATACTAGCCTCTATTTTGCCATTCTTTCTTCTTAGGATTAATGACACCCTCTTAGATTTTTATCTCCTCAATGACACTAGCCTGTGCTAAAGCCTCCTCATATGTTCTATAAGTATTGAGATGTAGCATCCAAGAGATGGGTTTTAAGCAACTCTTGGTAAAAAGTTTGATAATTTCTTCCATTGGGAGGGAGAATGGCAACTTTGTTATGACTGCCCTCCAACAGTTTCCAAAATCATAGATAGGTTCCTCATCCCATTGTTTAAAGTAATATATATCCGATAAGGACACCTTCTTCTTAATGTTTAGGGCAAAGAGTTCCAAGAATAGATCTATCAATTGATCAAAAGTATAAATACTATGTGTGGGAAATTGATTGTACCATTCAATGGCATCTCCTCCTAGTGTTTGAGGAAACATTCAGAGCATAAAAGCATTATCATCGCTAATCCAAAAATATACGTGGAAAAATGAACTCACATGCTCCTTGGGATCCTTAGTTCCCCTAAACTTGTAAAATTTTAGTATCGTAAAATCTGTCGGATATGGCGGTGATGGTACCGAAGGATGGATTGGTTGATGGATCAGTTGGTTTAATGTGATTTTTTGGCTCGTTATTCCTGGTGAGTTTTGCATTAACTGATCAATTTATTTTTGCATTGCCTAGAATCTAAGATCTTCTACTAGAATGTGAGGACCCTAGATTATGTGGTGGTTGATTGATGGGTTGGATGGTAGATGTTGGGGTGTGACCAACATGGTATTGTGAAATGAGTTAGGATGGGTGTGGTGAAGATTGATGGTTGAAGAATGGAAATGATTGATGAGGATGTTTATGGAAGAATGAGTTGTGTGGTTGATTGGTGGCAATGGTAATTGGTATGGTTGATGTGTGGGTTGATGGTGGATTAGGGATGGACACTATGGAAGGGTGGGGAACCCATGTTGGATTTTGATTGGTGAGTGGAGGTTGATTTGGAACTACTTGGGTCATAGGGTTTGTGTTAACCGATTGTTTTCCTTTTGTTTGTTGTGAAAGCAACCTATTTATGAGCCCTAATGTGTCCGTAAGTTCCTGATTTGACCATGTATCAAAGGATGGGGTTGTGGTTGGATGAGATGATGGGAAGGTGGATGTTGATGTATGAGCCCTAATGTGTCCGTAAGTTCCTGATTTGACCATGTATCAAAGGATGGGGTTGTGGTTGGATGAGATGATGGGAAGGTGGATGTTGATGGATGAGAGGACATGGGCATGGTGGCTAAGTGAGATGATGGAGGGGTATATGATGATGGATGAGAGGATGTGGGCATGGTAGCTAAGTGAGATGATGGAGGGGTATATGATGATGGATGAGAGGATGTGGGCATGGTAGCTAAGTGAGATGATGGAGGGATAGATGATGATGGATGAGAGGACATGGGCATGGAGCAAGTTGCATTTTATGTGACAACTTGGTGGTTAGGGATTTGTGAGGTAGCATTGACATACTCCTTGTACAATGGGTTGGAATAGGTGGATGTGAGGTAAGTGTTTGGAAAACTTGGGCTTTGTAGTGGTTGGCTCATGGAAGAAGGCATACCATATTCATAACTCAAATTATGATATCCTTGGGTATGGTAGAAGGTAGCCAATTCAAATTATTCAAAACCCTCTTGGCTAAGGGGCTCTAAGACATAGTTGGAAGACTTGTATATGACCCTCACTTTATCCATGTCTATGTAGGTGGTGGTTGTCTCCAAATTGCGTGAAGAGGTTCCTACTTGAGATAGGGATGGATGCGATGATTTAGACGTAGTTTGAACCATGCTGGATGGGGCTACCGAATTTGCAGGAGCATGGGAAATGTTTTCCATTAAACTACTTTGGTTTATTATTTTCTTTTGTTGTCTCTTTAGTACCTGTTGAGTGGTATTTTTGCACACTTGTGAAATTACACTCTTCCTTAGGATTTGGGTTCCAAATCCCCTCTTGCAAAGAATTTAAACCACCAACTTCTCCAAGGTCTCCGCTGTATTAGCATTTGCAACTGTGTATTAGTAATCTCAAATAAAGATATTCAATTAAAATGCTTGGAACACCTTAGTGATTGCAAGTAATTGTAAACAAGGGGCAATGTTGGTTTATTTCACCATGAAATTTTAGTGATTGTTCATTATTCTACTTTTTTTAGATTTTGTAATTTTTATGTATTTATTTTAACTAAGTTGAACCTTCGGGAAAAATAAAATAAAATAAAAAGAAATGCAGAAAATTAAAAATTGAACACGTTCAGTCTGATGCTATCCTATTTCGACAAAACCAAATATGTGAGAGTTTCGTACATGCAACCTAGCCTATTTGACCTGCAAAACAAACACAATCAAAGTAAACTAGATGCTAGCTCCAAGGGTTTAAAATAATTTTCAGATTGCAGACATTCACATGAAATAACCCAAAACAATGGCATGTATTTCATTTATAAATCTGAAATCTGAAAGGAAAAAAAATAGAACAATTAAAATGAAGCATGCAGAAAATTTCTCATCCTTTCTTGCCCATAAAATGCAAATTTTTGAACAATTCTGCATTAAAAATATGTCCTGTTACAATAGCAGAATCTCTGGTTTTTTCTCAAAACCAGCAAAAGGTGGAAGAAAAGCACTCCATAGCAGGCCCAAAACGGCTAATCACCATCAACTCTGCAACACTGCTCGCAGCGGTTTCTGACCCCGTATCAATCTGCGCCTCTATGTTTTATACTTGCTGGCAAACTACTTCTCCTTCCATGACGGTTCGTTTCATCTTCCAGATTGCTTCGTTTCACCTTCCCCGCCTTTCCATTGCTTTTGATTTTGTGCTCGAGATCTTCTTTATGAACTGTAATGCCTCTGCAGCCCTTACATATGTATGCCACGTGTTCCGCACTTTTCTGCATGTTCTGTAATGGCCCCATGTAAATCACGACCAAAAATAGCATGTAGCTTTGCTTCCTTGCTTTCACCATGAAAACGCGACATGTCGCGATATCGCGACATTTTCCTGCCAATAACCCTATCCGCTTTCATGCACAGCGAAAATGAGACATGTCGCGATATCGCGGCGTTTTCTGCACTTAGTCTCTTTTCAATAAAGTGTCACGAAATCGCTACCATTTTTTGCCCTCTACATGGTCTTCACTTTCTGTCGCAATTTCGCGACGTCTTTGTCTAGCTGGAACGTTTCCTCAAAAGTTGCACGATATCGCTACGCCTTTGTGCCTTAGACTCTTTTCATTCAGGTGAACCACGATACCGAAACATGTAGCAATTTCGCTACGCGACGTCTTTGTTTGGCTTCATTTTCTTATTGTAGCGAAATCGCTACCATTTTACCCCTTAGGCCTTTTAATCCACCCGTGTCGCGAAAACGCGACGCGTCGCGATTTCGTGACGCATTTTGACTTATGCGCTTTGTGTCAGTTCTCGTCGCGATTTCACTACACTGCTGGGCCTTATCGCCTTTGGCTCGATTTTGTCGTGATTTTGTGACCATTTTATATTTTATGCCTTCTGCCCGTTTGCAAGCCGTGAAAATCAAACACATCACGATTTCGCGACGGTTTCGCCCACCTGCTGTCGTTGACTGCGTTGACCGCGATTTTGCGACACGTCGTGATTTTGCTACGCTTTTCATTCTACCTTTCTCTCTCCTCTCTGGACCACGATTTCACAACACGTCACGAAATCATGACAATTTTCGATCAATGCCTCTTCCTGCTTGCCTGGGCCGCGAAAACGCGACATGTCGCGATATCGCGACACTTTTTCATTTCTGCCAGCGACGGAGCAACATGTCGCAATATCGCGACACTTTTTCATTTCGACAATGACGGAGCGACATGTCGCGATATCGCGACAACTTTCGACCGCGACAGAGCGACATGTCGCGATATCGCGACACTTTTTTCCTTAGTGAAATTTTTGCTTTTTCTTGATTTTTTTAGCACCTGGGCTACTGTAGTTTTCTTTGAAAGCATGCAAAAAAGGTGGGTCCCCAATTTTGGGGTGTGTTGTGGATCAGCCACAACAAGTACCATAAAGTAATTAAACCAAAGATTCAAAGTTTAATCTAAATCACACAAACTAAATTTTTTTTCAAAATTTAAAGTAAAGAAAACAATCAGTCCTAGGTTTCATCGTGTGTGGCTTACCTTGTTCATTAATTATTTTCTTTCGTTAATATGAGATTCTTTTTAGAATTTTTGGATTGTGTGTTTTGACGTAACTAAGGTTGGCCAGGACAACGAGATTCTTGTTGGTAATGACCTCCAACACGTTTGCTCAAGGGTAGTCCTATGGTTTCTAGTGCAGAGATTGGTGGATGGAAATCACTGCCAACGTCACCAAATCTCAAGCAATGGCTAGTGATGAAATCCAACCACTATTGTTAAAAATGTGAACCGTTCAAGTGTGTGTGATTAATTTTATTAGATTTCTCGTTCTGTGCAAACAATATTAAAGATTACTAACTTCACTAACCTAAATCAGAAGCTAACACAAAGACATAAATTTCACCTAAAGAGAGTGGAGTACACCACTCAAAACCCCCTGCCTACAAGTGATTAAAATCACAAGAGCAACCAGAGGGTTCGTCCACCTCTCTACTAAAGGGGCCAACCTAGGGCAAGATTACTTTATGCGTCAAGATGTTGATCCTATTTAGATATGCAAAATTAAAGTGATATTTACCCTAAAATGCAAAATCTAGGATGCTTTTCTGTTTCATATGCACTCCAAATACAAACAATCACCTAGATTTACAACTTTAGAACAAGAAATGAATTTTGTGTAATTAAACACACACAAACCCTAAATGTAATTTTCTAAGGATTCCTTTCCCAGATTACTTAGTGTTAAACCCATAAACAATGAAAAAAGTAGTAGAATGAAGAATACGTAAATCGCTAAATGACAAATAGGGTTATGGGACTTACTTGGAAGCCTTAGCTCTACCCCAAATCAATGCTAGGGGTAGCCGAGTGCCTGTGTAGGCATAGCAGAGCGCATATGTAGGTGCAGCAGAGCGCCTGTGATTGTCTGCAGACGCTGCTGAACGCCTACGTAATATCTGAAAGTGTTGCAAACTGCTTCAAAAACCCTAGCGATGAAATCGATGACTTCTATGCTTCTAAAAATTTTGTGACAGACAGAAGTTGTGAAGACAAGAATATGACACTTAAATAATAAAGAAATCAAATAACTCAATGAAACACAAGATTGCACAAATAGATAAATTTATTCAATAAACATGGGGGGAGCTAATAAAATCCTTTTGATACAATTTGTGCTCAGTGAGCCTTTGATACAAATATTTATAATACGCTAGGGTTCTTCAAAATCCTAGCTACAACAATGAAGTGTCTTCAAACAGTGTATCCTCGCTTCCAATGAAATGAGTGGGCTTCAGGTATTCGATGCCGGACCACTCCATCTTCAACAGTCATTCAACAATAAATGAGATCTGTAGACCTGCATGCACACAAACAAAGAAAGGGGTTAATAATACTTGCAAGGGCTCCATAGTGTGAGACCCTCAGATATCAATAAACCCTTATCAAAAATAGATCAAATGGCATGTTAGATATACAGATCATATGAAAGAATAAAAAAATAATGATATACCTTGCTTGTGATGATGTCTTGCTTTGTTGTTGTAGTTCTGACAGTAGATGACGTGATGCAGCAGGCTCGGGTGCACACTTGGCAAACTCTGCTGCGAGCTTCACAGGCTCGGATGTGCACTTGGCAAGCTCTGGCACGAGCTTCACAGGCTCTTGTGTGCACTTGGTAGGCTCTGGCATGAGCTTCGTAAGATCTAGTGTGCACCTGCTGAATGGTAGGCTTTGGTGGGTGCCTGGCAAGCTTCTGTAGTGAGCTTCACAAGCTTGGGAGGGCACCTGCAGATAAGGATGGATTTGCAGAAGCAGATCATGGGGGCTACGACGAATGCGATGGATGGGCAGAAGTGACGATGACGACAATGGTGGAGGGCGATGGGGAAAGGATGGATATGAGGGATGTATGGAACAATAGAAGTCCTATTGGCTAGCTAGGGCTTTGGATTTTCAGGGCTCTATCTCTTTTTGCTTCGCTAGGGTTTCGCCAATGATCTCTTTAGGATGCAAATTCTAATATTAGGGTTCCAGGGTTTGAGCATTTGTAAATGCCCTTATTTATAATCCAACCTAGGATTTTCTTAGGGTTTTAGCCTTACACTTTTAATCATGTGGCTAAGATTAAATTAGATCCTAAGGTTGATATTACTTTTTAGATGTGGCATGGATTAATGAAGATGGACGGTGGAGATTAGATTGGATCGGACAACTATGGTTAATTGAGTTTATAAATATATATTTTATAATAAATATATTATAATATAATATAAAATATTATATCAAATATAAAATAATATTAAAATAATCCCAATTGGGTTAGGAAATAGCGGGAAAGGTGGAATTGGGCCAAATAATTGGTGGGAAAGGTGTATGGTGGACAAGTGGGTGGTGGGATGGTTAGGATTGAGGATTAATGGTTGCAATTTTGTGTCTACACAAATAACACATTGAGAGGGGCCATGAAAACCCCTTTTCGTAAGGTTATCCCAAGATAAAGTTATTCTATGACCTACTAGCCAAACAAACATTTTAACTTAGGAATGCTTGGGATATCTCAAATATCTCTCCATATTCTAGTGATATTACTTTTTTATTGGTGCTTTACATTATATCCACTTCTTGTTGTGTATTCTCCTCAGCTATTCGGCTCCCAAATCAATTTAACCTTGGCTCCCCTCAAAATAATCACAGTTGTTATCTTTCTACTCAATTGCCTCCTAGCATTTTTTTTGGAAAATGAAAAATATATTATATTTATAGAAACTTTATTACAAAGTAAAATGATATTGATAAGATGTATGGGAGAAACAAAATCCTCCACCAATTTCTCCTGGCTCAAAAATTACCCATCCCTCTATCTTCATGTTGTTTCACTACGTGGCCTAATTGTAATAGATTAATTAGAATTACTAGTTTCTCTTCCTATTTTGCTATCTATTTGTACCACCTCTCGCATCCCTTGAATTCTTTGGTACCAACTTATCTGATCTTCCATATGAGAGTCCACATATTGCCCTTCCTCCAATTCTTTTCCCTATTTTGCTAAATAATCTGCCACTTTATTTCCCTCTCGCTTTATATGTGTAATAAAATCATCTTGAAAAACCTTCCAAATATTTTGACCTGCTTCCACCTTCCTTCTCTCGCCAATTCCCAACACCTAAAAGGGTCTTATAGGATCCAAGATTCCAACCCATGTTTGAGAATATGTCTCTATCCATAGATTATGTAAATGTATATTTCCAACTATCATTGATGCTAACAAGATCACTTGTCCTTCTGCTTCATTATTTTTTGTCTCCCCTATATCTTTTGCTCTCTAGTACACCTGTTCTCCTTTCCAATTTCGTATGATAATGCCAAAATCAACTTTTCCAAGATTTTTAGGAGAAGCCTCATATGTGTTTGCCTTCACCCACTCTCTGGGAGGAGGTATCCACTCTATGTTATTTGAGGAGATCTCACTTGCGCATCCAACCCTTAATTATTTTTGTTTTATAGTTATTCTAAAGCTCCATAAAATAGTCACTTCCTTCATTTATATGTTTGTTTCCTCGTGTAATATAATAAACAATGTTTCCATTACCTTACTCATAATCCTCTCCCATACTTGCTCCCTTGTTTTGTGCTCTGATCTAAATATGCACGCATTTCATTCTAGCCATAACTACCACCATATGAAGCTTTGCCCCAACTTCCATGTCATTTTCATTGTTTTAGTCTTAAAGTTGCACTATTTACATTTCTCATAAAAGCTTTCCTGACTCTCAAAAATTTACCAATGCTGTCTCATCTACCTCCACTAACTGATCCATATATATTTAGCAAAAGAACACCCAAAAAAGAGGTGATTCAAGGTCTCCTTTTCTTTTCCACACATAACAGAGGTGATTCAAGGTCTCCTTTTCTTTTCCACACATAACACATTTGGAAGGCCCGTAGAAACCTTTTTTTTTATATTATCAAATGTCAAGCACTTTCTATGGTTAATCAACCATGAGAAAATGTTAATTTTTGGCCATCCTTCCTTTTTCCAGACAAATATCCATGGAAGTGGTGTTGGGGTAATCTCATATCTAAAAACTACCTTGTATCCCTCCTTCGCCTTATAGATTCCCAACTTGCTTCTTCCCCATCCAAGCATATACCTCGTAGAACCATCCTAAATTGGGTGTCTTTGGAGATGTCTTCATAGTTTTTGGTTAGTTCCTTTGTCCCCCTCACTACGATTCTCGAGGATGTTTCCATTGTAGTAAGTCTGACACATGTTGATTCCATGATTTCACATAGGAAGAGGCTTTCCACCACCCAGCCTTTTGGATATTTGCTTTCCAACTCTCAATATATGGGAATATCTGAATAATTGGTTGAGATTGATTCCATGAATCCTCCTAAAATAGGGCTTCCTTCCCATCCCCTAATTGACAATATAGGTATGGCTTTATTAACTCTTGGACTGCTTCCATTGTTCTCCATACTATAGATCCCTCTCCTTCTACTCTTTCTTGGGATGTCTTTCCCAGCCATTCCTAGGTAATATTTAGCTTGTAGTAATCTACTCCATAAGCCCCCCAATAGTTGTAATCCATCTCCAATATAACATTTATGCTAGTGCCTTGTTGTTTTGGGATGATGATCTTATCCCTAATTGTCCTTGTTTTTTTGGTTGACATATCTTCTCCCACCCAACTAGTGCGAATTTTTGTTCTTCCCTTGCACCTGACCACAAAAAAATTATTGTGTGTTTATCAATATATTTCAAAATTTTCTTTGGAACCTGAAGTATGGAAAATTTATAAACTGGGAGATCTTGTAGCACAACTTTAATCATTGTAATCCTTCCTCCCAAGATTAGCCATTTATGTGTCCAATTGCTCAACTTAGCTTGAATTTTGTCAATTAGCCCATTCCACTACTTGCTTTTTGTTTTCTTTGCAGATAGATGTACTCCTAAATACTGTATGGGTAAAGGAATTTCCATGAAGTTCAATAATTGTATAGTTGTTTCTCTCACCCTCTTCGTTGTATTGAAAAAAACTATTTTAATTTTTTTTCATTAAAAGTTTACCCTATAGCTTGAGTATATCCATCTAAAATTTCTTTTATGTTTCTTGGTACTAGGAGATTGGCTTGACTAATAAGAGTTGTATCATCCACAAAATGGAGGTTATTTATCTCAATCTGAGAATTGGTTTTCAAACCCCTTATCCTCCCCTCTTGTATCATTTTTTTAATAGTCTCCCTAGACCCTCTACATAAAGGATAAAAAGGTAATGGGAAAGAGGGTACCCTTGACTCAACCCCCTTCCTGCTGTGAACATGGGAGAGGGGTTGCCATTTACCAGGAATTAAGAATGATGTGATTTGTGTACAGAATTTTACCCAATCTCTCCACTCCTATGTAAAGCCTATTGACGAGGCAGAACATTGCCTCATACAAAGACTGCTTTTGCTAACTTTTTAAAACTATTTGGAACCACTTATGATATGATTTTGTACTAATTTTAGTGATACTATGCATTATATGATGATGTTTGCATATTGGAATGATAAAGTGCATATGACCTATTTTGACTGTTTATCTATGTTTTATAATCTGTTTTAGTTGTATTATTTAGTATATTTTGCATTAAATTAATGTTGTAATATTAAGGTGTTGCTATCTATTTGGTTTTATGCTTCTTTCACAAGCTTTTCCCATCGTCTACTCACTTTGAATAACCAAAAAGGCACCAAGAACTTTGTCAACAGTTGACTGTGCAAAAAACATGATTTTTTCCATACAAATTCCAGCCAGTTGTACATATACAACATGGCTTGGAATTTATCCACTCCAGCTCATACAAAAGGTGGAATCAGTCATCTGGGTACCTATGGATATTATTTTTTTCGTCACAACTGGTCACACATTCTTATGTTGCATGAATTAATGCCAACGTTGTTCTGTTGCCTGATATTCTAGAGCAACTTCGAAATGAGCACATAAGACATAAATTTGGTTAGATGTGTCTTTAATTATAGTAAAATGGAGGTAAATGATGGTTGCAACTATTCTAGGGACCTCCCTATCCTTTCCAACACCTGTCTCTCACTAGATAAAGCCAAAAATTGGAATGGATAAGGTTTAATGGATCAAATCCCTATATTTTTGGGAAACACAATCCTACAATAGTTGTAATAGTCCTGTATTGAAGCACCAAACCTTATCATTGTTGTACCTTGCTATATAAATAAAGTGATCCCATTTGGTTGAGCATATAGTAAAAAGGATATAGGTGCTAAGAGATAGAGCAGTCCAAGTGTTGTAATTGTGTACTACAATAGATCAGTAGTTTGCAGAACTTCTGCACTGCTGATACGTTGAGAATGGAATAAAGGTGCAATATTTGTCATTCATGTTTGCTTCTAAGTTTAGTGTGAGGATTTGATAGTAAAGAGTAAGTACTTTTTCCCTCTTTTGGTTCAGGAAGCAAGGGCCACTTCCAGGCCCAAAAGAGGGATTATTTTTGCCAAAATTTTGCTAATTTCTTGCTACAGCAAATCAACAGAAATCTATCAGCTTTTGCATGGTTAATATTAATTTAGACTCCATCGAACATGTGGCACATGAATGCATTATAGTTAAGTCATTTAGAGTAGATTTTATAACATAACATTTTTTGTTTCAGCTTCAACATTCCCAGTCTGTATTTCTAGTTTGCATCAGAGAATTTATTGTTAATTCAGTTTGCTACAGATTTGCAATATTTGCTTACCAACCTTTGAATTTTAACATTGTCTTAGGTTTCATTTTCTGCAGGTGTGAAGTTTCAATTCTAAAAAAGTTTCATTATTGTTATAGTTAATTCTATGATCTCAATTTTGTTATTTTAAAAATTTTCAACTGAATTTTGCCATTTTCAATAGTTCAGATTTGCTTTTCTACAATTGTGTGAATTTCAATTATGCAAGGATAAGTAGGCACTCAGTTTTAGTTTCTAGGAGATTAAAAGGGACACCTGACACCCCTAAACACTAACTGTTCCATGAATAAGGCCATGATCTAGATGAACTAAAAATCAGTCTGTTAACCCCTGCTTTTGTATATAGCCTTGGACACCGCCTTGGATTGACACATAATGATTAAATGATGAAGAGTTGATGACACTCATCATTTTTGGTACCATTTTTAGGGATGCTTAGGTGTTGTTAGGAGAGGTCTAGCAGCCCAAAAACTGTCCTATTTCAAAAAATAAATTTTGGAAACCTGAGGTTTAGTTCATTTAGTAAATAGACATGAATGCATAGGCCAAGAGATGAAAGAGGAAGGTTTATCAGAACTGGTTTTTTTCCACCAAGGCATTCTTCATGATCAGGTGAAGATCTGCCTGTGTATGAACTTCCTGAAAGACTTAAAAGAGAATCATCTTCTTCATAAACTAAAATTGTAGGAAGAGCTCTTAGAGGCACTTGCTTCTAGACATACCCATAGGGCTAATCCATATGAACCAGTTGAACAAATTAAAACTGAAGAAGCACCTATGGTAGAACAAGGAGAATGTGATAAGGACATTGTTGGTCATGATGTTGACAATCCTCCTATTAGAACTTTTGAATACCCTATTCGTCTAAATCCTACTCAGAATGCTCCTATGAAAATAATTTCACCCTTAGTATTGCCAATATTTAGGGGAGTTGTTTCTAAAGATCCTGATAAATTTTTATTTGAATTCAAGGTCCTGTGTCAGACTTATGACTATGTCAATGACAACCAAAATTAAAGTTATTTCCCTCTACACTTAAATATGCAGCCTTACGATGGTTTATGAGCCTTGAACCAGATTCAATCCGCACTTGGGATCAAATGGAAACTGCATTTTTAGATAAGTATCAAGAGTATTGTAGAGTGAGAAATATGAATGACGAGTTATTATGAATAAGACAAAAATATGATGAAAACTTAGAGGACTATCTTGATAGATTTGCCTTTATCCAAAAGAGATGTGGTCCTGTGGAAACTGACTTATTAAAACTATATTTCTGAGAAGTTTGCAGGATGATTTTAGAGAAGTATTAGACTTAATGGGAAAAGGAGATATAAACCAACTTGATATTAATGATATTATAGAGTTGTGCAAAAATTATTCTCGCACTAGGCAAAGAAGAAGGAAAAGGAATCCTGGTAATACTGATATAAAATATTTGATGGAGGAAATAGCTAACATGAAAACTAATATTCTTGATCAATTACATACTACATTAGCGTAAAGGAATGCAAAATCTAGTTCTTCACCACCCCTAGCTATCTATTGTCCTAGATGTAGGAGTAAGCATGCCCTACATGATTGTCTTTTGTATAGAACCTCTATCTCAACTATTTGTGGCATTCGTTAAAAAGAGCATAACACTGATAAGTGCCATCTCCTGCATCACCTTAAAAATGTTTTGCAAACCCAAACTGAAGAACTTAATGTTATTAGGCAGAGGCCAGGAGACAAATTTTCACAATACCAGAATGCCCCTCATTTTCCTACAAGTTGGGGATAAAATCCTTGGAATATGCCTTGGGGATATTCAAAACCACCTTCACAACCATGGAATCAATCTTGGTCAACCCCTAAAGACTGGTCACATTCTGGTTGGAATCAACCATGGAATCATGTTAATCCACCTTAGACACATAATCAACAATTTGGACAGAGATGGGGGCCATAATACCCATCATATCAAGGGCAGAAGAAGTATCAAGGATAGACTCAAAACCTGCTTCCATCTCCTAATCATAACTTTCAAGGAAGAATGCCACCACAACATTCACAACCAGTTAATCAACCTCCACTTCCAGCTCAGCATGTGGTTAACCCAATAACAACAGACAAGCAACCATTGTTTATGGAGCTGAGTCTGAAGAGACTGTTGTAGTCCACGTCCTTGACTGTAGTAACATCCAGTTACATTCAAGGAAAGTTTTACCTGACCCTACACCACCTATTATTGAAAAATTTGATGGAAAGTAAGATTTTTCAAGTCCAAAAAAACCACAAACAGAGCAAAAAGAAGGAAAAACAGAAAGTTTACAAAGAAAAAATTTGAACCTGCCTCAACAGACCTTTCGTATCCTAAAAGGTTTGACCACACTATCACTCCTTCTAAAACAAAATTAATCACAAAATTGAGGAAAATGTCTATCTCACTCCCTTTTTTGCAGACAATAAAGGATGTACCTCTGATTAAGAAAACCATTCAGGAGCTATGTATTAGGAAACATGGCAAGAAGAAGAAAGCCTTTCCTAAGACTTTGCAAGTAGAAGGTAAGTTGGCTGACCTGTGTTGAGCAAGGTGCAGAAACAATATTGTCATTGTTGTCAACATAGACAGATAGATCAATTGATGATGCAGTGGACAGGAGTTCAGAGGTCAGTTAGAGCATGTACAGTGAATTTCCAAGAAGATGAAAGTGAAAACTGTCGCAATTTTGTGACATGTTGGACGAAAGAGAAAGCGCAAGGAAAACTATCGCGATTTCGTGACATGTTGGACGAAAGAGAAAGCACAAGGAAAACTATCACGATTTTGTGACATGTTGGAAAAGAGAGAAAGCACAAGAAAAACTGTCGCGATTTCGTGACATGTTGGAAGCAAAGAAGGCAAGTAAGAAAACTATCACGATTTCGTGACATGTTTGGAGAGAAGGCGCAAGCAAAGAAAATTGTCGCGATTTCGCGACATGTTTGGAGAGAAGGCGTAGGCAAAGAAAACTGTCACGATTTCGTGACATGTTTGGAGAGAAGGCGCAAGCAAAGAAAATTGTCGTGATTTTGCGACATGTTCGGGGAGAAGGAGCTCGCAAAGAAAAGTGTCACAATTTTGCGACAATTTGCAAGAGAGACAGTACAGAAGAAAATGTGTCACGATTTCATGACATGTTTGAGAGAAGGAGCTCGCAAAGAAAAGTGTCGCAATTTCACGACAATCTGCAAGAGAGGCAGTACGAACGAAAATATGTCGCGATTTCGTGACATGTTTGAGAGAAAAAGCTTGCAAGGAAAAGTGTTGCGATTTCGCGACAATTTGCAAGAAGAAGAGCTAAGGAGAAAAGATGTCGCGATATCGCGACATCTTTTCTCCTTAGCTCTTCTTCTTGCAAATTGTCGCGAAATCGCAACACTTTTCCTTGCAAGCTCTTTCTCTCAAACATGTCACGAAATCGTGACATATTTTCGTCCGTACTGCCTCTCTTGCAGATTGTCGTGAAATTGTGACACTTTTCTTTGCGAGCTCCTTCTCTCAAACATGTCACGAAATCGCGACACATTTTCGTCCGTACTATCTCTCTTGCAAATTGTCATGAAATCGCGACACTTTTCTTTACGAGCTCCTTAGTTACCCCTGGAAAACTAGTACCCCCCAAATATGGTGATCCAAGGAGTCCATTAGTTACAATTACTATTGGGTTAGTTCAAATTCCAAATGTACTTATTGATTTAGGAGTTGTAATCAACGTGATGACTAAGAACACCATGCAAAAATTGCAGCTTAATAATCTTAGTCCTACTACCATAATTTTGGAAATGGCAGATAAGTCAGTGGCCAAACTAGAAGGAATTCTGGAGGATGTTGCCATTGAAGTGTCTTCTTGGGAATATCCTATAGATTTCTTAGTATTGTAGCCTAGAAACTCAGCTAATGGTTATCCTATTATTCTAGGACGACCTTGGCTTGCCACTGTAGCTGCATTTATAGACTGCAGGTCAGGTGAGATGACTATTTCAAATGGTGTAGACCTGAAAAATATTTCCTTGTATCCACTAGCCCAACCTTCAACCAAATTTTTTGGACAGATATGGTATCTTGAGTCTGATGAAGAACAAGAAACTATTGTCACCTTGGCCACCATTGTAGTAAAGGAACATATTGAAGAACTTAATTCACCAGAAAGAGAAATATTTGAACATGAAATAGTTTTGGTGAAAACATTGCAAGAAGAAGGCCTTAGGGATGATCAAATTATTGTCCATCATTTGTTATGGAAATATGAAGAACAAATTGCTGAACATCTGTCATCTATTCCACTACAAGAAAGCTCCTTCACATTGCCACATGGATGGCATCATCATCTTCTGACTTCTTTCACCTATCCTATGCAAATGATCCCATCAGGTATCACATTTACACCAGAATCAAGAGTATTTCATACTCTACAACCACATCATTGTCCCTTAAATGCTTTAATCAGTAAATATGAGGCTGTCAACTCTGTTTATCCAGGGATTAAGCAGATTGAGATACAACCAGGAAAGTTTTTGAACATTAATAGTTGGTTGACTAATAAGCAAGAAGCCAAATTATTTGTTGTTTTGTAGAGACATGTTCAGGATTTTGCTTGGAGTTATAAGGACATGACTGGAATTCACCCTGATGTGTGTACACATAGAATATACACTAAAGATGTTAAACCTGTGAGACAACCTCAAAGACGTTTGAACCCTGCTTTGAAAGATATTGTCAAGGAAGAAATTGAAAAGCTTTTAGATGTAGGATTCATCTATCCAATATCAGACAGTAGATGGGTTTCTCCATTAGTCATTGTTCCAAAGAAAAATGGGAAAATGAGAGTGTGTGTGGATTACAAGAGAGTTAAATAAGGTAACACATAAGGACCATTTCCCATTACCTTTCATAGACCAAGTATTAGACACCCTTGCTGGCAAGAAATTTTTCTGTTTTCTTGATGGATTCAGTGGTTATAATCGGATACAAGTTGCACCCGAAGACCAAGAGAAAACTACTTTCACATGTCCTTGGGGAACCTTTGCTTATAGGGTTCTACCTTTTGGTTTATGTAATGCTCCAACAACATTTCAAAGAGTTGTTTTGGCCATATTCTCTGATTTGACAAATGAGAGTGTAGAAATTTACATGGATGATTTCACAGTATTTGGGGATAGTTTTGAATATACTTTGGAACAACTTGAAAAAGTTTTAATACGTTGTGAAACATACCATTTGTCTCTTAATCCTGAGAAATGCTTCTTAATGATGGAGGAAGGGATTGTCCTTGGTCATCATATCTCCTCTTATGGGATCAAGGTTGATCCTAAAAAGGTGGAAGTCATCAAAAACCTTCCTCCTCCAAAAACTCAAACTGATGTGAGGAGTTTCTTGGGACACATTGGTTTCTACCGTAGATTTATTGCCAATTTCAGTACCATAGCCAATCCAATGTTTGCATTACTAATGAAAATTTTTGAATTTTCTTGGTCTACTGAGTGTCAAAAGTCTTTTGAGGAATTAAAAGAAAAGTTAACAACTCCCCCTGTATTGAGAGGACCTAATTGGGAATTGCCCTTCCATATTCAAACTGATGCTTCCAATACTGCTATTGGAGCTGCATTAGGGCAAATTGACAATGGGGAGCATTATGCCATTTATTACATCAGTAAAAACTTGACAGGAGCTGAAAAGAACTACACTACTACTAAGAAGGAATTCTTAGTTGTAGTATATGCTATTAATAAGTTTTGACACTATATCACAGGATATCAGGTATTCATTCATACAGATCATGTTGCCATTAAATACCTAATGAATAAACCTCTGGTTAGTGCAAGAATTATTCACTGGTTAATACTATTGCAAGAATTTGATATCACTATAGTTAATAAACCAGGGAAAGCTAATGTAGTTGCAGATTTTCTATCAAGATTGCCAAATGAAGATACAAGAGAGTTGGTTGAAGATGCATTTCCTGATGAGAAACTATTTGCTATTTCTATGCAGTCTCCATGGTTTGCAGATATAGCTAATTATTTGGCTACAGGAAAAATTCCTCTTCACTTTACTCCTAAACAAAGGAAATAGTTAATCAAGCAAAGTTCTTCTTTTAAATGGATAGGAGGTTTACTTTTCAAATGCAGTCCTGACCATGTTTTGCGTAGGTGCATCCGCAAGGATGAGGTATATGATATCCTATGGGCATGTCATGATGAACCTTCAGGAGGACACTATTCAGTCAAGAGTACAATTCGAAAGATCTTGGGTACTTGGTTATTACTGGCCATCTTTGCATAAAGATGTGAAAAATTATGTTAGACATTGTGATGCATGCCAAAGGATGGGAAAACCTACCTTCACTAGTGAAATTCCATTACAACCTCAAGTAGGAACAGAACCATTTGAGAGGTGGGGGTTAGATTTTGTAGGACCCATTGACCCTCCTTCCCAAGGGAAAGTGCATATCTTGGTATGTACTGACTATGTAACCAAATGGGTAGAAGCCCGTGCTTTTAAGCATGCTCGAGAAGAAAAAGTTGTTGATTTCCTGTATTCATATATTTTCCTGCATTTTGGGGCCCCACAATCCATCACCACTGATCAGGGACCTCAGTTTACCTCAAAAGTTGTTGAAGCCTTTACAAAGCTATATGAAATCAAACACCGAAAATCCTCACCTTACCATCCACAAGCCAATGGCCAAGTTGAAGTGACAAATAGGGAATTAGAGAGGATCTTAACCAAAACTATAGCAGCCCATAGGAGGAATTGGGTGGAGAAGTTACCTGAAGCAATTTGGGCTTATAACACCACTTGGAAATCCACTACTGGATTTACTCCCTATGAATTGGTTTATGGTAAAAAGCCTCTTTTGCCTATTGAATTTGAATTACTAACTCTTCGAACTGCTTTGGAAGTTGGTATTGATTTGTCACAGGCACAAACGGACCAGATTCTGTAGCTCAATGCATTGGATGAGCTAAGGAGGGATGCATTGCACTAGACCGAGATGATCCAGTCACAACGCAAGTTGTGGCATGATAGTCATATCCAACAATGAAAATTTCAACAAGGCGATTGGGCTTTGTTGTTTGACTCACGATATGAAGACTATCCTGGCAAGTTGCAGACTCGGTGGCTCGGACCTTATCAGGTTGAGGAGGTATTTGCAAATGGAGTTGTACGTCTTTCACCAATAGATGATTCAAGAAGGAAGATGGTGGTTAACGGTCATCGTCTTCGGATATATCACAAACCATTAACCAAGGAGGAGTTTCTCAAGCAAGTAGGAAACTTGGATGTATCAGTATTGGAAGAAACCACTTCTTCCAAGATGGACTCAATCAAGTGACATGAACCAAAATATAAAAAAAAAATGAAAAAATATATATATATATATAATAATTCAGAATGTGAAAACCTCTTTGAGGCGCATCTGAATTGGGCTTACATGAAAACCGGTTTTTTCGGCATGTTTGCCTCACGGACCCACCACCATTCCATCCATTCTCACCATTGTTTCACTATTTACCATTCCATTCATTCTCACCATTGTTTCACTATTTACCATTCCACTCATTCTCACCTCTGTTTCACTATTTTTCAGATTGCACCTGTTACACTCTGTGAGGAGTCAACTTAAAATCAACAGAAAACAACATTTGTACAAAATGTAGATAGAATGGTTTCTTTAGGTATGTGCCTTTTCTATTTTAATATTGTAAATATTTATTATGTAGTGTATGATATCCCTAGTTAGTATAAAGCATACATAAGGTCTAGTTCCAAAAAAGTTATCAAGATAAGTTTCAGATAAAAAAAAGCCTCTTCAAATGATTTTGAGTGAAACTGCTCTGGAATAAACCTGTTGCATATCACTGTTCTTGAATTAAACTCTAGAATTGGCTTTGGAATGAAAAGGGTCTTTGCTCAGGAATGAACTTTGCGATAAAACCAATTAAATGAATTAACAAAAGGTTAATTCATTTTACTCCGAAACCACGTGGCTAAAAAGTCAAATAAATCAATTTTTTTGTGAGTTCCTAAGGTTTTGCGCCAATTGGGTTGGAAATAGCACTTGGGATGCAGGTTTCAAGTACGAGTTCCAAGGCAAAATTTTGAGGAGGGCATGGAGTTTCAAATACTATAGCACGTGACCACTTGGCACATGATTCAAAATCTATTTAAAAGAACTTTCGTAAAAGATGCCATGCCACTCCCGATAGCTATAACATGCAGTAAAAATTAATGATGACTTCTATGTGCAATAACTTGTCGTCACGTTCCAATTTCACGTTCCTAGCACATTTTGAAGTCATTCTGGCGTTGCATCTATTTACTCCTCACCCTCGAGCATTACCATTGACAAACTTAAGCATTTCAAAAATTGAAAAAAACCCTTGTTGTTCGAAATTTGTAAGCCTGAGATACTCTGCACACAAGAAATTAACAATGGGTGGACAGAAGAACAAAATTGAACCGGATAACATAGAATTTTTGTAGAAATATGAGGAGTCCATGCGAATTTTTACAGAAGGAGGATTTATGCCCTTATTGCACAAATTCGATGGGCATTCAGAAGGATTGGCCGCTGAGTTTGCACGCACCTTTCGCAACAATCAAATCCACATTAGCGGCATGACAATCCAGGTAAGCCCCAAAATTCTCAGTCAAGTTACTGAAATGCCACTACATGGGGTTCAAATTGGGAAATCTGGCAAGAATACTTTAATTGAACTAGTAAACCAGTTCAGGGGAAATGAGGATAGGCCCACTGAGTTTGTATTGAGTAATAATATCTGCAAGGGGGTCAAAAGAACAAGTTTACAACCTCCTTGGGATGAAGTTGCAGTATGGGTCATTAGGTTTTTGACCTACGATGGGCAATTCCCTATCCTGTCTGGACATCACATGAGAATTCTGACCCATCTTCACCATGGCAACTCAAACCCTGAGCTTAGGGTAAACCTTCCTCTGTATTTATATCGGGAGCTGGTAAATATGGCCAAAAAGTACCAAGCAGGAAGAGGGTCTCCCAAACACCATGGCCTAATCAAGATTATATGTAGACATCACTTCAGGGGAAACCCTAGAAGCTTTGATAGGTTTTTTTGTGCATGGAATGAGTTGATTGAGGAAGAGGCAGTTGAAAGCCCTAGATCTGAAGAAGAGGTAGAGGTTGAAGGACCTGAATCTGAAGCAGAAATAGAAATTGAAAGTTTGAACATGAAATTGAAATTGAATCCTCTAAAAAAGAAATTCCCTCCTCACCACAGGGACCTCCATCCTCCAGGACAAGGAAGCAAAGAGAGAAAAAGTCTAAGATTGATCTTGTAGGAAAGAGGAGGAAGGTTACATTTTCTAAAAATGTAACTATTTTTCCCACTCAATCCATTGAGCAATTTGGAAGTTCAAGCAGGGAAGGGCAGATGGAGAAGGGAACACCGAAGCAGACCCTACCCTAGGATTGACAAGCCCTATTTCACAATCTAAAAAGAAACAAAAGCAATCAGCTTCGGGATTGAGAAGGTCTTCAAGACTTCAAAAATCCACCAACATAGGTGATGTGGAAAAGGAAGAAGGAACTGCACATGTTGATACCCTGCAGGTGGAAGAAACTATGGAGAAAGTTGAAGATATAAGTACCAAGGGTACGGATAGTGCAAAAGATATGGCTATGCCTACAATGTCCCTCAATTACCCACCAGATTCAGAAGATAGAACCATAACAGAAGAAGCAGAGGGACACACCACTATTGCAGAAATGTCTGCACCACTTGTGGATTATTCAGATTTTGAGGAAGAATCTGAGGCAACTGAGGAAGGGAAAGATGATTTGAGCAGTGAAGAGGAAGAATAAACAGACATAAAGACTCAGTTGCATGTATCTAAGAGTGTCATAAAAACTTAGACAAGATGGATTGAAAAGAGTGAAGCTTCCCTGAAAGAGAAAGATGATACTATCGCTAAGTTATGGCAAGAGATAGAGACTGTAAAGGCTAGGTTAACACTTCTGGAGTAGCAACCTCCTCAGTTTGACTCAGGGGATGAATTAGCTAATCTATTACTGAACTTAGCTAGCAATCCTGAAAGAAACTCACCTGTTAGAGCTGCAATAGAAGAAGAAGAAACAGCACAAGAAGTACAACAGGCTCAAGATCAAACAGGGGATGGACATCCAGAAGTACTTGTGCAGGTTTCTGAAGATCCACAGTGGCTGAGTGAACCAATAGCACATACAGAGACAACAATAGTAGTACAAGAAGAGGTAAGACCACAGTCTCCTCAAGACCTTGATAATTTGAATGCACCTGAGATTGAATTGGTAGAAATTGGAACACAAACAGAACCTCCTACAATTGGAAAGGTGGATATAGGCATCCAGGTTAATATCATTCCTCAAATGCAACCAATTTTTAGATCACCAGACACAATCACACTTGCAAAATATAATGAATATGTGGCATATTGGATGGCAAAATATCATCAATTAGAAGGAAAGGTCTCATCATTACAGACCTTAACAAAAGAGTTAGAACAAAAAAATTTAGAAATTGAAAAATTGAAGGAACAAGTGCAGGACGTATGCCAGATTGCAGAATGTATGGTTCAGTGTCGGAGGCCAGCCAGATTCTATAGCTTAATGTTAAAGGAGAGATACCTCCGTTGGCAAACGATGAGGGTCACTTCTGGTCTCTCTCACAAATTGGAAACACCTGGTGAGTTTCTGGAAGCTTTTTAGAAAATTTTTGTAGAACACCAGAATCTGCTATGTGAGTTATTCCTACACAATTTCTTTTTGCCAACAGAAGTTATCTTCCTTCCCCATGTCTTCACTGGTGATCTTCAGCTTAGGGCTTTTCAGTCTACACTCCAGAATCAAATATATTGGGAGCAGGAAAAGAAAACCAGCAAAGCCATGGAATTACAGGCAGTTTTGCTCATTAGGCCTGTTCACCTGAACCATAGGACCTCCACTAGTGAGCACTATACTCTAATGAGGGATGATAGAGTAAGAAAAATGTATCTGGGGAACTTGCAAAAATGCATAGATGGTTTTCAAACCTTTTGTGCAACATATTTTGTTGATGCTTTATCAGCTTGCAAAAACAGATGGGGAGAGCTACCTATATCACTACAGAAAAGAGAACCCATCTCTCCAAATAACCTGATGTGGTCTAGAAGAAGGGCAGAATGTATAATCCAGACCATATTTGAGGTAAAGGAGCAATGGATAGGTCTCAGGTACAAGAATCCAACAATCATCACCCCTGTTCCATATTTCTTTGATAATGACCCTCAATCAGATGATCAATTCTAGGAGTGGCTCAGGGAGATTAAAGAGCACAAAGGATATTACAAGGTTGGAAGCAGACTATGGAAATATGTTGAGCGCTATCTTGACATAGATCTTTGTGTTGTTGTAGCAGAACAGAATGCATGAGGACATGCATTATAATAGGTTGGGGGGAAATGATGAGGCAGAACATTACCTCATACAAAGACTACTTTTGATAACTTATTAAACTATTTGGAACTACTTATGATATGATTTTGTACTAATTTTAGTGATACTATGCATTATATGATGATGTTTGCATATTGGAATGATAAAGTGCATATGACCTATTTTGACTAATTTATCTATGTTTTATAATCTGTTTCAACTGTATGTTTTAGTATATTTTGCATTAAATTAGAATTGTAATATGAAGGTACTGATATCTATTTAGTTTTGTGCTTCTTTTACAAAGTTTCCCCACCATTCACCCATTTTGAATAATCTAAAGGCGCCAAATACTTTGTCAACAGTTGACTATGTAGAAAACAAGAATTTTTCCATACAAATTCTAGCCAACTGTACATATACAACATGGCTTGGAATTTGTCCACTCCAGCTCATACAAAATGTGGAATCAGTCATCTGGGTACCTATGGAGGTTATTTTTGCCATCACAACTGGTCACACATGCTTCTGTTGCATGAATTAATGCCAACTCTGTTCTGTTGCCTGATATTCTAGAGCAGCTCTAGAATGAGCGTAGAAGACATAAATTTGGTCAAATGCATCTTTAATTGCAATAAAATGGAGGTAAACGATGGTTGCAACTATTCTAGGGACCTCCCTATCCTTTCCAACACCTGTCCCTCACCAGATAAAGCCAGCAGCTGGAATGGATAAGGTTTAATGGATCAGATCCCTGCATTTTTGGGAAACACAGTCCTGCAACAGTTGTAATAGTCCTGTATTGAAGCACCAAACCTTATCACTGTTGTACCTTGCTAGTATAAATAAAGTGCTCCCATTTGGTTGAGCATATAGGATAGAGGATATAGGTGCTAGGAGATAGAGCAGTCCAAGTGTTGTAATTGTGTACTACAATAGATCAGTAGTCTGTAGAACTTCCCCTGCACTACTGATATGTTGAGAATGAAATAAAGGTGCAATATTTGTCATTCATGTTTGCTTTTGAGTTCAGTGTGAGGATTTGATAGTGTAGAGCAAGTACTTTTTCCCTCTTTTGGTTCAAGAAGCAAGGGCCACTTCCAGGCCCAGAAGAGGGATTATTCTTGCCAGAGTTCTGCTAATTTCTTGCTATAGCAAGTCAGCAAGAATCTGTCAAATTTTGCATGGTTAATATTGAATTAAACTTCATCTAACATGTGGCACATGAATGCATTATAGTTAAGTCATCTAGAATAGATTTTATAGCATAACATTTTCTGTTTCAGCTTCAGCATTCCTAGTCTATATTTCCAGTTTGCATCAGAGAATTTCTTGTTAATTCAGTTTGCTACAGATTTGCAATATTTGCTTACCAACCTTTGAATTTCATCATTGTCTTAGGTTTCATTTTCTGCAGGTGTGAAGTTTCAATTTTGAAAAAGTTTCATTGTTGTTATAGTTAATTCTGTGATTTCAATTTTGTTATTTTAAATTTTGTCAACTGAATTCTATCATTTTCAATAGTTCAGATTTGCTTTTTTGCAACTGTGTGAATTTCAATTATGCAAGGATAAGTAGGCACTCAGTTTTAGTTTCTAGGAGATTAAAAGGGACACCTGACACCCCCAAACACTAACTGTTCCATGAATAAGGCCATGATCTAGATGAACTAAAAATTAGTCTATTAACCCCTACTTTCGTATATAGCCTTGGACACCGCCCTGGATTGACACATAATGATTAAATGATGAAGAGTTGATGACACTCATCACCTATTTTATCTAAAATCCTTTGAAAAAAATACCAGTCTACTATATCATAGGCTTTAGAAAGATCTAATTTAATAAGCATACCTAGGTCCTTTTGCTTGGACATTGTGTGTATCACTTCCTGTGCTGCTACTATTCCATCTAGAATTTGTATGCCTTCAACAAAACCACCTTGCTTAATTGAATCAGATTTGGTAAAAAAGGTTTTAACCTCTCTACCATAAGCTTTGTTAATATCTTGTATACTACATTATAGAGTGAAATAGGCCTATAATTATCAATTATCTCACTAGGTGGGCCCTTAGGAATTAAAGTGATAAAAGTATGATTCAAGGCTTTTAACATTTTCTTATTCTATCTGATTTCCTCCAGTGCCTCCCTCCACCACTGCTTGGCCCACAATTTTCCAATTTTTTTGATAAAATTCAATGGGGAATCCATCTAGTCCTGGGGTCTTTCCTGTTTGCATTTTTTGTATGATCTACAATGTTTCTTCCAAAGAAATTTCCTCCATTAATAATTTATAATATTTTGGTTTGACTAATTATGGAATTGCCTCTAGTATCTTCTCCTTCCATATTATATTCAAAATTTTATTGCTACTAAAAATAGTATGGAAGTACTAATTTGATATAGTTTTTATTTCAATTCCATTGGTTTTTACCTCACCCATCATATTTGTAAGACCTATAATTCTATTTTGTTGTCTTCTAGCTGTTGTTGTCTTATGAAAGAAAGTTGTGTTTTGATCTCCCTCCTTTAACCATGTAACTCTAGCTCTTTGCCTCCAATAGATCTCTTCTTGTTCCTCAAAAGCTTCCTCTCTCATAATAATTTCTACCTCACGTTACAACAAATCTTTCATAATAGTTCCTTGTCTTATCTCCTGAGCAATATTCTCCTTCTGATCCTTGATTTCATTCTTTTGTATTCTAGTGAGTTCCTTCTTGTGTTTACTCCACTCCTTTAGTTGGGTACTAACATATTTTAGTTGTTTGGGAAGTTTGAATTGGGATGTCCCAAATATTGGTTTCCCTAATTCCCACCACTCCTTTATGTGGTCTTCCAACTCCTCATCTTTCAGCCACCATAGCTTTACTTTAAAAATTCCTGGAACTTTATGATTATATTCTTCTATGGTAAGGCTTATTGGAAAGTGATTTGAATAAAGCCTATCCATGACCTTCAATTGATGCTTGGTATGTAGGTATAGTTCCTCTTCCATGAAGAAACGATCCAAACAAGATTTGATTATCTCCCCATCCTTTCTTCTATTGTCCAGTTCATGGAGCTATCCACAATTGGGATATCTATTAGATTCATTTGACATGTTATTGATAAAAAAACCTATCCTTTTCCTCCAATATGGATCTACCTCCTTGTTGTTCCTCTATTCTAAGATTTGCACTGAAGTATCCTCCCACAATCCATTGGTCCTCCTGGTAGTTGTCTCTAAAAGTTTGGATGGCTTCCCATTGATCCCTTTGTGCTTTGACTATCTGTGCTCCATAAAAATTAACTATAGTCCAATTTTTTCCACTTTCCCTATTTTGTAACCGGACCATCAACACCCCTCTCGTAGAGGTCCCCCTATTGCTAGGAACAATTGGTGATTCCACATAGTGGCCAATCCACCTAATTTTCCCTATGCATAATGAGTAATGTAAGCAAACAAATTATACAATACATGGAAGACTAAAATATGAAATGGAAATGAATATTGTTTGCCACTTTAGTAGGGCTAAGTCCTTCGCCACTAAGGAGGGCTTAGTCCTTGCGAATATGCAAATTGAAAATAATGATGATAGATGATAAGATATAAATCAACCTACTCTATTTAATATTAAATCAATGAACAAATAATGGTGATAGCAATATAGCCGACTAGCTATATTAGGGTTGTAACATGGCTCCCCTCCTCGGAAAGCTTTGTCCTCAAAGCTGGAAATGACTGGAAAATACTTTTTGGTTCCCATGTAGCATCTTCTTCTAGTAGGTCCTACCATTTGATGAGAAATTCTTTGATGTGACGGGATCTCAGCATACGTGATCTGCTCTGTAAAATTGCTTCTGGCTGGAGATATATACGCCCTTCTTCATCAAGTACTGGTAATTCTGACTGAGAGTGTACTTTTTGTCCGATCACCTTCTTGAGATAGGAAACATGAAATACTGGATGTATACGGGATGAGGGAGGAAGCTCTAGTTGATATGCCACTTCTCCTATGCGGCGCACTATTTTGTAAGGACCATAAAATCTTGGAGCCAACTTTTGACTGGTCTTGATCTTCAATGATAATTGTTTGTAGGGTTGCAAACGTAGGAACACCATATCACCTGTATTAAATTATCTTTCAGAATGGTGTGTGTCTTGTTGCTGCTTCATGCGATTTTGTGCTTGGACCAAATTGTCTTTGAGAATGTTGAGCATTGACTGTCGGTGTTGGAACCAATCATCTACTTGGGCCACTTTGGAAGAACCTGGAACATAATCTGCTATTGTGGGTGGTTTGACTCCATACAATGCTTCAAATGGAGACATCTTGATGGAATAATGGTACGAAGTGTTGTACCACCATTCTGCCAAGGAAAGCCAATGACTCCATTGATATTGTTTATCTTGAGCAAAACATCTTAGATAGGTACCCAAACATTTGTTAACTATTTTAGTTTGGCCATCTGTTTGAGGATGGTATGCAAAAGACATATTTAACTTGGTACCACTAAGACGAAATAATTCTTTTCAAAAATTGCTAGTAAATATGGGATCACGATCACTTACAATATTTTTGGGCATTCCATGCAATTTGAAAATTGAGTCCATAAATACCTTAGCCACTTTGCTTGCTGAAAATGGATGTTGTAGAGCATTGAAGTGAGCATATTTGGAGAGGTGATCCACTACCACAAAAATTACTGTTTTGCCTTCTGATTTAGGAAGACCTTCAATAAAATCCATTGAAATATGTTCCCATTGGTGATCTGGAATAGGTAGTGGTTGAAGCAATCCTGGAGATTTGATTGTTTCACCCTTATTGCGCTGGCATACTTCACATTCAGCCACCCATGTTTTGACCTCGGATTTTAATCCTTTCCAATAAAAGGATTGTTTTACCCGCATATATGTCTTCAAAAAACCTGAATGTCCTATTGATGGAGAAGCATGTGATTCTTCCAGAATCCTGGATTTGATGGTAGAATTGTGTGGAATGTAAATGCGATTCTTTCTTCTTAATACCTTGTCATCATAGGAAAAATGAGGATGCTTGGATGATCCTAACATCAATTCCTGAATTATTTGAGTAGTTTCTGTATTTGACAACCATTCCTCTTGGAGTTGAGAAACCCATTGGGAACAAGGACCTGAAATAGCATTGATAACCACTTCATCTTCATATTTACATGATAATGCATCTGCTGCCACATTTTCTTTCCCTTTCTTATACTCGATAACAAAATCATATCCCAACAATTTTTTTAACCACTTGTTTTGCTCTGGATAAGAAAATCGTTGTTCTAAAAAATGCTTGAGACTACTATGATCTGTTTTAATAATAAAGCGACTACTGATTAAGTAGTGTCTCCATTTCTCAACCGCATGTAGAATAGCCAACATTTCTTTCTCATATGTGGATCTTCCCAAATTCTTACCCAAAAGTTGTTTACTTTCAAATGCCAAGGGATGCCCTTCCTGCATTAGTACTACCCCAATACCTATTCCTGAAGCGTCACATTCAATCACAAATGGTTTGTGAAAATCTGGGGTTGCCAAAACTGGAGTAGTACACATTGCTTCTTTGAGAGCCGTGAAGGCTTGAGTGGCTACTTCAGACCAATGAAAAGCATCATTTTTTGTGAGAGTTGTGAGAGGGGCTGCAATTTTACCATAGTTGCGCATAAACTTGTGATAGTAGCCGGTAAGACCCAAAAAACCATGAAGTTTCTTTATGGTTTTAGGTAAAGGCCAATCCTGAATGGCCTTAATCTTATTAGGATCCACTTTAACACCTTCATGAGAAATGATATGACCCAAATACTCAACTTCTTGAACACCAAAAGAGCATTTAGAGCATTTGACAAAAAGTTTTTCCTTGTGTAATATATGAAGAACCTTTCCCACATGCATCAAATGATCCTTCCATGTTTTACTATATATGAGAATGTCATCAAAGAAGACTAAGACAAATTTGCGAAGGAATGGATGAAACACATGGTTCATGAGACTTTGGAATGTGGACGGGGCATTAGTGAGACCAAAAGGCATGACTAAGAATTCATAATGACCTTCATGAGTACGAAAGGTGGTTTTAGGAATATCCTCATCCCTTACTCTAATTTGGTGAAAACTAGAGCGTAGATCCAACTTTGTAAAAAAATTTGCACCATGCAATTCATCTAATAAATCATCAATGACAGGAATAGGGAATTTATCCTTGATGGTGATTTTATTGAGAGGACAAAAATCAGGACACATACGCCAAGAATTATCCTTACGATGGGCCAAAACCACTGGTGAAGAATAAGGACTAGTGCTATGATGAATGACTCCATGTTCTAAAAGTTCTTGGACAATTTTCTCAATTTCTATTTTTTGAGGTTGAGGGTAACGATAAGGATGGACATTAGGAGGAAGACTTCCTAGAACAAGGTGTATGGCATGGTCATGAGATCATTTGGGAGGTAGTCCTTTTGGTTCTTGGAAAACATCATCATAGTTAGCCATAATATCCTGAAGATCCTTTGAGTGAATTTTAGGGATATCCTGTGCTTGCTTTTCCAAACAATTGATTTGAGCTATGAATCCATAACTTCCTTTCCTTAATATTTTCTCCATGCTGTGAGAACTCACTACCTTTGATGGAGGAGTTGTAATTCCTTGGAGGCGAATAGTCCTTCCATTTTCTTTCCATTCCACAAATAGTTTTCTGAAATTAAAACTGATCGTGTCCAATTTTTCTAACCATTCAACTCCTAAAATAACCTCTGAATTTCCTAAACTCATAACAAAAAGAGTTCCTTGCCAAGTATAACTTCCCATTTGTATCGAAACTGAAGATGTTCTACCAATACATTGAGCATTTCCTCCATTTGCAACCAAAACTTGAAACTTATCTTGATTAGAGGAGTGAATGTATAAGTTCAATGCCTTAGCAGTTTTTATGTCAATAAAATTATGAGTACTACCTGAATCGATTAACACATTTATCCTCTTCTATCGAATGAATCCTGGTACCTTGATTGTATGGTGAGTTGTTAATCCCATAAGAGCATGTACTGAGATAGCCATAGTGTCTTCATCACATATTGCTTCATTATGTTCACTTTGTTCTTCAGGCATAGGTGAGTCATGTGAATTGATATCCTCTTCTTCCTCTTCATCTTCCCTGTTATCATATTCTATTTGAAAGTTTTGTCTTGGTACACATGCTTGATATTTTGGATGGTGATTGCGATATTTATAGCAGTAATATCTTGATGGTTGATCATTTCTATGGAAGGAATTGTTGTGATATTGAGGACGATTATAGGAGTCACGTCTGAAGGATGTCAAATTTTGCACCTTTTTCTCAACCAACTTAGCAATATTTATATTGTCATCTAAAGAGTATGGATCATGTAAGTCTACTTCAATTTGAATATTCTCTTTCAAACCATGTCTAAAAGTCGATACCACCACATCGGATGGTAAGTCTCCTGTATAAGCAAGAAGACTAGTGAATTCTGAAATATAATCCCTTACTGAACCAGTTTGTTTAAGTGCCAACAAATGAACCATGTACGAGGATGAACTCCCTTCATCAAATATCTTGAGAAAAATCTTCTTGAATTCAGGCCATATGAGGGGTCGACTATGCTGACATTTTTGCCAAGCAAACCATTGGTAAGCTTTAGTACCCAGTTTGGAGGAAGCATAAGGAACTTTTTCAGATTCGGGAACCCGATATAGTTCTAAAATGCCTTCCATTTTAGCTATCCAACCACGTGGATCACCACCCTCAAATGTAGGCATATCAACACATGGGATATTAACACCTGTAGGCCATCTTGCTTGTTGATAATCTTCCTCTGTATCCTGATCCTCACTAGCATGCCTTCTATGGTAGTTATGTGGGGAATGAGGGGCTTCTTGGTTTTGTCTCCTCAATAATTGTTGCAGCATTGAATTCATGGTGTTCATACTAGTCACTAGTTGAGATATACTTGAGTGGACATCTTGGTTACTAGCATTGGTGTTTTCCATTTCCTCATTTGTGATATTTTCATGGGATGAGTTGGAAGGAGCCATGGAGTTAATAATAGGATGGTTGGGATCAAAGCTATTAATGCGTAAAGGAGAGTTGTATTGTGTACCTTTATTTCATGGAGGTCTTCTTGGTGACTTCAAGGATCCTTCATTTGTATTATTTGTGCTAGATAATCTTCCGTTTGGTCCTTTAGTCCACCTGCCACTCATGCACTTGCTAATAGACCAAAATATGTGATGAGCCTCGAAAATGCTTATATTTTGTATGAGTTTCATTGATTATTATGCGACAATATAATAGGAAATGTGTACTTTTATGAATTATTATATAATTATTTAATAGAATTGTGTGTGTTATCTAATTTGTGTGTTTTAGTATGTTTTTGTGGAAATGTAGTTGGTTTTGACAGATTTGGATCAGTCGAGGTCCTTCATGGACCTGGCACTCTGTTTCTTTCGGGATCAAGGCATGGTGAGTAGGCACCTTCCTCTTCAAGGAAGGCACCAAGAGAAGGTAGGCACCTTCCTCTTCAAGGAAGGTACCCATAGAAGGTAGGCGCCTTCCGTATAAAGAAGGCACTCAACATACTTAGGTGCCTTTCGCATAAGAAAGGCACTCCATGCAAGGCAAGGCGTCTTCCACATAAATAAGGCACCCAACATTAGTAGCCGTCTTTCGCATGAAGAAGGCACCTAATATTAGTAGACACATTTTGCGTGAGGAAGGCGCTCAACATCAATATGTGCCTTCCGCATAAGGAAGACGCTTGCCAAAGCACATGAGGAGGGCACCTTCCTCATAGAGAAGGAACCTCCATTTTTTGCTAGTTAACCATATAAAGAGACATGGGCAGTGTTGACCGGTGCCATTCCAATTCCACGTCACACAAGACAATTTTGGGAATTGCACCAATGGACGAGAACATCTTATCTATGCTAGGTGAAGCATGATCCATCTCAAGCAACTCGAACCAATCAATGAACACGCCACCGTAGGAATGATGACTATTTTTAGAAGATGTCGATTGAGGTTACTAGACTATCCCAGTTTAGTCTGGACTGAACTACTATGTAACTTACTTGTAACAAAATATATGTGTGTGTGTGTGCTATATAAACACACATAGACCTCTCTCATAATCATCCAGAATCCAGATTGAGAATACATTTGTCATACTGAGGAGGTAGAAGCATTGTAATAATTCTTTTACAAATACAATAAAGTTTGAAAGTTTCTAACTGCGTGTTCAGCTAGAAGGGAGTTGCTAGAGCCTGGGCCCACTCCAAGCCAGTATTCCTTCCCTTTTTTATTTATGCTTTCCTAGATTAGTTTCCTGCTTTCATAGGTTTATTTTTTGTACTATTATTTTCATTGTTGTAGTGAACTTACTTTCATTATGCACGTATGAATATTTATATTCTTAGGATTTAATTATTCATATGTAAATTATTGTGGTGTGGATGAATGATTGATAATCCTTTAAACCTCCTCAATAGTAGAACTAGATGGACTCATCTCAAAGTGGGTATTGTAAGTGATCTTGTCTGAGAAACTTCTAAAGTTTACAAAGCTCCATGGGTTGACAATTTAAATGATCGACAGTGACAAAATAGGAGCTAAATTCACCTGTGTTTGACCCACAATATTTTGGTGTCATTACCAGAGAGGCACCTCTACTAGATTGATTGCAATACCTAAAAACCTTTCGTCTAACCTTGTATGAGTTCCTCGAGAAAAAGAGGACCTGACGATCATTTTGTAAAATAAAGTCCACTAAAATCTGAGTCAACCGAACTCTAAATTTGAATTAGATTATCCAGACTTCTCACCAGCAGTCCACTAGAGTGAGAATCCTCACTTTGTACAAAGTGCTTCCTCATACCACCAAACTGGGGAAGAACAAACCATTGTAAACCCGTTATTTAAGAGGACATCCTCAGAGGAAGCCCTATTGTGGAAAGTTGTAGAGGATTGGATGATAGCACCAGCCGATTTTAGAGCCATGACTCAGAAAGTTTTGAATGATCGTGAGGCCATAAGAACTGCATTAGAGACCATATTTTCCAAAAAAATGGCTAACGAAGAGGCTTCATCTGGCTTTAGTTTCCCAATTGAGGAAGGAGTAGGAGAAACCAAAATGAAAAACATATCCTCTGCTCACCTTCCTACCTTTAAAGGATACCCAATCGAGGACCCTGACCTATTTTTATTTAAGTTTGATGTTCTATGCAGGTATGTGGACTACAAATATGATACGCAGAAGTTGAAGCTCTTTCCTTCCACATTAGATGATGTAGCTCTACGATGGTTCATCGGTCTGGGAGACAAACACATTGCTACATGGGATCAAATGAAGAGGCTCTTTTTAGAGCAATATCAAGACTTCGGGAGAGTAATAGACTCTAGAGAAGAAGTCTCGATTATGAGGCAGAAAGAAGATGAGTATCTTGAGGAATACTGGGAGAGATTCAATTTCAATCTTCAACGATCTCCTCATGCAAAGTTAGCCGACAAGTCTCTTAAAAGCATCTTTTTGAGAGGACTTAAAAACAAATCATTAGAGGCTCTCAACATGATCTCTGGAGGTGACGTCTACCAGCACGCCATGGAAGACATCCGACAACTATGCCAGAAATACTCAAGAAGGAGAGGCAATACCACTTCTAGAACCATGAAAGCAATTGTTTCAGTCACAAAAATAGAGATAGGCAACATGCTAGAAGATTTAAAAAGTGAGATGCATTCTTTGCATTCTTCCATTTGCATTTCGGGAAAAAATAAGCCAATGCTACTTCTTTTTCTCCAATAGCAGTGTGTCCATTTGCAGTGCTATGCACGATCTACAAACTAAATCATGAGACCTGATTGTACCTGCAATTGCCCAATATCAAGGAGGATGTTGATGTTACGAAAGCCTATTTTATATGCAATCAGAGGAGTTGGCCACAACCCCCTATGGGGAATACACCAGTAGGAATTCCATCATACGGGGGAGGACCATACATGCCACAAGGCCAACCTCAACCACCTAACATGGGGTGGTGGGGGCCATCTTCTTGGTCCAATGCACCCCAAGGAGCAATATTTCTGAACCAACAACCCTGGATGCCATATCAATATCCTAGGTAATAGTGGAGAGGCCATGCTCCATGGAATCTGGTTCCATAGAACGTAGCGCCAACTCACACCCATAAAAACCTATTGCCCTTACTTGTAGTGAGATCTACGTAGCTACCCGCACAACCCACGACAAATCTAAATAACAGAGTAAATCAACTGACATACAATGTAGAAGGTGAGATGTATCCGATGTATCATATTAGTTGCAATCCTATTCAACTTAAATCAGGTAGACAACTAGGAGTAGAGACACCTCTGCTGATAGAAGATGAGGTAGATGTAAAAGAAAAACCTCTTATAAAAGAGGTGGAAGAAGAAGTGGCTGAGAGAACAAAGGCTCCATTTCCTAATCGATTGCAAGAATAGAGGAAACTAACGCAGCCAGAGTTTGATATTCTTTCTAGCTTGAAAAATCTCACAGTGACAATTCCACTATTTCAAGCTATCCGATATGTCCTAATATATTCTAAAATGATAAAGGAGACGTGCCTAAGAAAGTCAGGATAGAGAGTAACCCAGACTATCAATATTGTGGGTAAGTTTGTAGATTTAATGATGGGCAAGATGTGTCATCCTAAGTACGCAGACCCAGGTAGTCCAGTGTTGACTGTAAAAATTGGGGGATATTCCTTGACCAATACGTTGGTCGATCTTGGGGTAGCCATCAACATAATGCCTCAGGAGACCATGCAGAGGCTACAACTCACAGACCTGAGACCCACCTCGACGGTGCTGTAGTTGGCCAATCGATCAACCGTAGCATCGAAAGGAATGTTTGAAGATATCATAGTGACGATTGATGCGTGGGAATATCCGATCGAATTCTTGGTTTTGTAGTCTAAAAATAGGCTAGGTGGCTGCCCGCTTATCTTGGGAAGATCGTGGCTGGTGATAGCCAATGCTAACATCAGCTATCATGATGGGTTGATGACCATCTCCAGTGGACAAAATGTAAAAAGGTTGACCAGTTCACCCCCCGCGTAGTTCGTTGATTCGTCAAGAGAGTTTGCATTGACTAAGCATGGAGACGATGAGCTATCCATAATCCAACTGATGATGGCATTAAATGAATTTGTGGAGGAAGAATATGAGGATGACACTATCATAGAATTCCTCCAAGGAGAGTCTTCCATCACCACACCTGAGTCACTATTAGCTGGCATCCAAGACCACCACATTTAGCAAATAAACGTTTGGCCAGGAAAGATGTTGAATATCAACAGTGGGTTGACCCCCACACAACTAATAAAAGTAGAACTCTTGGTTAAACAACAACGAGTATTTGCATGGGATTACTTGGATATGAAAGGTATCAACCCAAAAATTTGTACCCATCGAATATACCTCGAAGAGCAGGCGACTCCAAGCAGGCAACCGCAAAGAAGAATGAATCCGGCAATGAAAGACATTATCAAGGTAGAATTGCAAAAACTCTTGTCTACCGGATTCATCTATCCAATTTTTGATAGTGAGTGGGTATCACCGCTTGTGGTGGTCCCCAAGAAGAACGAGAAGTTGCAGATTTGTGTGGACTACAGGGCGTTGAACAAAATGACCAAAAAGGATCACTTCCCACTCCCATTCATTGATCAGGTCTTGGATACACTTTCGGGTCGAAAGTACTTCTCCTTCGTGGATGGATTTAGTGTATACAACTAGATCTAGATAGGAGAAGAAGATTAGGATAAAACGACGTTCACCTACCCTTGGGGAACATTTGCTTATCAGGTATTGCCTTTCGGGTTTTGCAACACACCTGCCACCTTCCAAAGGGCGGTGCTTAGCGTATTCTCAGAAATGATAGGAGATGCGGTTGAAGTGTACATGGATGAATTCATCGTTTACAGAGAAACCTTTGATGAAGCAATGATGAACTTGGAAAGAGTGCTCGAAAGAAGCGAGGAAAATAATTTGTCCCTTAGTAATGAAAAATTCTTTATGATGATGCAAGAGGGCATCGTATTGGGACACCATCTCTCCACGAAAGGAATAAAGGTGGACAAAAGAAAAATTGAGGTTATCAAGGACCTACCTAGCCCCAGAACGCAACGAGAGGTAAGAAGTTTTCTTGGATATGTCAGGTATTACCAACGATTTATCATCGACTTTAGTAAAATTGCAAGACCATTACACACTTTATTGTCTAAAGATGTGGAGTTCAACTGGACGAAAGACTACGAAAGAACATTTCAGTCGCTCAAGGAAAAGTTGATATCTACACCTGTTATAGGGGGACCAAATTGGGTGATACCATTCCATATCTATTGTGATGCATCCAACAATGCAATTGGAGCAATCCTTGGGCAGAAGTATGGCGAGGAATTTTACGCCATCTACTACGTCAGCAAAAACTTGGCAAGGGCTGAGCTCAACTATACAATGAGAGAGAAGTTCCTTGCAGTTGTGCATGCCATAAATAAATTTTGCCATTATATCACTGGGTATCAGGTGTTTGTCTATATGGACCACACAACTATCAGGTATTTAATGAGTAAACTAGCTATTGGTGGAAGAGTCATAAGATGGCTTCTACTATTGCAGGAGTTCGACATAACAATAGTTGACAAACCAGGCAAGGACAACGTCCTAGTAGATTTTCTATCCAGATTGATACCAGTAGATCATGCGGTAGTGGAAGACTAATTTTTGGATGAACATTTGTTCACCATCAACGAGCAAACACTGTGGTACGCAAACATAGCCAATTACTTAGCCACATGAAGAACCTCGCCTGATATCTCCTCATGAGAAAATTAGACGATAGTAGAGAAAAGTGCCTCCTTTCTATGGGTTGACGACCTCCTGTTTAAAACAGGATGTGATCAAATTATAAGGATATGCATAGCAGAGCAGGAGTTATCGAAAATACTCAAAGCTTGCCATGATGAACCATGTGGGGGACACTTTGCAGGGAGGCGAACTGCCTATAAAATCCTACAGGTTGGGTATTTTTGGCCCACTCTATTCAAAGATGTGATCGCCTATGCCAGCAAGTGTGATGAGTGCCAAAGAATGGGCAGAACAACCCATCGGGACAAAATGTCCCTCCAACCTCAAGTGCACTTGGAGCCCTTCGATTAGTGGGGCATGGATTTTATGGGGCCAATTAATCCACCTTCGATAGGAAGGAGATTTATTTTAGTCTGTACAGACTATGTCACCAAGTGGGTGAAAGCTTAAGCGTTAAGGGATTCGAAGGAAAGAACAATAGCTGATTTTTTATTTGCTCATATTTTTACACGATTTAGGGTCCCTAGAGATATAACAACAGACTAGGGACCTTAATTTACCTCAAAGTTGATCGAGGAGTTGATGAAGCTATATAGAATTTGGCACAACAAGACTACACCCTACCACCCACAGGAAAACGGGCAAGTGGAAGTGACGAACAGAGAGATTGAGAACATCCTAACAAAAAACGTGCAACATAGAAAATATTAGTCTACATGGCTTTTGGAGGCAGTATGGGCATATAAAACCACGTGGAAGTCAACCAATGACTTCACACCCTTCCATCTGGTCTATGGGAAGAGTGCAATGATGTCCATCGAGTTTGAGATTAAGACATTGAGAACTACTTTAGAATTAAATTTGAGCTTGGAAGAAGCTCAAAAAGAGAGGGTTCAACAACTAAACCAGTTGGAGGAAATCCTAAGGGATTCTCTAAAAAGAACAAAGATCATACAAAAGCAAAGAAAAAAATGGCATGATCAACACATCAAGCTGAAGCAGTTCCAAGAGGGAGAATGGGTGTTGTTGTATGATTCCAGATTCTAGGAATGGAAGGAAAAATTAATGCAGAGGTGGATGGGACCGTATGAGGTGGTAGAGCTCATCAAGAATGGTGCTATGCACGTCAGGACCATTGACGACAGCAACATTGTATTGACAGTGAATGGCCATCGACTGTGGCCCTAAAGCACGTCCAAAAATTTACTGGTGGAGTCCAGAGTAGGCATGGGGGAGACCCCATCCTTGTAAATCTAGACCAAACTCTCAGCAAGTAAAATGGTGGACATGGAGGTGTCCACCAAAATTAGTTAGTTTAGGTTTGTTTTATTTCTTATCGTGTGTTTTGTAGGGACGATGCCCATATGCAAGCTATAGGTATCCTGAGTTCAGGGCCTAATAGGCATAAAATGCGTCTAACTGCCTGCATTTTTCTTTTTTTTTTTGTTTGCTTTTTGCAAGTGAAGGACGTGACAACATGAAAAATAGGTATCTGGAAACCAAGCCTGAACTAGCTCAACATCTTACCACTTGCACATATAGTTTAGAAGAAGCATCTATCCAAGCTTAGGGATGGCAACAAACTCTCCTATTGAGGGATAGAATCACACACTAGGCCCGGTAGGAAGATGCTGGAGCAACATGAAGTAAGTATGAGGAGGCTTGATCACCCTTTCCTAAAAGATCACGACGTGGCTGCTAAGAAAAATGCCTTGCAGAAAGCCTTTATCTTCAAAGAAGACTCTCCAAGAAGGCGCCTTCCGTATCATGAAGGCGCCACAAAAAAAAATGATAATCAAGGCACATTCCACTCCAGGAAAGTGCATCCATTCAAAGCGTCTTCCGCAGCAGGAAGACGTTTTTTCAAAAGCATCTTTCGTAGCAGGAAGGCACTGTTCTTCTTAAGCGCATTTTGTAGTAGGAAGGCACCGTCAAGCAAAAGAACCTTCCACCTAGGAAATATGCTAGTCATTTAAATCACCTTCCACATCGGGAAGGTACCAAAACCTCCTTCCAAGTACAACCGACACTTTGATTTCACGTGCGCCTCAATTTGAACAAGATCAACACATGATTGGGTAGCACCATATTACCACCATCACCCCATGTGATGGAAATCCACCCCAACCAAAAATATTGCAGATTTACAGGGTAGGATCCTTGTGCATACCCCAAAGATGATGGACAAACAATTTTTAAGCCTATCAGGAGTTCATCTTTGGCATCGAACCTCGAACAATGCAACAACAAAGTCCACCGTAATTCACACATGTAAAATGGCTATCCTCCATGTCATAGACCGATGAATCACTATTTTTCATGACACGCGAAGCATCCAATCAGGTACATGCATAATTCAAATTAAATTTTTATATAATTTTTCATAAATTATGTAGTTTTGAAAAATAATGCCACCATAGAAATCACGTACCCCTCCATGACCGAAACATTATGCTAAAATTATGGCTTGAGAAACGTACCCTATCAACCCCAAAATAAAAAAAAGAAAAAAGAAAAAAGAAAAAAAAGAAAACTTGAATTAATGCCAGGAGTAGGCACCTTCCGCGTGAGGAAGGCACTCAACATCAGTATGTGCCTTCTACATAAGGAAGGCGTCTATCAAAGCACATGAGGAAGGTACCTTCCTCATAGAGAAGGCACCTCCATTTTCACCAGTTGACCAGATCAAGAGACGTGGGCAGTGTTGATCGGTGTAATTCCAGTTCCACGTCACATAAGACAATTATGGTAATTGCACCAATGGATGAGAACATCTTACCTATACTAGGCAAAGCATGATATAGCTCAAATAACTCGAACCAATCAAGAACGCGCCATCGTTAGGAACGATAACTGTTTTTAGCAGATGCCGATTGAAGTTACCAGACTGTCCCAGTTTAGTCTGGACTGAACTACTATTGTAACTTCCTTGTAACAGAAGATTTGTGTGTGTGTTATATAAACACACATAGACCTCTTTGATAATCATCCAGAATCTAGATTGAGAATACATTTGTCATTCTAAGGAGGTAGAAGTGTTGTAATAATTCTTTTGTAAATACAATAAAGTTCCAAAGTTCCTAACTGCGTGTTCAGATGGAGCCTAGGCCCACTCCAAGCTAGTATTCCTTCCCTTTTTTATTTATGCTTTCCTAGATTAGTTTCCTACTTTCATAGGTTTATTTTTTGTATTGTTATTTTCATTGGTATAGTGAAATTACTTTCATTATGCATGTATGAATATTTATATTCTCAGGATTTAATTATTCATATGTAAATTATTGTGGTGTGGATGAATGATTGACAATCCTTTAAACCCCCCCAATAGTAGAATTAGATGGACTCATCTCAAAGTGGGTATTGTAAGTGATCTTGTCTGATACACTTCTAAAGTTTACGAAGCTCCATGGATTGACAATTTAAATGATTGGGCAGTGACAAAATAGGAGCAAAATTCACCTGTGTTTGGCCCGCAACAATATGTACTAGGGGAAAATCTAGTAAATTATATTTTGTTTTGACAAGACGACTTCAAGAGGATGAGACAGGGTAGGGACCATAAGGTGCTATGTGATTCAAGGACACGACATGGTGGAAACCCTACACGATGCTAGGAGATATGACATGACACGTGGAAACCCTACATAATATGAGGAAATAGGATACGCGACATAGTGGAAATTACTGGCTACTATATGACTCAGGTGATAGGTTAAGACCGATGGGAACCATAAAATGACACAACAGAAGGACACGATACGATAGGTGAATACACAGAGGGAGAGGAGCCAAGGATTGGATTGGCCAAAGCCATAATATGCTTAGTGCTCGAAGGTGAAGATAAAGCACAATACAACGTCTACCCACTACATGTGGGATATAGTTAATTGATACACCCAAAATTAAAATTACAAAACCATACAAAATTTGCAATTTAATAATTGGTATGGGTGCAACGATTGGACGACATGAAACAATGGTGATTAGATTTTTAGGGTTCATTTGGATGGATACGTGGGAGTCGGTACGAATGAATCTCTTGCGATGAGGTAATGCAAGGTTTAGGTATAACAGAAACACAATTTTATTTGATTTTATGCAATGCAAGACTACAAAATATGTAGCGTACCTGGTGATTTTATGATGATTGGCCTGACTTCTTGTGAGCTATGGGTAGTATTCCTAAAACCACGTGACACAGGAATCGTAAAAAAAAATTCCTTAGGTTTGTGTGTACGCAGACACAATGCTGCTCCTGGCGCAACCTGGTGAGAGCCTCTCCAAATAGGACATTTCTTTTGTTTCAATGAGAGGACGTCACATGAATCTGAGCATTGATCAGAAGAGAAGAAAAGATTTATGAATCCCCCTATGGTGTTTTAGACTTGTTTTGTTGGTATATTTTCCCAGGTAGGGAAACACATTCTCCAAAAAAATAAACTCCACAAGCGCAAGATCGTTAGCTTTGATACCACTTGTAAGCAAACAAATTATACAACACACAAAAGACCAAAATAGGAAATGGAAATGAATATTGTTTGTAACTTTAGGAGGGCTAAGTCCTTTGCCACTAAGGAGGTCTTAGTCCTTGCGAATAAATAAATTAGAAAATATTTATGATAGATGATAAAATATAAATCAACCTACTCTATTTAATATTAAATCAATGAACAAATAATTGGTGATAGTAATATAGCCAACTAGATCTATTAGGGTTGTAACAAGTAAGATATCCTCCTGCCATATCCTCCTATTTATTTTTTGTAAATCGTCTCCTTGCATTTTGGTTTCCTATAACAAAACTATATCTGGAATCATATCTATGATAATGTTTTTGACTACCTTTTATCTGGGGCAACTGCCTAAACCCCTCACATTCCAAGTAATTAATATCATTGAGAATTAGGAGAGAAAAAATCATCCATTGATTTTACCTTTCCATTCTGGCTCAAATCTCTTCCCCGTTCCTCCATATTTTCCTTGTTTGACTTCGTCCCTATAAATTAGTTCGATTTTTGTTTCTTCTCCACTTTATGAATTTATAAAGTAGGATTGTATTTGTTCTTATTTCCTTCTTTGATATATATTTCATAAGTTAAAACTGAGAAACAATAGTGAAATTGTTCTATTGATCAACAATGCATTACATAGTTTTTATAGTTCTTGAAAGAACTAAAAATAGACACGATAGTTGAGAGAAATCCTCTTAAACTTATTACAACAAACTAACTTAAAGATAGCTCTTATCCTAACAACATGCTAATCTTGGACTATGGTCAAACATTGATCAACCAAGCTAAAACCTCAACATATGCTAATCAAATTAACTAGAAATATGTAAATCAAAACATTAAACTAAAACTAAATACTAGGACTTAATGCTTAGGACTAAGGAGGCAATGTTGAAAATATTCCAACATTCTCACCCTTGATGCTAAAGACACTCATACAAGAGTTCTTTAAGCATCACAAAGTTGGAAGAAAATATTTCTCTTACGTTTCCTCCAATCTTGAATCAAGAAATCAGAATTTACAAAATACTTATGGTGGCACTCCTTCCACTCTTCATGTGGAATTTCCTGCAAATGCTTGAGTGCCTTCTTTTGTTGATTAGCTCCCCCTTCAACAAAAGTATCTGCTCTTGTGGTTATCAGCAACCACTCTCTTACATATTTATCATTATGGTCTTTAAACCATGCTCTCACATTTTGATCTTCTTTTACATCTTCAACACTAAACAATACTCCACATGAGTATTTACAATTAATCATCTCACATAGATGATTATACCATACAAATCTTTCACATATTTTCACACAAAAAATCACAACAAATATGGCCATATAATGACCAACTACATATGCAACATAAAGTTGCTCCTCACACAAATATTCTCTCAAAACAATGACTTTACAAGAATCCTTCTCCCAAGGAATTTTGAACACATCATTTTGATCCATGTGACCCAAGTTCTCCATAATTAGTTTCTCTCCAAGAATACTCTTCATCAAAGTTGTCTCAATGAGACAATCACATTTATTTTCATTCCTGCTCACAAAAAACAAATCATTAATCATAAAAACATTACCTTTAGTATGAGTAGATTTGGTGCTTCCCATAAAGCTATTTTGTAGCAGTTCTCCTTCATTGTATGGTGCTTCAAGATCAACCATCAAATCTTTACAAAGAGTTCTCCTCCTTTGTTCAATCCATGTTGGTGTGTTAAAACACCATTCATTCAAGAAATCATACATAGTTGTCTTTTCAAGACAACTCTCTTTCTGCAATGTAGTCACTCCAAGTGAGTGATATTCATCCATGAGTGATGTTTCCTTTGCCATTACGATAAGAAAATCAACAATCTCATTTCCATTTTTTGTTTCTATCCTATTTTCCCTCTCACTTTCCATATACCAAATGAGAGAGTCTTGTGTGTTCTTTTATTCACACAACACATCCTTCACCCTTGATGAGTGATCTTCAAACAAGAATCTTATAGCTTCCATTTCCTCTTCATCAATTTTTTCTTGTGGATCATCATCCCACATTACTTTATTTGCTCTTTCAAGAGAGCACACATCCATTCCAAGTGAATGGTCTTCAACAAAAATAAGCCAATAGTCTTCCATGAACATTGCTTTTCCATCATCATATTCTTTATTCTCCTCCATGAGAATTGTAGATGCATTCTCCATGAAGTATTCTTCAACAAATAGCTGATTTTGTGTCTTCTCCATAAGACACTCTTCTTCATATGTCTCCTCCATGAGACATTCTTCATCATACATCTCACCTTGGTGAGCTTCAAGCAAGGAACACTCCAATGTGAGTGTTTCTCTTCCTTTATCTTCAAATTTTTCTTCCTCTTTGCTATCAATGTGAATGCTTTCAAAGCATACCATTCCTGCAAAAATTCTTTAGTACAAATTTTCTTTTCAACTTTTTTGGTATTCCAACAAAAACTATCATCTTCTTTATTTCCCCTCCTCTGGTCTCCCTCGTGGGTTGAATCTCCTCTTCCATAAGAGAGGTTGTGTCTGGATTCTTTCCTTACTTGTTCCATGACACTAGAATTGAGTATTGTTCCTGATCTACCGGTGTGACTTGTTGGGTATCCTCCTCTAATCCTTCCATTAGAAAATCCCCTTATGTTTCCAAGTTTTCTCGTTGTTTGAATATCTCATATCTATTGTTTGTTCTTCCCGCTTCTTCTCCTTGTCTCTGGTTACTGTGTTGATTTTTTTGTTTGACCTTATAATTAATTTTTGGAAGCCCTCAGAGTTTGTTGGGCCTTTCCCTTACTTTTTATTTACCTTCTACTGAGGAGATTGGACCACCATGTTAATATTTGCTCTTGTACCATCTTGTTCAAATTGATGATCCTTAATTATTGAGCACATTCTAGTTATATGTCCATGAACGTGGCACACCCGACATCTAAATGGAATAGCCTCATAATCCAATTGTTGGCACCATATAAAATATCTTATTTTTAGGTCTATCTCTGTTGGAAGAGGTTTACTAATGTCCATTTTTACACAAAACCTAACAAACATTGTCGATCTTCCTAAAACTGTTTCTCTTGATCTACCTTGATAATGACCTAGTAAGTTGCCTATTTCCTCGAGTACCTCCTCTTTCCAAAATTCAAGGGGAAGGGCAAATAATATTACCCATATTGGTACCACAATTGGTTCCATCCTTGGGTCGAATCCCATATTCCATGGTTATAGGAATAGTCTTGTTGGCTCGTGATGATACGACCCTCCCTAAGTTACTTTTTGTCGGTCTGCCACTAATGTGAACTCTACAAAAAATACCCATTTAGGAGAGTTATAATTTTGTATTCTCCTTCTAGATGCCATTATTTCCTTAGCCATGTGTGAAGGAAGTGCACAAATGGTCTGAAACCCATAAATTTTCCTATTAGATTGTGTTTTGTCTTATAAACTATATCCTCAGCTAAAGGGCTTATGGTAGCCAGTGTGATTTGAACCGAATTTGAATGGACCCATGGTATGGATCACATACCTCAACTGGTAGCCTCACACCAACTCAGCTACTCACTCACCTTTTTTTTTTCCTCCTTGCACTAATGTCTTGTATACTTGTAAAGAATTTTTTTTTTTCCATTTGTATCTTCCTTCCTAATTCTTGTAAAAAATGTTTCAAACCCTATCGCCATATTTGTCTTGAAGCAATCTCATCCAAGGTTTCAGAATTGGATCTAAATCGAGTATTTTTTTTATCACACCAAGTATCCATCCAAATATAATTTTTTTCTCTAGTTCCCACCACCCATATTAAACCTTTAATCATTAAATCAATAGATTTTTTTAAACCATTCCAAAGAGCATAACCATTTGGTAGAGATAATGTAGTAAATATTAAACTTGGGTCATTGGGCTCAACATACTTAGAAGAATTCTTGCCCATTGTATTTAAATATCTTTGTACAATCTCCATATTACTTTTCCCCTAAGATCTCAATTTGCATTTGTAAGAAATATTAAACCAAGACCTCCCCTAATTTTATCATCACACACCTTAATCCAATTCACCAAAGGAAATTTTTGTAAACTTGACCATAAAAAGGATCGCATAATATAGATTTAACTTTTTTCAACTGATTTTGACATAGTATACAATGACATATAATATGTTGGAATGGCCTGTAAGACTGACTTAATTAACTACACTCTTCCTGTTAACGATAACCATCTACCTTTCCAAGTTGGAAGTTTATTCTAAAATTTAATAATAACTAGATTCTATAATTCTATCCTCATTCTTCCCTCAAATAAAGGCATCCCTATATAAGTTGTTGGCAAATTTTCCTCCTCCATTTGAAGTAACCTACAAATTCTTGCTTTGATATTAGTTGGAGTGTTAAGAAAGTAAAACTTGAATTTTGTCCTATTAAATTTTTGCCCCGATGCTCTTTCGTATTCCTTTAAAAGGTTATTCAAATATCTAGCCTCATTTATCATTGCCCTTCCAAAAAGGGTTGTATCATCTACAAAATGTTGATGGGTGATGTTGTTGATGTTATTACTAGCCTTACGTCCATTTATAATCCCATATTTGTAAGCCTTATTTAACTTCCTACTAAAAACCTCTGCCATAATGTAACACCCCTACTAGACATAACTATTTTTGTGCAATGAACTATGTATTAATGTGAAGATTTAATGGCATATTCTCCTTTATATATATATGATGAAATGTTACATTCTTTTGGAAACTTGGAATATGGTTATGTTGATGTATTTATGGGTGTAGGACCAGGTGCTCTCCTTGGTGGGACCATATGGGTAAACCACTTACAAGAGAGATATACTTAGAAAATTGATAATGATGACTGTTTCATTAGCAACTCGGGGTAACATGGATAATTATCCTTCATGTAGATGCATATCATGTTTGCTTAATCCCATATTTTACACCATTGGCCCAGGAATTTGCTTGCAATAAATCTCCTTAAAGTAGGTCAGTGACAAATTTATCTATCTTAAAACATACTGCTTACTTAAGGATAAAACAATGGTGTGGAACATGGTGAGAGTGTATTTTATGCTTGTTTATGGTATGCTAAAAATGGGTTGGATTATTGTTGGCAATTTTGGGTACCTTGAGTACATTGCCTTTGCTCAAGTATAGTTGTTGTCATTGATGTCAAAGGAGCTCTTGGTAGTTGTTGTCTTTGATGTCAAGGAGTTCTTGAAGCAATTTGATTTGTTGTCTAAGTATGTGTTTTGATGAAGGTTTCAACTGGTCAGTAAGTCTCCAAGAAAATCAGAGTAGCCCAGCTTGCAAAAAGATCAAGAAAAAGATAAGTTAGAAAAAGTTTGCAGGCGGTTGGAAAAACTGTCGTGATTTCGCGACATGTTTTAGGAGAGGCAAAGTGGGCAAAACTGTCACGATTTCACGACATGTTTTAGGAGAGAGAAAGTTTGGGCAAATCTGTCGCGATTTCGTGACATGCTGGAAGGCAGAGGCAAAGCAGGCAAAAGTGTCATGATTTCGTGACAAGTTTCAATGAAGTTGTACGGATGCAGAAAGTGTCACGATTTCACGACAAGTTGAGTTGTAGAAGTGTCACGATTTCGTGACAAGTTTCAAAGAAGTTGTACGGATGCAAAAGTGTCACGATTTCATGACATGTTCGAGTTGGCAACTTAGTGCAGAAAGCGTCACGATTTCATGACATGTTCCAGTTTCACGAGCAGTTGGAAAAGAGCTTAAGGCAACAAAGCGTCATGATTTCGTGACATGTTCCATTTTCGCTAGTGCAAACCGAGAAAAGGTTGAAGAAGCAAGAAGTGTCACGATTTCATGACAAAGTTGCAGATGACGTCAGCAAGAGGCAAAGGTGTCACGATTTCATGACAGAAGTAGAGAAGAAGGCTTTGGAGTCTAAAGCATCATGATTTCGTGACAGAGTTGCTGATGACATCAGCAAAAGCAGATGTGTCATGATTTCATGACAAGAGCAGAGAGTAAGGCCTTATAGACTAAAGCGTCATGATTTCACGACAAGAATCATGATGACGTCAACAAAGTCAGAAGGCGTAGCGATTTCGTGACAACAAACCAAAGAAGGCGCACAACAGGCAGTAGTGTCACGATTTCATGATAGCAAGTAATACAAGGTGTATGACAGACAAAGGCGTAGCGATATCATGACATGTTTGAGTTTCGTGCTAGAAAAGCTACAGAACAACAGAGGCGGTTGAAGCCGACGGAGTTAACCTTTGTCGACGAAGTGTAAGGTTGTGCAGCCGACGATTGTTTTAAGGATATACAGCTGACTAAGATCAAGAATTTAATCATGAATTATTGCTATAAAAGGAGGACTATTTTCGAGTTTCAAGTATCGAATGTGAGTGTCGAGTTTGCGCAAGTGAAGTCTACTATGCGCAAAGAGCAGTCGTATCGAATCGATCGAAGTGTGCGTTCGAAGTGCGACTTTCATAGAAGCAGAGTGTAGGAAGAAGTTCGATCGAGGAGAAGCAGACTGTGCGAAGAGGGTGTTGTTGTGGCTGCACATAGGCGCATAAGTTGTTGTGCGATCGAGTGCTACAGTATTTACATAGACTGTGTAAAGAAAGCAGAGTGTGCGAAGACTGCGCTATGGTGGATGTGCAACGAAGCAGAAGCTAAGTTGAGAAGATAGTGCTGCTGCATTTTGCGAAGATTGCACTACTATGTTTTTGCAGAAGTTGAGAAGATAGTGCTATTGTAATTTGAGAAGACTGTGCTACTGTAGTTGCGTAGACAATGAAAAGTTGTTTTTCAACCAAGTGCAAAAAGAACAGAGGAAGAGGACAATTGTGCCAGACCGAAGGACCGTGTTTGGTGCAGATAAGAGGACCAGCTTTGCAGTGACAGAGTTGAGGACAGAGATCTCCAGCCAGAGCAGGGAAGACAGGTGTCTTCTATGGATAGAGTTCCACTTGCTAAGGGCAAAGGAGATAGAGGTCTTCTAGAGGATCACCAGCAAAGCAGAATTAGGGGAAGGTGTCTCCTTTGAGTTGAGGCTCATAAACATTGTAATCGGGAAGGATTCCTAGAGGACTTTGATACAAATTTTAGAAGAAAAGTTTTATCCGTGGAGTAGCCCACCTTGGGTGAACCACGTAAATTGCTGTGTCTCTTTGTGGATTGCATTTTGTGCATTGTTTTACTGTTGTTATTATCGCTATCTTATTCTGCATGTTAATGGTTTGAAAGTTGTATTGATAGATAAAGTTAAAAGTGGTCTTATACTGTTCACCCCCCCTCTCAGTATAAGCTTGTGTTCTTCAATTGGTATCAGAGCCAGTGCCTTCAAAAAGTTTAACAGCTTGAAGGAAAAGTTTGCAAAGAACACAATGGACTACTCAAGTGGCAATGCAACACCTATTCTTGACGGATCAGATTTTGGCCTGTGGAGTGCAAGAATGAAAGTCTATCTAATGGCACTTGGTAATGAGGTATGGGAAGTTATTGAAGATGGGTACACCATTCCTGCAAATGGTCCTTACACTAAAGAAGACAGGCTTCTACATCACAACAACTCAAAAGCCATGAATGCAATCCTGAAGGGTTTACAAAAGGCAGATCTCACCAAAGTTATTCACTGCAAGACAACTAGTGAAATGTGGAAACAATTGTAGATTGTTCATACAGGTGATGCAAATGTTCGAAAGGCCAAGTTGAGACATTTTAAAGGTATGTTTGAACAACTCAAGATGAATGATGATGAAAATATTAGTGACTACATGCTCCGGATGGATGAAGTTGTTAATTCTATGAAAGACTTAGGTCTTGAACTTGCTGAAAATGATGTGTGTGATAAGATTTTAAGATCCCTTCCTAATAGATTTAGTGAAAAGATTTCTGCTATTGAGGAAGCTAAAGATTTAGATAAATTGAAAAAGGATGAGCTCCATAGTATTCTTGCAGCATTTGAGTTGAGAACTCAAGTGAAAGTTGATGTAAAGAAAGAGGCAGCTTTCAAAGCTACCAAGAAATCAAAGGGCAAACAGATTCAAGAAAGTGATGAGTCTTCTAGTGAGGAAGAGGCATATTACAACAAGAAAGGCAAGTTTTCCAGAAAGCACAAAAGCAAGAAAAATATAAGATGTTTCAATTGTGGGAAATTTGGTCATTATGCTACTGACTGTACTATTTCAAAAAATGAAAGTGATGAAGATATACAGGATGTTAAGAGCAAGGATTCTGAAAAGTACAGGTATTACAAAAAGAGCAAAGATGAGTACAACAATCACAAGAAAAGCAAATATGAGTACAACAATCATGGAAAGAGGCATTCTCACAAGAATAAGAAGAGCTTCTACTTAGACAAAGCAAGTAAGTGTTCTAGCAATGATAGTGAAAGTTCTTCTAGTGATGATGAAAATGAGATGCTGTTCATTTCAGAAAAAGAGGAAGAACCGAAACATAAATTCATTATCATGAAATGTTTTAGATGTGGAAATTTTGGGCACCTTGAGGATGATTGCAAAAATAATGATTTGGCCGCTAGTATGTATGAGGATGCTTCAAAAAACTACAATGAAGATGCATGTATGGTTTTTGAAAAAGGTAGCACCTCTAGTGATAAGAAATCTGAAAAAGGCCGTGATAATTCAAAGTGCCATCAAATAGAGGATCTTGAATGTGAACTCAATAATGCTCTTAGTGTTTTGAAAAAGGAAAGAAAGAAGAATGATAGACTCAAGATTAAATTAGATGAATGTTGTATGGAGAGAGATGAACTTATAGAAAATCTTGAAGTCTCTATGGCTAAGTCACAAGAACTCAAGAATGAGTTGGATTCTAAAATTCTGGAGTATAGTGAGTTAGAACAGGAAATGGCTTCTTTGAAAGAAGAAAATAAAGAGTACAAGGATAAGCTCTACAGATTTCAGGATAGCTCCAAGAAGGTTAAATTTCTCATCAAAGGACAAAGAAAACCAACAGATAAAACAGGTCTCGGTTTTGTTGAGCCGCACAAGAAACAAGTTGGGGAATCTAGCAAGAAATTTCAACAGGAAGAGAGTTCTGATGTAGAAAGTACTTCAGTTCATAAATCCGTAAGTGATGGATACGCAGAAACAGAAAACGATATTCAGATTGAGAAGAAGAAGATTTCGGGACCCAAGAAGTCGAATAAAAGAAAATTTCATGGCACATGTTTTGCATGTCACATATTTGGTCACATGGCTGTACATTGCATGACTCAAGTGAAGAAAGTAAATGACAGTTTCAGGAGACGTAATTTCTTTCAAGGGTATTGCTACTCTTGTCAACAATTCGGGCACAAGGCAATTTTTTGCAAGGCAAATAACAGGAACTGGGTTAGTCATAACAGCGGATTCAAAGAACAAGTATGCTGAAAGAAATAATATTGTTACTTGCTATAAGTGCAACAATGAAGGTCACCTAGCTAGACAGTGTAGAGCTGATCTTTCGAGATACAGGAATAGAAACAACAGTATGAACAAGTCCAAGGATCAAAGCATGGATAAGAACAGGAATGACAACAGAAACAAGAAAAGTGATATGAACAGGTTCAAGGATCAAGGTATGGAGAAAAATAGGAATGATGAAAGGAACAGGAACAGTAGTATGAACAGGTCCGAGGATCAAAACAGTAACAAGAACAACAATGTGGAAAAAGAATTCAAGAGAAGGCCCGACAAAGAAATAGTAGACATTAATGATGATGAGTGTCTAATGGGAGTTTCACTCCCAACCCTGTTTTAAATCACCTTAATAGAAGGTGGGGGAGGGACTAAGCTAAGAGACTCATTCTTAGTCCCAAACCCCAAAGGTGACCCTTTGCCATTGATGACAAAGGGGGAGAGATTTGAGTAAGGGGGAGAGATATGTGTAAGGGGAAGTGCTTCAAGTGAAGAGAAGAGCTTCAAGTCCGGGGGAGCAAAAACTTCAAATACAGATTCTCGTTGTTGGATCAGCTTGGTTCAGTTTTGGCTCTTGAGATATGTTTTTAGTTAAGGGTTGCCATCAATGACAAAGGGGGAGATTGTTGGCAATTTTGGGTACCTTGAGTACATTGCCTTTGCTCAAGTATAGTTGTTGTCATTGATGTCAAAGGAGCTCTTGGTAGTTGTTGTCTTTGATGTCAAGGAGTTCTTGAAGCAATTTGATTTGTTGTCTAAGTATGTGTTTTGATGAAGGTTTCAGATGGTCAGTAAGTCTCCAAGAAAATCAGAGTAGCCCAGTTGCAAAAGATCAAGAAAAAGATAAGTTAGAAAAAGTTTGCAGGCGGCTGGAAAAACTGTCACGATTTCACGACATGTTTTAGGAGAGAGAAAGTTCTGGCAAAACTGTCATGATTTCGTGACATGCTGGAAGGCAGAGGCAAAGCTGGCAAAACTGTCATGATTTCATGACATGTTTGAGGAGAGAGAAAGTTCGGGCAAATCTGTCATGATTTCGTGACATGCTGGAAGGCAGAGGCAAAGTAGGCAAAACTGTCACGATTTCGTGACAAGTTTCAGATAAAGTGTACGGATGCAGAAAGTGTCACGATTTCACGACAAGTTGAGTTGGCAGTTGAGTTGAAAGTGTCACGATTTCTCGACAGTTTCAAGAAGTTGTACGAGAAAGTGTCACGATTTCTGACATGTTCAGTTGAGTAAAGGTGCGAAAGCGTCACGATTTCATGACATGTTCCAGCTTCACGAGCAGTTAGAAAAGAGCTTAAGGCACAAAGCGTCATGATTTGATGACATGTTCCATTTTTCGCTAGTGCAAACCGAGAAAAGGTTGAAGAAGCAAGAAGTGTCATGATTTCACGACAAAGTTGTAGATGACGTCAAGAGGCAAAGGTGTCGCGATTTCACGACAGAAGATGAGAAGAAGGCTTTGGAGTCTAAAGCGTCGTGATTTCATGACAGAGTTGTTGATGACGTCAGCAAAAGCAGATGTGTCACGATTTCATGACAAGAGCAGAGAGTAAGGCCTTGCAGACTAAAGCGTCATGATTTCATGACAAGAATCATGATGACGTCAGCAAAGTCAGAAGGCGTAGTGATTTCGTGACAACAAACCAAAGAAGGCGCACAACAGGCAGTAGTGTCACGATTTCATGACAGCAAGTAATACAAGGTGTACGACAGACAAAGGCGTAGCGATATCGTGACATGTTTGAGTTTCGCACTAGAAAAGCTATAGAACAGTAGAGGCGGTTGAAGCCGACGGAGTTAACCTTTGTCGACGAAGTGTAAGGTTGTGCAACTGATGATTGTTTTAAGGATATACAGCCGACTAAGATCAAGAATTTAATCATGAATTATTGCTATAAAAGGAGGACTATTTTTGAGTTTCAAGTATCGAATGTGTGTGTCGAGTTTGCGCAAGTGAAGTCTACTGTGCGCAAAGAGCAGTCGTATCGAATCGATCGAAGTGTGCGTTCGAAGTGCGACTTTCATAGAAGCAGAGTGTAGGAAGAAGTTCGATCGAGGAGAAGCAGACTATGCGAAGAGGGTGTTGTTGTGGTTGCACATAGGCGCATAAGTTGCTGTGCGATCGAGTGCTGCAGTATTTACACAGACTATGTAAAGAAAGCAGAGTGTGCGAAGACTACACTACGGTGGATGTGCAACGGAGCAAAAGCTAAGTTGAGAAGATAGTGCTACTGCATTTTGCGAAGATTGCACTACTGTGTTTTCGTAGAAGTTGAGAAGATAGTGCTACTGTAATTTGAGAAGACCGTGCTGCTGTAGTTGCGCAGACAGTGAAAAGTTGTTTTCAACCAAGTGCAGAAAAGAACAGAGGAAGAGGACAATTGTGCCAGATCGAAGGACTGTGTTTGGTGCAGATAAGAGGACCAGCTTTGCAGTGATAGAGTTGAGGACAGAGATCTCCACCAGAGCAGGGAAGACAGGTGTCTTCTGTGGATAGAGTTCCACTTGCTAAGGGCAAAGGAGATAGAGGTCTTCTAGAGGATCACCAACAAAGCAGAATTAGGGGAAGGTGTCTCCTTTGAGCTGAGGCTCATAAACATTGTAATCGGGAAGGATTCCCAGAGGACTTTGATACAACTTTTAGAAGAAAAGTTTTATCCGTGGAGTAGCCCACCTTGGGTGAACCACGTAAATTGTTGTGTCTCTTTGTGGATTGCATTTTGTGCATTGTTTTACTCGTCGTTATTATCGCTATCTTATTCTCGCATGTTAATGGTTTGAAAGCTGTATTGATAGATAAAGTTAAAAGTGGTCTTATACTGTTCACCCCCCCTCTCAGTATAAGCTTGTGTTCTTCAATTATACCTTAGATTTATGAAGTATTAATTAATTTTTTTTTTATTAATATTCGAGTTATGGAAATAAATCTAATATTGAATTTGAATAATTCCTAAATTATAGAATTAACGTTTGGATTTTAATGTTTGGATTATATTAATTAAACAACTAGCTTTTGCTCTAAATAAACTATATTAATTATCCACCTTGCTATGTTGGAGTGGCTCTTGAATGAGAATCAAGGAGGGGCATGGGTCTGGAGAGCAAACACTTTCTTAAACATTTCTTTTGAACACCCCATGCACTGAAGGCATGTCGACTTCTCCCTGCTCCATAGGATGGTGGTTTGGGGACAAAGGAGTTGTTGGTTGGTGGATCAAAGGTAAAGAGTGAAGGACTGATCAGAAATAGAGGTGTGAATCAAAATGAGCATTGTACAAAACCAGGGAGAACATGAAAGGAGCTTTAACCAAGCGGTCTTACTTTTGCTTTATGTTATAAGCTTTATTTTGATCTGGTTATTGCTTAGCTTGGGTGATTTTTTGCATGCTTACTTTCTCCTTACTTCGCTGATCGTAGGACATGTGTTGAGTCATGCATATCCATTGGTTTGTCTTCTATGTATGTTTTAAGAGTGGTATACCCCTCCCTTGGGTAGTGGAGCTTTGTTGTTGGTAGATGTTTTGATGTTTGGTTTAAACCTCCTTCTATTGATTGTATCGTAGAACTTTCCTTGCTCAGCTTAGCAAATGTTCTCTATTTGTGGTTGTGATCTTTGCTTGTTGTTTTTGCTATATGAGAAGGCACATCGATTTGAGAGCTCTTCGAGTATCAAAGTGGTTGGTGCACATTCCTCTTCCATTGTATCAGATATAGTGCAGGTTAATTGAATGTTGTTCTCTCTTGCCTGTGTGTTACCCTGGTGCAATTAGTCTCAGGGATTGAGATTAGGGTTTCTAAGTGCATGCTACTTTGGTTTTTGAAGGATGGCAAGTGGTTTTATCCTTTTATGCTTGCGTTTTTTATGTCTAATTAAATTGAGCACTTTTTATTTATGCTTATGATGTTTTATGTTTGATTGAATCATGTGAACCACATTATGTGTTATGTTGATTGGTGTTTGATTAACCAAGCACCTACCTTACGTTTTTGGATTGTTGATTAAATCAAACACTCGAGCTCTTATCTAATGTGCGATTTATATTTTATGTGCTCGACTTTCTTAATTGGTTATAGGCCTAATTTTAGCATGCTTGCCAATATTTTATATAAGTGCCTTGGTTCTACGTTGAGTGTTGACTTTTTATTATGACATTGTGCGCTTTGCTTTATTTGGATTTATTTGTGCTTAGTTTCTTTGTGATTTAAACAAGCACCTGGATGATAATTTTAGAGTATCTTGGTTAGTGAGATATTTGATTATTTGTATGTTGGAAAGATATTTGTTATCATTTTGTTGTATAAGATAATTTAGTTTAATTTGCTTGTACTAATTAATGAAAGAAAAACTATTGTTGTTTGATTCTTGAGACTTTTCATAGTAAATGAATCATTGTAAGAGAAGTATGAGATTCTCTTTGCTTACATGCTTTATGTGATGAAATTAAAGCTACTGCTTTGATTCTTGAAACTTGTACTAGTTAAAGAAATAATTTTAAAGAGAAGTAAGGTTTTGTTCTTGTAGCTTGCTTATACTATGTTGCATGGTTGCTTGCATTTGAAAATGACATGCTGTAAGTTGCATTGCATGAAGAATTGTTATGATCCCTGAGTATACCTCATAAAGACTATGAGTGGTTTTCCCATCACGACGAGGCTTGTTGACTTGTGAAACTTTAGGTATGGCTTCCTAGTACTTTGAAGGTTTAGATGTTGTGGAAATTTAAGGCTTTGTAATGATTATGTTAAACATTAAGTTTATATATTTGATTATTATACAATTGAAATATTATATTGTTTAATGTAAACTTAGGGTTTGCACTTTACGTATTCTCAGTAATATTTTGAGATAGTTATTAATAAGTTTTATTAACTATTGAAAATGCATGTTTATGATAGAGATATAGGTTATATTGTTTATGCATTAATGTTGTTAGAAAATATATGAGATTCAAGCTTTGATAAGTGCATAGTTTGGCTTATGGTTAAGAGGAATATTTTTTATGATTTTCATTTGAGATGAATTATGTAATGTGTTCTTATGCTTAGTGCTTTGTTTAGCTTCATGGTAAATGTTGTAGTGTTATCTATCCTTAAGGTGGGTAGAACTTCCTCTTATAAACTATGGAACCAAATCCTGGAAGGAGTTCCATGAATGCAATAGCCAGGTAGACATGAGTCCTAGAAGGAGTTGCGAGAATGCAATAGCTAGGATATCATAAACCTGGAAGGAGTTATGTATATACAATAGCCAGGGTACTTGTGAGTAGTCACACCTTGAATGAGTAGAATCGAGTGTGTGGTAAAATCTATTCATAAGACAATAGTGGTGATTCCTTGATCATGTAGGATCAATAGATCATGTTAGTTATCATCGAGGTGGCAATAACCTTAGTTAGACCATAGAGGTATGGTAACTAAGCACCAAGGCTCTACGTCGAATAAAATACCTAGGTGGAGCTAGAGTTAGGTTAGGTAATTAGTGTATCTCTTTAAGTGTTATGGGCCTTAAAGGGTAATCCTTCTATCGTGGTCTCATGTTCCTATACCAAGGAGGGTGTAGGAAAGGTGGGGGGACCACTTATGGCATCCTTCTAAATGTATAGGTTTAGTAAGGTGAACCCAAAAAATTATGGGAGTTGGCCCCTCCTGTCCATTGAGTGTCATCTACAATGACTTGGAACTCAAATATGGTGAAGCCTTGTATGCTAAAATAATTATAGTAAGGGTGTCTCCCTTAAGAGCCTTTGTTTTGTAAGTACTCTTTTAAAAAATTGGGTTGGTAATTTTTGGGTTGTTATAGTTGGTATCAGAGCTCTAGGTCGTAGGGCTAGAAGTTTTCATGGAATGTGTTTAGGTTGAGCCTTGAATTGATGTGCCACTATGGATTTGACACCTTGCATGAAGGCAAGAGTGATCCTAAAACTTTATCAACTAAGTAATGATAATGTGTGTTAGTTCATAAAGTAGTATGAAGCTAACAAGATGTAAGTACAATTATGGAAAAATTGTAGCTTACCCAATTTATTTTTATGAATAGGAAATGGTGCTTGTTCAAAAAGGAAATTTTTCAAAGAAAACCAAATCGGTTGCACAAGGAGAAAGCACGACACCAAGTCTAGACAAGTTGGGAGTCTTGGTAAGAAAAAATGGAAAACAACTCCCAATGAGAGGCTCAAGACAAGAGTAAAACCCGACCAAAATATCGAAGGAACAACAGGGTCTAATGGAAAAACATAAGATTTTTCCTCTATAGTTATGTTGCTTCAAGAACATTTGGAGTAAAAAAAAAAGGTAGATACTCTGGTTAGTAGAGGGGCTAATACTAGAGATGAGACAGGTCGATAGAAAGCAAATCTTGTCTGAGGAAACCAAGAGGATAGAGCCCGTATTGAGGTTGAGTTAGCAAAAGACCTTAAGAATGTTAAGGTAACCAAATTTAATGGGAAAGGAGGGGATGAAACTGAGTCATGGCTAAAGAAAATAAAGATCTTTTCCATGAAGAACTACTCTTCGAAGACTCAAACTGCGTGGGCTACCCTTCATCTTTTGGATGCAACCCTAGAATGGTGGGACACCTTTAGTTTGGGTAAGAAGATCCAAGCCGTAGATCTTAAATGGGATAAGTTTGTAGAGGATTTTAAGGAGAGGTTTCTTACTGAACAATTTTATGTTGAGAAATTTGAAGAATTTTCTACTCTTCAACAAGGAACATTTTCAATAGAGGTGTATTTTCAAAGATATGTGAAATTTTTGAAGTATGTTACTGAGTATGAGAACAATGAATGCATTAAGGCACATAAGTTTATTCTAGGATTGGACCCTAAAACAAGAACAATAATTAATATGCTTAAACCAAAAACTCTACAAGGGATCTTCAAACCAAAAAAATGTTCTTCAATTATTCAAGAGCAACGAAGTTTGAAAAACAAGAACTAAGGAAAATAAAAAGTGAAGGATTCATGAAATGGGAGAATAATAAAAATAAGCGGATCAATGGTAATCCAAAGTTCAATAATAGGAATAATGGAAGCAAGAAATTCCATAAGAAGGACAATTCTAATCCTAATTCTCCAAAGCAAAATGAATCAACATAAAAATAAGAGGTAGGGGAAAATAATCAGGAAAGAGCCTAGGCACATAGGATAGGAAGTTTCATCTACGGGGGTCCTCACTATACCAAGAAATATTTCCAAAGAGTGGAGTCTAGTCATCGAGTAGAGGAGCCATCACATTGAATTTATGTTGCTATAGAAAATTAAGATCGAGATGGACAAGTAATGCCAATGCTGCTAGATTGTAAGCTCTTTGATAAAAATGTAAAAGTTTTAATAGATAGTGGAGCTAGAAATAGTTTTATTTATGTTAGTATTATCAAGGATATGAGGGAAAGACCTTGATATTTGGTACGAGGGTGGAAAGTCGAGTATGGTTATGGGTAAACCTACTCAGTGAATCAATGCTTGCATGTGACTAAGATAACTATACCTAAAGGGTCCAACATATGGCACTTGTATGTGGAACCCCTTCATGCTTTTGATATCATCCTAGGGATGGATTGGTTGAAGGCTCATGGAGCCTTAATCAAATTTCAAGATAGGTGGATGGAATACATCGATAAAGATGAAAGAAGGGTAAGATTTCAAAGTAGGCAAGGTGGTGAGCATAAAATATTGTTTTTGAAAATAATTATTTTGCTTCTATTTAATTTTATCAATTTGGGAGTTCGTAAACTTGCTGAGTACCAGTGCAAAATATATTCCCGTAGTAAATTGATAGATTAGTCCTATGTGTCACTTGGTTTGGTGGGAGTGTGTTGTTTATATAGTTTAAGTTCATCCAAACCAACAATAATTAAGTGCAAAAAATATAAACATTAACTAAAACTACAGGAAATGTAATTTATGAAGAACATGAACTTATACTAAGAGGGGGGGATGAATAGTATAAGACTTAACCATTTAATAATTCTAAATTTAGATAGCAGTGGCATCAACATGATATTAAACAAGACAGAAAGCATCACACATAGAAGACTCATTTTAACGTGGTTCACCCGTAAAGGTCGGGCTACGTCCACAAAACTTTTCTCTAAAAGTTTATTTCAAATTCTTTGGGAAACCTTCCCAATTACAATGTTTATGAGCCTCCGCTCAAAGGAGATACCTTCCCCTAACTCGCTCCTGTCGGTGATCCTCTAGAAGACCTCTGCCTCTTCTCGCCCTTAGCAAGTGGAACTCTATCCACAGAAGACACCTGTCTTCCCTGCTCTGGTCGGAGACCTCTGTCCTCAACTCTGTCACCTCAAAGTCTGGTCCTCGAATTTGCACCAAAACACAGTCCTTCGGTCTGGTACAAATTGTCCTCTTCCTCTATTTTGCAAGACACAGTCCTTCGCTCTTATTGCGCAATTACAGCTGCACTCGATCGAACATCGACCTTTGCACCTCTGCGCAAACACAGCAGCATACAACACTCTACGATCGAACTTCTCACAGTGCGCATCAACTCGCCACTTCTACGCTAATTGCGTTGTTATGGCTGCATCTCGCACACTTCGCACAAATCGACTCGACTCGACTCACTCTCTTGCGCACAGCAGAATTCACTTGCGCAAATTCGATACTCACATTCGATACCTTGAAACTCAAAAATAGTCCTCCTTTTATAGCATTAATTCATGATCAAAAACTTAATCTTTAGTCGGTTGTTACCCTAAAGATCGTCGACTGCAAAACCCTAAACTGCGTCGGCCCAGATTTAACTCTGTCGGCTCAAAGTTAACTCTGTCCTTCAACCGCCTCTGGAACTCACCTGTAGCTTCTACCGCGAAACTACAACATGTCGCGATATCGTGACATTTTTGCAACCATACACTACTTTATAGCCTGTTGTCGTGATATCGCAACACCTTGGCCTTTCTCGACTTCCTTTGTGCTTCTGTCGTGAAATCGTGACACCTTTGCCTCTTGCTGACGTCATCTTCACTCTGTCATGAAATCGTGACACTTTAGTCTTCATGGCCTTCCTCTCAGCTTTTGTCATGAAATCGTGACACTCTCTGCCTCTTTTGTCGACGTCATCTTCACTCGTCGCAAAATCATGACGCTTTAGCTCTACATATGCCTTCTTCTCTGCTTTCTGTCATGAAATCGTGACACTTCTCTTTCGACGATCATCATCTCAACTTGTCATGAAATCGTGACGCTTTCACCACCTTAAGCACTTTTCTCCATATGCCCGCAAAATCGAACATGTCACGAAATCGTGACGCTTTCACCTTCGAGCTCTTCCTTCTTCAATTCATCATGAAATCATGATGCTCTCACTTTATTTTATCATGAAATCGTGACACTTTACTTTTCACTTCAAATCACTTTTTACTTTTTTGTCATGTCAGAAATCATGACACGTTCTCCTTACTTTTACATGTCAAAATCATGACCTCACTTCTTTGTCCAAATGCTCTCACTTGACTTTGCAACATGTCGCGAAATCGTGACACTTTCATATTTCTCTCCTTCATCATGTCACAAAATCGTGACTTTTTCCAACTTTCTTTCTCATCAACATGTCATGAAATCATGACACTTTTGCCAACACTTTCTCTCTCCTCAAACATGTCGCGAAATCGTGATAGTTTTTCCAGTCGCCTGCATACTTTTTCTTACTTGTCTTTTTCTTGATCTTTTTGCAACTGGGCTACTTTGATCTTCTTGGAAACTCACTGTCCAAACTGAAACCTTCATCAAAACACATTCTTTGACATCAAACCAGATTGCTTCAAGACCTTCTTGACATCAATGACAACATCTACACTTAGAGCAAAGGCAATGTACCCAAGGTACCCAAAATTGCCAACAATCTCCCCCTTTGTCATTGATGGCAAACCTTAACTGAAAACACTAGTCAAGAGCCAAAACTGAAACCAACCGATCCATCAACTGAGAATCTTCCTTTGAAGTTTTTGCTCCCCCTGACTTGAAGCTCTCTTCTTCACTATGAAGCTCTCCCCCTTACTCATATCTCTCCCCCTTTGTCATCAATGGCAAAGGGCCACCTTTGGGACTCGGGACTAAGAAAGAGCCTCTTGGCTTGGTCCCTCCCCCACCTCCCGATGAGGTGATTAATTCTGAGGTGAGAGTACAACTCCCAATTTCTCCCTTAGATACTCAAACGTATCTCTTGGAAGAGGTTTGGTGAAGATATCTCGCAATCTGCTCTTTAGTAGGCACATACTCTAGCTTGACCTCGCTTCTCTTGCACTTTCTCCCTTAGAAAATGATATTTGATGGAAATGTGCTTCGTCCTTGAGTGCATTACCGGATTTTTAGAAATACTTATGGCACTTGTATTATCACAGAGAATGGAGATGGGTTGTTCATGCTTGACTTTGAAATCCTCCAAGGTGGTTTTCATCCATAAAACCTGTGTGCACCCAACCACTGCTGCTATGTATTCAGCTTCTGCTGTAGATAAGGAAACTGAAGGTTGTTTCTTACTTAACCAAGAAACCAGACTCTTTCCCGTAAAGAATGCTCCACCACTAGTGCTTTTCCTGTCATCAATACCGCCTGCCCAATCTGCATCTGTATAGGCTGTGAGGATGAAATCATCACCTTTGGGATACCAAAGCCCAAAGTCCATAGTGCCCTTCAAATATCTCGAATATCCTCTTGATTGCTATAACATGAGATTCTTTTGGAGCTGCCTGAAATCTTGCAACTAATCCAACGGCTTGCATGATATCTGGTCTGGTAGCTGTACTGTATAGTAAACTGCCAATCATAGATCTGTACAACTTTTGATCTGCCACTGGAGATTCATCATCTTTACTCAGATTGCACCTTGTAATCATAGGAGTACACACGGGTTTGCTGTCCATCATCCCAAATTTCTTCAACATTTCTTTGATATACTTTTCCTGAGAGAGAAATATACCATCTTTTGATTGCGCAATCTGAAGCCCTAAAAAGAATGACAACTCTCCAATCATAGACATCTCGAATTCCTTCTGCATGGTGTTGGCAAAAACTTTGCACATCTGAGTATTATTTCCCCCAAAAATAATATCATCAACATAGACAACTATGATCAACATATCATCACCTTCATTCTTAATATACAAGTTGCTATCTGCCACGCCTTTCCTGAAACCTTGTTCATGAAGATACCCGTCAAGTCTTGAGTACCAAGCCCTGGGTGCTTGCTTTAACCCGTACAAGGCCTTTTTTAGTTTACATACATAGTCTGGCTGTTCTGAGAGAGACACTCCTTCTGGCTGTTCTATGTAGACTTCTTCATTCAACACCCCATTTAGAAAGGCTGATTTTACATCCATTTGAAATACCTTGAAATATTTGAAACTAGAAAGGGCCAAAAACATTCTGATAGCTTCAAGACGAGCAACAGGCGCAAACGTCTCCTCGAAATCAACACCTTCTACTTGAGAATAACCTTTACAAACTAACCTAGCTTTGTTTCTGACAATCTTTCCATCCTCATTGAGTTTATTTTTGAATATCCATTTTGTGCCAATGACATTCTTGTCCTTAGGTCTAGGAACCAAATCCCAAGTTTCACTTTTCTCTATTTGATTTAGCTCTTCATCCATTGCTTTTATCCAAAATTTATCTGCACATGCTTCACTGAAATATTTTGGCTCAATCTGAGACAATAAAGCAACATTCGTAGAATCATGTGAAGGAATGACTCTTCTTCTTGTTTTCCTGCTGTTTGGATCACCAATGATCAAGTCTTTGGGATGATGTTTCTGAACATACCGTGAAGGAGTTTTGGGAAGCAGTTGTTGTCTTTCCTCTTCTTCATCCGAAGCCTCTCCGAATTCTTCTTGACAGATTTCATCACCCAGTTCCTTGACTGGTTCTTTTATCCCTGTCTTTTCATCTACTGTTACATTTATGCTTTCTACAACAATATGAGTTCTTTTGTTGAAACATCTCGTAGGCCTTGCTTCTGCTGGAATATCCAAGAAAAATTCCCTCATCACACCTAGGATCAAATTTTCCCAAATTCTGATCTTCCCTTCTGATGAAGCACTTACTCCCGAACACTTTGAAGTGTTTTACTGTAGCCGGTCTTCCTTTCCACAACTCATAGGGAGTTTTATGATGATTGACTCTGAGTTGAGCCCTGGTGATGATGTAAACTGCTGTACTGACTGCTTCTCTCCAAAAGCCATCTGAAAGTTTTGACTCATTTAACATAGCTCTAGCCATATTTTCAACAGTTCTGTTTTTCCTTTCAACTACTCCATTTTGTTGAGGAGTTCTTGCTGCTGAATATTCTCTTTTGATTCCGTGTTGCTCACAGTATTCCACAAATTCATTTGAAGTGAACTCTCCTCCTCTATCTGATCTTAAGCATTTGATTCTCTTGTCGGTCTCATTTTCAATCATTTCTTTAAAAGCTTTAAATTTTTCAAAAGCTTCAGATTTTTCTTTGAGAAAAGTAACCCAAGTCATTCTAGAATAATCATCTATAAACAACATGAAGTAGCTATCTCCCCGAATGCTCTGAGTTCTGGTGGGGCCACACAAATTAGTATGAATAAGATCCAATGGTTTAGAAGAAGTATACCCTTTTGATTTGAAACTGGTTCTGGTCCTGTTTACCATGTTGACAAGGACCGCAAATGATGTTATGGGGCCTTTTTATTTTAGGCAAGTCTCTGACCGCTTCCTTGTTACTAATACTCGACAAGATTATCAAAACTCAAATGTCCCAATATTTTATGCCATAACCAACTCTCATCTTCTTGAGTTATAAAACACTTTTCCCTTTTTATCTCACTTAGCATGTAAAGATTGTTTGGAGTCCTTGTAGCACTAGCAATGAGTTTTCCATTTTTTTCTTTACTTATCTCACATCTATCTGAAAAGAAAGATACTATGTGCCCTTGATCACAAAGTTGACTCACACTAAGAAGATTATGTCTTAGGCCTTCTACATAGAGCACATTCTCTATTTTGGATTTCCCATCCAAACTAAGAGTCCCTTTACCACAGATTTTTGCGGACCTGTTATCTCCAAAGTTGACTGTTCCTCTGTTTGTTTCTTTGAAAACCAAAAACTTTTCTTTTTCACCAATCATATGTTTTGAACAACCACTATCAAGATACCATTTTTCTACTTTGTCTTGAGCATGAAAAGCAGTTTGAACTATCATTGACTTAGATTTGATCTCATTCCTCTTTTTAGTGAACTCAAAGCTAAATCTATTCAAACCGCACATCCTTGCTATATGCCCAAAATTCTTGCACTTGTAACACATGATATTTTTGTTCATAAGAGGTGCAAATGAGTTAACATTTTCCTTACTATGGCTATTCAGAGATTTATTGCAATGCATAGCTATGTGACCAAATTTCTTACAGGAAAAACAATAGCCATGGAAGGTATTATGTAACCTGTTTTGATGCCTTGGATGATTGTTCTTCTTGCGATCAACTGGAATCCACTGTTCTTCAGGATGAAGATTGATCTTGCTCGAAGACCCTATTTCATGAATGGTGATACCATCCTTCTTTTCACACGGAGTATTCTGTCTGAGAGTCAAATGTTCCAACTTTACTCTAAGAGACATAATTTCTTCTTCTAGTTTCTCACAATCAGCCTTCCTTTCCTTTTAGAGCCTCTGTTAGAACCTCGTTCAACCTTCTTCCCTTCTTCAGCTAGAATTTTGAAATCTATAACACTTTGAGACAATTCTGATCTTGCTATCTCTTCTTCCTGACATTTATGCTTGAGAACAGAATTCTCTTCCCCGAGTTTCTCAAGCTTTCTCAAGGCCAAGAAGAATTCACTTTTGAGATCGAACTCAACCTTTTCATTTCTTTTCAAATTTATATGTTCCTTTGATAGATCCTTCTCCAAGCTGTTAGGCTCTTTTTGGAGTGACCTGCTCTGATACCAATTGAAGAACATGAACTTATACTGAGAGGGGGGTGAACAGTATAAGACTTAACCATTTAATAATTTTAAATTCAGATAGCAATGGCATCAACATGATATTAAACAAGACAGAAAGCATCACACATAGAAGACTCATTTTAACGTGGTTCACCCGTAAAGGCTGGGCTACGTCCACAAAACTTTTCTCTAAAAGTTTATTTCAAATTCTTTGGGAAACCTTCCCAATTACAATGTTTATGAGCCTCTCGCTCAAAGGAGATACCTTCCCCTAACTCTGCTCCGGCTGGTGATCCTCTAGAAGACCTCTGCCTCTTCTGCCCTTAGCAAGTGGAACTCTATCCACAGAAGACACCTGTCTTCCCTGCTCTGGCTGGAGACCTCTGTCCTCAACTCTGTCACCTCAAAGCTGGTCCTCGAATTTGCACCAAAACATAGTCCTTCGGTCTGGTACAAATTGTCCTCTTCCTCTGTTCTACAAGACACAGTCCTTCGCTCTTATTGCGCAATTACAGCTGCACTCGATCGAACATCGACCTTTGCACCTCTGCGCAAACACAGCAACATACAACACTCTACGATCGAACTTCTCACAGTACGCATCAACTCGCCACTTCTACGCTAATTGCACTGTTATGGCTGCATCTCGCACACTTCGCACAAATCGACTCGACTCGACTCACTCTCTTGCGCACAGCAGAATTCACTTGCGCAAATTCGATACTCACATTCGATACCTTGAAACTCAAAAATAGTCCTCCTTTTATAGCATTAATTCATGATCAAAAACTTAATCTTTAGTCGGCTGTTACCCTAAAGATCGTCGGTTGCAAAACCCTAAACTGCGTCGGCCCAGATTTAACTCTGTCGGCTCAAAGTTAACTCTTGTCCTTCAACCGCCTCTGGAACTCACCTGTAGCTTCTACCGTGAAACTACAACATGTCACGATATCATGACATTTTTGCAACCATACACTACTTCTATGGCCTTTGTCACGATATCGTGACACCTTTGCCTTTGCTCGACTTGCCTTTGTGCTTTGTCACGAAATCGTGACACCTTTGCCTCTTGTTGACGTCATCTTCACTCCTGTCATGAAATCGTGACACTTTAGTCTTCATGGCCTTCCTCTCAGCTTTTGTCATGAAATCGTGACACTTTTTCCGTCATCTTCACTCTAAAATCTTTTCCCTCCCCACAATCATGAAATCTGACCTTTCCCTTAAGCTTTTTCTAAAACATGTCACAAATCGTGACGCTTTCGCCTTCAAGCTCTTCCTTCTTCAATTCGTCATGAAATCATGACGCTTCTTCGAACTTCTACTATTTCTATCTAAATCGTGACACTTTCTCCATTCAAACTTTCTTCAACCTGTCATGAAATCATGACGCTTCTCCTTTCACTCTTCCCTTTGTTGCATGTCGTGAAATCACGACGCTCTCACTTCGAGCTTTTCAGCATGTCACAAAATCGTGACACCTCAACTTGACTTAATGTCCAAAAGACATCCTCACTTGAACTTTGCATCATGTCGCAAAATCATGACTTCTCGAATAATTTCTCTCTCTTCGATCTTGTCACGAAATCATGACTTCACACTTACTCTCTTTTTCAAATCATGTCATGAAATCGTGACACTTTTGCCAGATACTTTCTCTCTCCTCAAACATGTCGTGAAATCGCGACAGCTTTTTCCAGCCGCCTGCATACTTTTTCTTACTTGTCTTTTTCTTGATCTTTTTGCAACTCGGGCTACTCTGATCTTCGTGGAAACTTACTGTCCAAACTGAAACCTTCATCAAAACACATTCTTTGACATCAAACCAAAATGCTTCAAGATCTTCTTGACATCAATGACAACATCTACACTTAGAGCAAAGGCAATGTACCCAAGGTACCCAAAATTGCCAACAATTTAAACTATCATTATTAAACACATGACTGAAAGAAAATTTGTAGAAAAGTAAGCACATAATTGAAAGCAAATTGCAGAAATTTAAGCACACTTGCAGAATTATATAAAGCAAGAATTTGCAGGAATTACACACATACACTATACAAAAATAAATAAAGTAGGAAAACACACTTTCAAAAATAAAATAACATGAAATAAACAACATAAATAATGATAGCAACAAAACAGGGGAGGAATACTACCTAGAGTGGGCTCGAGCTTCTACAGACATCTGCCCAACTAATTCACATAATCACTCTTTCGAACATGCAAATAACAAAAATACTCGAGACTTTTTTTTTTAAGCGAAAAACCCCTTGTGGGGCTGCCTTGGTCTAAGAGACCACGAACAGGGGGTTCTACACCATCAAAGTCACCCGGGAGTCGCACTCGACCCTGCCCGCACCAACATTATCAATTGGATTTTGGATACCCAATTTAGCTTTTTGGTAGGGTGGAGATTTGAACCTGGGACCTCTCTCGAAGGATTTCCCTTTCCTCCCCAACTCACCTACAACACCTGGGTAAAATACTCAAGACTTTTATTAAAATAATACAGTACAAATTATTGTTTAGGTTTGGGATTGTTTGCTTCAGGAGTGGCCTATGTTTATTCAGAATGCAGTCATCCCCTATCACAAATTTAGATTGTGCTAAAATTAATCACTTTGACACAATTCACTATGGAGGGTGCATGCTTAAATTTAATTAAACATCTAATAAAAGAGCAACCATGCTAAAATTAATTATTTTGAGATAACTATAGTGCTCCCTATGTTTATACAGCAATATTTGTCTAATTTTATACACTATCTTCAATTCAAACAGTCAACGCACACTTTATTTCATCGGATATAAGCGTTGATCAGCCTGTCGCTAGAATATAGGCACCTTTTTGACCTATTGTCGAGATAAAGGTACCACATATATATCAGATGATAGACGCTTGCTCTATCATCGAAAGGCAAACATCGTCTGACCTGTTGCTAGGAGACAAGCACTTGTCTTGTTTACTAGGAGATAGGCACTTTCCTTCCGTTGAAAGATATGTGCCTTTCGGTCTACGACTAGGATATAGACATCGTACCTTAGAAAATGTGGATGACTCACTCTCATGCCGCTATCTGCATTGAATCACCCATCATTCCTTAATCACATTAGAAATTTTATTCGATGTCAGGTTCGTGTGGGACCTCGACTTAAAGGTGCGAAAAAAGTAATAAAATATTGCATCTACACATATTTTCCACTAAAAACACCCGTTAAGCATAATACATCATTTTATATTAAATGCATACAATAATTTCATAAAAATACATTTCAAATATAATAATGTAGCACAAATATCCCATTAAAACATAAAAAAATGATCATTTTCAATGCTCATCATCCCCTCATGCCTAATTATTGTCACATCCTCATGGCACCTGTTGTTGATAATTCTCTATTTTAACAATATCCTGCCAGTAATCCCTATTCTAGTGTTTTCTCTCTTAGGATGTGGCCTTATATCTTTGTCATGCTTATACTTGCCACGCTATTTTGGCTGGTTAGAACCTGCTCTTGTTTCAGGTGCTTTTCTATGCTTACGTTGTAGACGATGGCTGTGCCCTTCCCTTGTTTTGGGTGCTTTTCCTGTATGTCATCCCTGATTATCTATTTTATTCTTCTCCTTGAGTCTCGTGAATGTGGTTGCATTATTTTGGAAAGCAGGTTTAGCCTGCTTCCAGTAAAAATGTTATGTAGGAAGTCGATCCATAGTGGCAAATTTTGGCATATCCCATGACAAAAACTAAGATATGTCAAATACTTGGGCTTTAAATAATTTTGCTATCTTTATATTGAGCATCATATTGTCTATTTCATTATCCTCTTCAACATCAGGAAATAAATATTCAGGTGCTCAAACCAGTGATGGCATCATTGGTTCCTTGTTGAATATATCCATCTTCTGAAGATATTCCTGCATCCCTAAGGGATGTCCATCCACTAAACCATACAGGCTCTAAAATTGATTTAGTCGGGTAGGGTTAATGGTGATGTCTATCTCTCTAGTCATTCATTGGTGAGTCTTTCACTCTTTCTTAGCCTTCTTCAAGCTTTCCTTAAGCTCCTAGAATTGCTCCCAGCGACTAGCAAAGACTTGCATGGATGCAACTCATTATTCATATGAGTTTGGGTTTGGTTGCACCTTATTTTTTTGGGGTGCCCTCCTAGACCTAGTCTTTGGCCTCCTCTATGACAATATTTTCACCTTGGCTTTGGGCCATAACTTCTTGGTTGGTTGTGGATCTTCAGCATCAATGATTAACATCGAGGGACCAATCACTACCTTCCTCCATGGAGGTGGTATTTCTTGGACATTTGAAGATTCTGTATCTTGCACATCATGATCCATTGGTGTATCAACATAAGGTTTGGCTATGGGTTGTGTGTCATATTGACCAACTGTGGTGTGGTCAACTAATGGATGATCAGCTAACTATGCAACCATTAAAGGATTGGTTGACTCTTATGATTGGTCCACATCATGTTCCTTCTCCTATCCAACTGGTCCCTGATGACACCAGTTATACCCGAGAGATCCCTAGGCTCATACTTATTTGAGAGCATGAATAGTCGAAGGTTATCCCATGGTGTCATCTACTCTTTTTTACTAGATTTGATCTGTGTTGCAAATAGGCACTATTATCTATTTTTAAACATGTCGAAGCATGCGATTGTATACGTTCATATAGGGCACATATATTTCGATAACTAACAGTAATTACATGTATCTACGTAATTAATTTTTAAATCATGTACAAGATTTAGATGGGTATCGTTACAACCTCCTTTTGTATGTCTGATTGGTACCACATGGCAGTTTGTAACTTTGGGAGTTGCATGATTGGAAAATAGTTTTGTGGAGCATGTGCTAGCATATTACACAAAAATATTTTCTTAATGATAATCATGGACATACATAATAGAAAAATTAGTACATACCTGGGTGGTTTTCTATGAATCATGATATGCAAAAGTCGGTGGTGTAATTTGATTTGATCGATGCATGACAATAGTGTCTCCGAGATGAATGAATAGTGTACGTGTTTTTCATGAGGGACAATCACATCAAAAGAATGTCATCGAGTACTGCATTTTTATTAGTTTCAAGGCCTCATGCAAAAATTGAATAAAACAAGAATATTTTATTTTACCATGGGATGACACACATCCCTCCTTGGAAGTTGATTTATTCGTGTTTCGAGAGTATGCATGGGTCACCGATGGGAAGATGTGAACTTCAACGATCAAAAACCAAAAAGAAAATGGATTTCATCATTGAAAATAAAAACAGACATACTTTGGTTTGTGAAAATTTTTGACTTTGAATGCGCATGGATTTTAGCACCATCATGGATTTGACTGCTTCTTCGATGCTGAAGATAGGAGTCATGACTGCATTGGAATACATACACCTTTATTTGTGTGGAAGATAAGCACTTGGTCTCTGCTCCATGGATATAGGTGTCCCTTTTGACTAGAATACATGCATCTTACTTTGACCCACTGGATACAGGCACTGTTTGTTATTGTGAATACAAGCACCTTCATTATGACTTTTGGGATACAAACACCGTCTATTATTAAGAATAAATCTCTTTATTATGACTTTTTGGATACTGACACCTGTAAAATATATTATTTTTAAATACAAACGCTTTTTTTTATAATTATAATACATACATATTTTTTATAATAATAATACAAACATATTTTTTTATAATAATAATAGAGGTGCCTATTGTATATGGGAGATAGGCACCTTATGTAGAATATATGATCCTTCAAAATTTTGTGGATATAGGCACCTTTGTTGTGTTTGGGATATAGGCACCTTATCTTTGACAAAAAGGCAACATTCATTGGATTGACCTGAAGATAGACACCTTTCTTCGATCTGAATATAGGCATTTCTCCTTGGTGACAAAGTCAACATCCGCTTCATTGACCCGTATATAGGCATTTTATTTTGTTAGGAAGTGAACACATGTACACATATTCGATTGTAAGTGCCACTCTCCTAGTGGGAGGTTGGTGTTTTCTTCATTCATCTATCCTCCTAGAAAGAAAATAAAATGCAGGGCACCGTGGGCATGTGCTTGATAGGCCTAGTTTGACTCGATTGTCTACAGATTGTATTCAGGGTTGTGTCCTACAAAATTAAACACACAAAATACACATAAAAATAAAAATAGGAATCGTGGCCTATTCTTGATAGGCCTAAGTTACCCAGATTGCCTACAAATTGCATTCAAGGCACATAATTTTGTAAAACAATAAATAAAAACAAAAATAAAAAACATATGCTAATTAAAAATAATAATATATAATATTTTTTACGAAAACATATGCATTCGTCAACTACTATTTTTTTTTTTTATTGCAATGGCGTCTCCCCCATGCTTGCTTCTAATTTGATCGTATAGATTGGAGGTGCATGATACAACCGTAAGCAATAGTTATTGACTATCAACACAATGTTACTGCCATTAGTGGTTCTAATACAGACAACACCATTGTTTTTTATATTGACCACTTCATACGGAACCATACACCTCTGCATGAGCTTCCCTTTTTGCTCCTGGAACCAAGAATCGTAAAACAATGCCCTATATCCCTCTCTAAATTATTTTGGTTGTATGTGGCAGTCATTCCACCTACCCTCTACTTTTGCATGATTTCTATGCTCTGTAACACATCTTGATAGTATTCATACAACTGTTTGAGTTATTGAATACATTCCTTTTGTGCAACATCCAGATTCAGGTTCAATTCTGCAATAGTCTACAGGGTTTTAATTTCACTCTTTTGACATCATTATATTTTTATTGTACACCAATTGCAATGGTGTAAATCCCATGGTGGTTTTCTAGGTAGTGCGATATGCCCAAACTGCTTTCGATAGGTGATTTGCCTAGTAATTTTTGTGTTGTTGTACCATTTTGGTAAGAATGTTCTCCAACTCTTGATTCATGATCTCCACCTACCCATTTACTTGTGGATGATAGGGGTTAGTTTTATTGTGCTAGATTTGATACTACTTCATCAAGTCCTGAATCATATTCAAGGTGAACTGGCCCCCCTGGTCAGTGGTAGTTTCCCTAGGAACACCAAAACTGGTGAAGATTGATTTGTACAAGAAATTGGCTACAGTTTTTTCTTTCATGTCCCATAGTACCTGCACTTCAACCCATTTAGTCACAAAGTTAGTACAAATAAAAATATACATTTTTTTGCCTGACTATGGATTAATTGGCCCAAAAAAATCCATTCTCTGCTTATTGAATGGTTTAATATGCACATGGAGCTAAAGTGACATCTTATCTCGAAGAGTTGGTCTACCCATTAGTTGATATTGATCACACTGGCTAACATGTTTGGCTGCATCTTGAAATAAAAAAAGCTAGAAATACCCAACCTGCAAATTTTTAAATGCGGTCCTCCTTTCGACTAAATGTCCACTGTATGGTTCATCATGGCAAGCCTTTAGAATTTCTACGGTTTCATTTTTTGCATCACACCTACGCATGATTTGATCAAACATGATTTTAAATAGGCATCCACCAATAAATGAGAAGGTTGCACTCTTCTCAATCAAAGTTTGAGCTTCTCGGGGTGAGAGTGTAGGAGATATTTTATCGATGGCTAAGTAATTAGCCATATCTACTTACCATGGAATCTTTTCATCAAGAGCAAAGAGATGCTCATCCAAAAATTGGTCTTTAGTGGTAGTGTGGTCCTAAGATATTAACCTGGAGAGAAAATTTACAAAAACATTATCCCTGTCAGGTTTGTCAACAATGATTACATCAAATTTCTACAGAAGTAAAAACCACCTAATAATTCTACCACTTATTGCATGTTTATTCATCAGACACCTTATGGTTGTATGATCTGTGTGCACAAATATTTTATAACCTATGATATAGTGGAAAATTTATTGATAGTGTGAACTACTGTAAGAAACTCTTTTTTTGTGACAATATAGTTGAACTCAGCACCTGTACGATGTTTATTGACATAATAGATGACATAAAATTCATCTCAATCCTTCTATCCTAATGCTACAACTATAGCATTGTTGGATGCATCAGCATAAATATGAAAGGGGAGGTTCCAATTTTGACCTCTTAGCATAGGAGTAATCATCAGATTATCTTTTAAAATTTGAAATGCTTGCTCACACTCAATATTATTGGTCAATAGTGTATGCAAATGTTTGGTAGTTTTTATAAAATATTGGATAAACCGCCTATAATATCTAGTAGAGCCTAGAAAACTACATATATCTCTTTGAGTTTTGGGAGTAGGCAGATTTTTAATTACTTCAAATTTTCTTTTGTCCACCTTGATCCCTTCCACAGAGATGTGATGTCCTAAGACTATCCCTTCTTGCATCAACATAAAATATTTTTTGTTACTAAGGGACAAGTTTGTTTCCTAACAACACTAGAGTACTTTCTCTAGATTAGTTGTAGCTTCTTCAAAAGTTTCACTATAAACAGTGAAATCATCCATATAGATTTCTATAGTCTCTCCGACCATGTCTGAAAGATGCTAAGCACCAACCTTTGTAAGGTGGTAGGTGTGTTACATAGCCCAAATGGTAAGACTTGGTAAGCAAAACTCCCCCATGGACAGGTAGAAGTGGTTTTATCCTGGTCTTCATACCCTATTTGAATTTGATTATATCCACTAAACCCATCAAGAAATGAAAAATATTTCCATCCTACTAAGGTGTTGAGGATTTGGTCAATAAATAGTAGAGGAAAATGGTCTTTCCTAGTGGCTTTATTTAACATCCTGTAATCAACACAAATTTGCCACTTGCCATTTTTCGTGGGCACCACCACTAAAGGTGATACCCATTGACTATACGATATAGGATAAATAAATCTATCTGACAAAAGCTTTTGTAATTTAACTTTGACTATTTCTTTCATTGTTGGTTCATTCTCCTTTGAGGCTGTCTTACTGGTCTTACATTATCTTCCAAATAAATTCTATGCATGCAAAATTTGGGTGCAATCCCCCTCATGTCTTTATAATCCCATGCAAAAGCAGTTTGATGGTTGACTAGTATTTATTTTAACTTATCTTCTTGAACAGTTGACAACACATGGTCAATGTTCAACATTCTACCAAGTGGTACTTCTATATTTTTGACATGATTCTCCTTGCTACCTACAAGTGGAGATTCTATAGGAGTCTATGAGGATCCCCCTTGGAAAATTTTTGTTATGACTTGATCTTCATTGGTGTCATCCTCTACCTCATCTACAACCATTATTTATTGAAGTATTGGTAAGGTATCCATATTTAAGACTTCACAATTTGGTTCTCCCAAAATATTAGTGGACTGTGCAGGTAGATAAATTATTAAGTTTTTGATATTCTATCCATCCGAGATTGTCATTTATCCTATCTTACAACTTATATAAGCATCAGTTGTGGCCAACCAAGGATGACCTAATATAAGTGGATAACCACCCAATCTAGATCTAGATAATAAGACTAGAAAATCTATCGGATACTCCCATGCATCCACTGTTACAATCACATCTTCCAACATTCCCTCCGAGAGTACTGTAGATCGATCAACCAATTAGAGAACTGTTTTAGTTGGCTTCATATTTGTGAGTTGTAGTTTTTGCATGGTTTCTTAGGGCATGACATTTATTATAGCCCATACATCTATAAATATGTTGTGTAACTGTAAGCCCGCAATTTGGATTCTTAGCACTGGGCTTCGTTAATCAGAGTACTTGGGGTGGTAAGTGTTATCTACCATTAAACTAGCCAACTGACCTACCACATTAATTGCTTTTGATGGTTTTCTTCTTGGTTTCTTCAGACATAACTCTTTAGTGACCTTCGTGTAGATTGGAACATCTCGTATGGATTGATGAAGGGGAATCATGACTATGAAGTTTTTTAATCCTTCCATGATGTCAAATTTTGGCTGCATTGGCTTTTTAGGTTATTATAGTCTTTTTGAAAAGGGTGTAACCTATTAATTTTTGTATTTTTTAATAGTTACATTTTCTTCCACCTCCTCTATCAAAGGTGATTGTTATTCTACCTCTACTTCCACATCATCTTCATCCACTACAGGAGGAGTTGGATCTACTCCTAATTACCTACCCGATCTAAGTTGTACAAGGTTGCAATCTACTCTAATATGATACATGAGGAACATATCCTTGCCTACCTGATAGGTGGGTTGATTTATCTTGTTGTTCATATTTGGAGTTGGTTGTGCAAGTGGTTGATTTTCCCTAGAAGTAGGAGGTGTTGATTAAATAGGTTGTAGTGGGGCTTGAGTTGTGTTTTGTGGAGGTGAAGTCCATGCATTATAATTTCACCACTATGGTCCAGGTTGCTTGAGTTGTGTTTTGTGGAGGTGAAGTCCATGCATTATAATTCCATGGATACACAGTGTAAGGAGTAGATCCTTGGGTGACATTCATCCAAGGTGCTTACCCCATCATCCCATATTGGGTGGTTGAGTTTGCCCTTGGTTCATAAAATTGGACCCCCCATAGGGTGGTCCTCCTCCTAGCACATTATTTCCTACAGGAAATTGTTGTTAGTTTCTCTTGTTACCCACAAAATACATTTTTTCTACTTCAAGTTCTTTTATGTTTGTTATTTGTGGGCACAACCTTGTTTTATGGTTTGTTGACAAATGGCACACACCCTTACTTTATTTTTTGGACACTCATTCTTACGGTGTTTTCTTCTACACCTTGGGAAAAAGAAGGTCAATGCTACTTTAGTTTCTTAATTTTATTTTTTTTCTAAATTAGGAGTGTATCTAATTGAAGTGCAAGAGATGATAACATATCACTCTGCATGTCCTCCAAAATATTACCTATTTATACCTTATTTATAGAGGTTGTGGTTTTTATGACTTGGTTGATGGGTTTACCTTTTATTCTTGAATAATTTCAACATAATTGTCAAATATCTGGTATTTTATGTTGGTAAATATTACCTCTTGATAATAATTTAAAGCTTCCAAGGATTCATTTGTGATCCCCCTTAAGAATATGCTTCTTAAGGATTTCTCACCTAGTTTTGCGTGGGGTGATTGTTGAAGATTGAAGTTAAATTTGTCCCAATAATATTCCAATGAGTCTTCCTCTCTTTGGGACATATCTAAGACTTCTTCCTAGCATCTTGTGCCCTACCAAAGTCTTGGTATTTTTCTAGGAAGATTTTTTCATATACTCCCTGGTAGCAATATGTTTATTTCCTAAACCGATGAACCAACGTAGTGCTAAATCATCTAGTGTAGAGGAAAATAATTTAAATTCTTGGGCATTTGATTTGTAGTCCATTGATATGCAAAGTACATTAGATTTGAAAAGGAATAGATCAGGGTCCTTAGTTGGTAGTCCCCTAAAATTAGGAAGATGTGTGGGAGAGACGTGTTTCATTTTAGTTTTTCCTCTATGTTCCTCAATGAGAAAATTAAAATTGGTTGAAGCCTCTTCCACCTCAACCATATTTTTTTATTGGAACCAACAATTATATTCAATAAAAAAATAAGAGAGTTTACAATAAAAAGGGATCTAGAAAAATCACAGCTTAGGGCGCAAGGCCACCCAAAAAATGAACATCGTAAAGACCTGAGACCAAAAACAAAACCATCTCCTAAAAGGGTGAATAAACATAATAACTAAATAAAGAGATCCACTCCAAGAGGAGATCAACACCTATTGTGGGCACTGATAGAACAAATCGATGCTAGAAAATGTCACCCCTCAACCTACTATGCCAAGACCTCAAAGAAATAGAGGGACCTTAGGATGGAAGGAGGTTAGGCGAAGCCACGTTGATAGTGCACAAAGCCTCACACCAAAACCTAACAAGATTTATCAAATGTGCCAACTCATGAGTCATATGAGCAATCCAAGTATATGAGGTAGAATGATTTTGTCATCTCTCATTAAGTTTATCAACACCAGGGGAAACATAACTAAGTAGCTGATAAATCAAGGAATAAGAGTAGTTCTTGAAAGAAGTATCCATATTCCAACACTAATCCCTCCACCAGGTACTTGGGGGTTGAAGGATGAGCTTATGAAGCATGACATCAGGTATGAGCTCTTGAATATTAAGAATAGAAGGAAGATATGAATTCTAAAGATTAAATTTCCATTTGAGATTAGGCCAAGGAATCTAGTCTTGAGAGTGCACTAAATCATTAATATAGCAGATTACCTTACGAAACAACCTCAAAGTTTTAATCCCCGGCATATCAGCAAGAAGAATTGAAGAGTTAGAAATAATAGGAGACCGCCATATATTCTGAGAATTGAATGGAAGACCATTATGAAAAACATCACCAATCCAATGAAGATGAGGTTTCATTGCCTTAAAAGCTCACAAAATACTTTTAACAACAAAGGAACCCTGAATATTAACTGGAGCAGAAGTAATGATGAGAGTATGGAGGCCAATATTAGCCCAAGCTTTGCACCCATAAGGTAGCCCTAAATAAATACAACGACAAATAAAAAACTTATAGGATTTAGGGCATTTAATAGCTTTAACTACCCACTTAGCACACGTAGAAATGTTTTGCCTGTAAATGTCAATGATGTCCATTCCACCCTTATTAGTAGACATGCAAAAAATATCCCAAGCAACTCGATGAAAACCACTAAAATTCTTTCCCTTGGTCCAAAGAAAATCCCTAAGGAGTCTGGCCAACTTATTATAGAGGGGGTCCAACAGGAAGAGTAATAAACATGGGTGGCAATAAGAATCTTTGTGCAAACTTGAAACTTGTTGGTAAGAGAAAGGGGATGCGAGGCCTAACAAGAAATCTTCTTTTCAATTTTGTCAATGACATACTTCCAGAGTTCAGAGGGTGAGCTATCAAAAGCAAAGGGGATTCCTAAAAACTTAAAATGAGCACCCTTTTGAAGCCAATGCCATGAAAAATGTCTAAGCCAATTAGGCATGGAAGAATAAGCAAGGTGGAAACAAAGGGACTTAGACCACTTGATGTTGGAACTTGAGATCTTACAAAAAGTGTCCAAACAAGCCAAAGTAGTTGAAACTGAAACCTCATCCGCATTGATAGTGAGAAAATAATCATATACAAAGTGCCCATTAATAAGTTGGATGGACATATCAGACAAAAGAATACATTTGATTAACCCCTTAGACACTTGATTGAAAAGAAGATAACTAAAAACTTTAGTAATAAGGATGTAAAGTGAGGGGGCTAAAGGACAACCTTGGTGAATAGAATGAAATAAACCAAAATCCTTTGACCTAAGTCCATTAATAGTAAGACAAGCTGAAGCATCAAAAAACAACATACTGATAGCCCTGATAAAAAAGGGGCCAAAGGCGAGAGCTTGGAACATGGCGAGAATGAAAGGCCACTCAATATGATCATAATATTTCTCAAAGTCGAGTTTAAGGAAAAGGGGCTTTTGGCCAAAGATATGATCCTATTCTAAACCTTCCCAGACAAAAATAAGAGTATCCAATATGTAACGCCATTTAATGAAGCCTATTTACTCTGGTCTGATAATCATAGGGAGAATGTTGCAAATATGGAGAGCTAAAGATTTAGCCAAAATCTTGTAAGAGAAATTAAGCAGAGTAATAGGTCACCAACTGGTGATGAGCTCAGGATTACCCACTTTAGAAATAAATTTAATGTTTCCATGATTGATAATATTACCCAAATAATTATTGGCTAATGCTTCATTGTAGACATTGAGCATATCAGGCCAGTAAAATTCCAAGTGGATTTATAAAATTCACATAGAAAGCCATCAAGACCAGGGGACTTGTCATATGACATAGTCATAAGAGCATTATGAAGCTCATCAAGTGAAAGAGGAGCCTCAAAAAGAAGTTTATCACAAGCAAACAACTTAGCAGGAATAACATCAAGACACTGTTGGAGCACCATCCAACATTCTAGAGAATACTGTTGAGCTTGAAAAATAAGCTTATAATGATCCACAAAGGTTGAAGCAATACCAGTAAGAGAAGTCAATCTACCATGAGAGACTTGAATAGCCTTGATCTAAATCCTGGCTTGCTTGGAATGAAGAGACTTGAAAAAGGCTTTGGACAAGCGATCATCAACCCTCAACCAGTGTAAACGAGCCCAAATCTAAGCCCCGTGGCTTCATGTCATTCATGGACTATAAGCTGGTGGCAAAGATCAAAAAACTTGGTTTGCAATTATCAATCATACGGATCATTTTCCAACAACCATAAATTTCGTTGATACTCCTTTGTAATAGCCAAATGAGTATGCTTTCTAACATGTGCCACCTATTTTCCAAAATACCGTATGAAAGAGGTAGTATGAGCAATTGCTTCATTCCACTAAGAAATCTAACTGATAGAGTTAGTAGGCCGAGGTAATAAATTCCATATTCGCTCAATTGCAATAATGGTTCAACCATATTTTCAAATAGTGCAGGTTCTACACTAACTACTTTTAAAGCTTCTAACAAAGTGTTACACTTGTTTCATTTGCCTTCTAATAATGTTCCTAAATATAAATTTTAAATAGTTCCCTCTTCCACTTCTTTCCACAGTTAGGTGTTCAATGAATCTTTAGATATTTTCTTTTTCCCTAATTATTTCCACCTTGGATCAGTTTTAAAGAAAGTTTGTCTGAATGTTGGAATACTATGCCAAGGTGTTTCAGGTGGAGATGATGGTGCAACTTTAGGAAGTGTTTTAGATTCTTCATAAGGTTTTTCAGAAGGTGGTTCAATTATTTTTGGAGTAATTTTTCCTTTTCTAACAAAGCGTCCGTTCGATCCTCTTAATCGTAGTGGACTCATACAATATCGAATAAAGGATCTATAGGCAAGCTAATATGAATTGTAAGTTTCAGGTTTGAATGACTTATAGATTATGAATAATATAGTTGGTACTCCCCGACAACGATGCCAAAATGGTGAGTAGAAAATGTTGTTTTTGAAAACTGTTATTTTGCTTCCATTTAATTTTATCAATTTGGGAGTTTGTAAACTTGTTGAGTACCGATGCAAAATATATGCTTGTAGTAAATTGGGATATGAGTCCTATGTGTCACTTGGTTTGATGAGGATGTGTTGTTCATGTAGTTTAAGTTCATCCAAACCAATAATAATTAAGTAGAAAAAATAAACATTAACTTAAACTACAGGAAACATAATTTAAACTATCATTATACAACACATGACTAAAAGGAAATTTGCAGAAAAGTAAGCACACAACTAAAAGGAAATTGCAAGAATTTAAGCACACTTACAGAATTAAATAAAGTAGGAAGTTGTAGGAATTAAACACATTGTGCAGAAATAAATAAAGCAAGAAAACACACTTGAAGAAATAAAAGAACATGAAAAAACAACATAAATAATAATAGTAAAAAAATAGGAAAGAAATACTGCTTGAAGTGGGCCCAAGCTCCTGCAGACATCCGTCCAACTAATTCACACAGTTACTCTTCCGAACACGTGAATAACACTCGAGATTTTTATTAAAATAATGTAGTACAAATTATTGTTCAGGTTCATGATTGTTCACTTTAAGGGTGGCTTGCATTTTATATAGAACGCGATTGTCCCCTATTACAAATTTAGACCTTGCTAAAATTAATCACTTTAATGCAATTTGCTATGGCAGGCACATGCATAAATTTAATTAAATATCTAATAAAAGAGCGACCATGCTAAAATTAATTCTTTTGAGATAACTATAGTGATCCCTATATTTATACAATAACATTTGTCTAATTTTATGCACAGTATTCAAGTCAAATAGTCAATGCGCATTTTATTTCACCAGATATAAGCACTAATTGGCCTATCGCTAGAATATAGGCACCTTTTTGGCTTGTCTTCGAGATAAAGGCACCACATACAACCCTTTTTTTTTCATTGAAAGTTATCACTTTTTCGATCGTTGAACGATAGGTTCTTGCTCTATCATTGAAAGACAGGTGCCTTCTGAGCTATTATCAGGAGACAAGCGCTTGTCTTGTTTACTGGAAGACAAGAAATTTTCTTTCACTGGAAGATAGGCATCTTTCAACTTGCAATAAGGATACAAGTGTAGTATCTTAGCGAATGTGGATGCCTTGCTCCCATGTTGCTATCTCTGTTGAAGCACCCATCATTCCTTAATCGCATTAGAAATTTTGATCGATGCCAAGTTTGCATGGGACCTCAACTGAAAGGTACAAAAAATATTAAAATACTGCATCTACACACATTTTTGACTAAAAACACCCATTTAGCATAATACATCATTTTTTATTAAATGCATACAATAATTTCACAAAAAATACATTTCGAATATAATAATACTGCATAATTATCCCATTAAAATATCAAAAAATAAGCATTTTTCGAAGCTTATCATCCCCCATACCTAATTATTGCTACGTCCTTGTCACACCTGTTGCTAATAATTTTTTGTTTTAGCAACAACCTACCAATAATCCTTGTTCCAACATTTTCTCTCTCAAGTTCTGGTCTTGTCTCTCTCTTTGTCATTCTTACGCTTACCATGCTGTTCTGGCTAGTTGGGACCTGCTACTGTTTTGGGTGCTTTTCTATGCTTACTATGTCATAGAGGCTGGTTGGGCCCTTCCTCTGTTTCAAGTGCTTTTCTTGTATGCTACCCCTGTTTATCTATTTTCTCCTTCTTGAGTCCCATGAACGTGGTTGCCTCCTAAAATATAGGTTCAGCTTGCTTCCAGTAAAAATATTCTGTAGGAAGTCGATCTACAGTGGCAAATTTTGGTATTTCCCACGATGGAAACTTGGATGTGTCAAATACTTGGGATTTCAAAAATTTTGCTATCTTTGGGTTGAGCGTCACCTTGTTTGTGTCATTCTCCTCTTTAGCATCATGCAATAAATATTCAGGTGCTCAAATAAGTGATGGCATCATTGGTTCCCTGTCAAATATACCCATCTTCTAAAGATACTCTTGCATCCCTGAGGGATGTCCATCCACTAAACTATACAGGTTCCAAAACTGATTTAATCGGGTAGGGTTGATGGTGATGCTCGGCTCTCTGGTCATTCGTTGGTGATCCTTTCACTCTTTATTAGACTTCTCCAGGATTTCTTTAAGCTCCTATAATTGCTCCTGATAACTGGTAAAGACTTACATGAATGCAATCCATTGTTAGGAAACTACTATTAAAATAAATCTCACTCACACAAAATACTAAAAAATAACTGAAATACATCAAATAATTGAATAACACTATGCAAAAAATAATTGCATAATTGAAACAATATCACAAATAACTCAGAATCATAGGATTCTTGGAGGGGGAAACCTCATTAAATATTTTATTAACTTGCAAAAATATACATTTGTACATGGCTCCATGTCTTTTAAAAAGAAATCTATATGCATTCCTACCTAAAGGCTCGAGAGTTGGCTTACATGCAAAATACCACTCGAGATAGAATCTTGTACCAAATGTAGGTTACAATCTTGATAATGGTTACATGAGATGGCACCCCTTGGCTAGGTTCCTTACCACATACATTATAAAATATTACAAAATAACATTATAATAGAATCTCTCACGTTGGAAGTGGGTCATTACATAAGCTAATGAGAATTACAAAATAAAGTTAGGATGAGATCCTAACATGTCCTTCCCCTTCAAAAAGCTTTGTCCTCAAAGTTGAAGATGAGGAAACTGATGGAGAGACTCCCATGTAGTATCTTTTGCCTGAAGTCCATGCCACTGAACAAGGACCTCAGTAATGATGTGGTTGCAGAGAGTGTGAGTCCAATGATCCAATAATTATTGAAGCTCAAGCAAGTTATAACCTTCTTCATTCAACTATGGGAGTGCATATTGAACCTATACCTAAGTGCCCATAACCTTTTTGAGAGAGGAGACATGAAAAATAGGATGGAGCTTTAAGGTAGGTGGGAGGGCCAATTTGTAAGCTGTGGTACTAATCCATTGTAAAACTTGATAGGGCCCATAGTATTTTACAATAAGTTTCTAGCACCTACAAAGTTGGAGGGATGACTGTTTGTATGGTTACAAGCAAAAGAAAACCATATCACCCACATCAAAGCTGCGCTCAGAATGGTGTTGGTTAGCTTGTTGGCGCATTCGATTTTGGGCCATTTAGCTTTAGCTGGTGGAGGATATTGATGTGTTGGCTAAGAGTAGTGTCGAGGGAATGGACCTTGGAGTTGCTCAAAATTTAAGAGGAAGACATGAGTGGAGGGTACCCTTAAACTACCTCAAAAGGGGTAACCTTGGTTGTTGTTTGATAGGAAGTGTTGTACCACCATTTGGCCAAAGAAAACCACTTCACCCATTGAGTAGGATGATCATATGCAAAGCAACAAAGGTAGATCTTTAAACATTTATTGATAATATCAGTCTAACCATCTATTTGTGAATGATGTGTTGAACTTTTTTTTTTAAAGCGAAAAACCCCTTACGGGGCCGCCTTGGTCTGAGAGACCATGAACAGGGGGTTCTACATCTTCAAAGTCACCCGAGAGTTGCACCCGACCCTGCCCGCACCAACATTATCAATTAGATTTTGGATACCCAATTCAGCTTTTTGGTAGGGTGGAAATTTGAACCTGGGACCTCCCTTGGAGGATTGCCATCTCCTCTCCAAATCACCTACAACACCTGGGTTATGTTGAACTAATTTTGAGCTGATTTCTTTGCAACTTAAACAATTCTTTCTAGAAATGACTAGTAAAGGTTGGGTCACGGTTGAACATGATGGAGGTAGGCATACCACAAAAGTGGAAAATATAATCAAATAAAATTTGGGCAATGGTGGAGGTTGTGTAAGGATGGGAGAGGGAAAAAGTGAGTATACTTTGAAAGATGATCCACTACCACAAAGATAACAAATTTGCCTTTGGACTTACGTAACATTTCAATAAAATCCATGGAAATATTTGTCCAAACCTAGTCAATAATGGACAAGGGTTGAAGAGTGCCTGGAGAACACACTGTTTCACCTTTCATCCATTGATAGGTATCACAAGCCATCACAAAATCTTAAATGTCCTTTTTCATACCCTTATAGAAATAAATACGCTTAAGTAATTCTTATATTTTGAGAAATCTTGAATGGATTGTAGATGGGACAACATGTAGTTCTTTCATGAGAATTTTCCAAAGTGGATACATGTGGGGAACAACAAGGCATTGGTGGTAACGCAAATCATTACCATCCCAAGTGTAACCTAGGAAAGAAGTAGGCTTAGTGTGTAGGGAAGCAACTAAAGTTTGCAAATCAGAATCCTAAAGTACCTATTGGCATAAGGAATCAATCCATTGGGGAACATATGATGAAATGGCACACAGTATACTGAGAGCCTCAAATTGACGAGAGAGAGCATCGACCATAATATTATCCTCACTTTTATTATAGGTGATATCATAATCATATTCCATGAGTTTAGAGATCCATTTTTATTGTTCGAGGGTGGAAAACCATTGCTCCAAAAAGTATTTAAGACTCTGATGGTCCGTTTTAATGAAGAAATGATGCCTAATGAGATACGATCACCAATGGGTTATTGCATGTAAAATTGCCATCATCTCCTTGGCATAAGTGAATTTTCCAAATTATGATTGGAGAGAGCTTTACTAGTGAAAGCTAAGGGCCACCCTTCTTGCATCAACACGACACCAATACCATGACTAGAAGCATCACTTTCAATGACAAAAGATTTAGAAAAATCTGGCATGGCTAACACTGGAGTGGTGGTCATAGCATGCTTCAACTCTAGGAAAGCCTGTTAAATGGATATCGACCAAGGGAAAGAGTCCTTTAATATGTAAGTGATGGGAGCTACAATTTTACTATAGTTATGAATAAATTTATAGTAATACCCTGTAAGTCCTAAAAATACCTAAAGATCCTTGAGAGTGCGAGGTTTCGATCATCCCTAAACTGCTTGGATCTTCTTGGGATCAACTTTGATGCCATCCTTGGTGACAATTTGTCCTAAATACTCCACTTAGGTCAACCCAAAAGAAAACTTGGATTGCTTAGCATAGAATTGATGTTGTACCAAAAACTGTAGAGTCTGATCCACATGAACAAGATGCTCTTCCCATGAGCAACTATACACCCAAATATCATCAAAGAAAAATAGAATAAATTTGCAAAGGAATAAGTGAAAAAATATTGTTCATGAAAAGTGGAAGGAGCATTAGTCAAGCCAAATGGCATCACCAAAAACTCATAGTGACCTTCATGAGTACAAAAAGTAGTCTTGGAAATATCCTCATCCTTGAGCCTGATTTGATGGTACCCAGAGCAAAGGTCTAATTTGAAAAAGTAGATAGTCCCATGTAGTTCATCCGGTTATTCATCCACCATTGGAAAAAGGAAACTTATCCTTGATGGTGAGTTTATTGAGCTCATGATATTCAATACACAACCACTAGGATCCATCTTTCTTACACACTAGTAAATTTGGAGAATCCTATACTAACTTATCAATTTTGAACTTAAGAGCATGAGGATATCAATATGGTCTAATATTGGATGGTGCATTACTAGGTAACAAAGGAATAACATGGTCATGAGAGCAATGAGGTAGTAATTCTAATGGTTCAACAAAAACAAAATTGTGCTTGGCCAAAATGAGTTGCAAATCGATAGGAACGAAATCCTCCTTGGAGGGGTGAGGTTGGATTGCAAATATCTGAGCTATGACTCCTCGAGATGATTTTTTAAAAATTTCTCCATCCAGATTGAACTGGTAATTTATGAAGGCCTTGATTTTGAGCCATGGAGAGTGTGAGACTGTCCATTTTGTGAAAATTACATTCAAGTTCGACAAAGTTCCACGATATGGTTTCCAAGGTGCCCAACTATTGAGCTCCCAACATGATATCACATCCCCCTAGTTGAAGCACAAACATATATTATTTGAGCTCAAAGTCCCCAATATTTACCTTAATATTATGATATTTACCTTTGCAAGGTAAGGTCTCACCATTAGTTACCATAACCTCAAAGGAATTACATGTATGTACATAACAATTTGTCTGTTTGGCAATGCAGGGATTAATAAAGTTATGTGTACTTCCGGAATCAATCAAGATGGTAAGACATAGGTATTTGAAGTAACCCATAATTTTTATGGTTTGGGGAGTAGTAATATCAGCAAGAGCATGAAATTTTTTTAATCTCGTGGTTCATCTTGGTTTTCTTCCTTCGGTTTGGGTGAATTGGGTGCACCTATACCTACAAGAAAAAATTTCAGCACAATTGTAGCACAACCCTTGGGTGCATCGTGCATCCATTTCGGTAGTGGTTAGAAGTTTGGGTGTAGCAATGGTTGAACCAGTTTTTTGTTCATTCTGATTTTATAATCTAGGAGGAAAAGAGGGTCTAGTATGATGAAATTTAGATATCCACCTCTGAGCTAAAAATTTGGATTTGGACAAACGAGCCAACTTTATAGCCTACATCATGGATTATGATTTAGACATTGTGACCTTCGCTTGGAGATCTTCCCTCAAACCACTAGCAAAACAACTCATAAATAACCCTTCATTTAGTCCCTTAGTTTTGTTGGCCAATTTCTCAGATTGCATTTGGTAATCTCGAACTATTGAAGTTTATTTCAACTTTGTCAATTGTCCTGTAAAATAATTATACTCACTAGGACTAAAGCGAGTGAGTAATTGAGACTGAAAGTATTCCTAAGAAGGATTAGGGTTAGTGTTTTGCAACCATTGGTACCATTGTAAAGCTTCAGATTCCAAGTTGAAGGAAGCCATATGAACTCGGTAATATATGGGGATATTGTGGAGTTTAAAACATTTAGCAACATGACATAACCACCCATCCACATCCTTCCCATTAAACTTAAGAAATTCTAATTTAGGCATCTTAAAGGAAGGATCATGATCATAGCGAGGGTGAGAGTCATCTATTGCCCTTCCTTTACCTTTGTTAGAATGTGAGTGTTTAGTACAATACTTAGAATTTCTTGGACCACCTTGCAATTTGGACTCAACATCTACAAGTTGTTCTTCTATGTGGGTTCTAGAGGTATCATAATCATATATAAAATTTTGAAGATCAATATTTGAGGTGTAGACCAATTGGTTCGACGAAACCTCGTAAGGGGGGCAGAGGTTCAAGGTTCAAATATCGAGCCTCATTGAACTGAATGCTTTTCCTTTTCCTGGTGATTTCAGCGATGTAAAAGGTTTAAAATGATTATGGCATGGTGGTTATAGGGGCGGACTACGCAAAGAACTATGTGGTGGATTCCAAGGTGGAAAACATAGAATACTATGGTGGCCATAAAAACTGGACAACCTACTCGAATTCGTGGTGGCTACCGATTCCACCATGTAAATTCAAAAAGAATTCGAAGCTCTATCATCATGAATTTATTTGAGATTTGCATGCTATCAACGATGCTTTGGAGGGATTCCAATAATGAGGTGGCCTTATCTATCTCTTTTTGATGTCGACGAGTGCCACCAACCATTTTGGATAGTCTTGAACCCCTTTGACTGAATTACTATATTAGAAGTGTGGTTTTAGGAGTTACTATTTTTTTAAGGAGTCCAAAAAGTGCTTGGTTATTATATATTAAAATGATCAGCTCAAAAAGACGGTCACAATGAGCTATATCCCACAATACTGATTTTGGATATCCTAAACATTTTTTATCCTCAGTTTTGATGAGTCAGCTGGTATGGTTGATTTTTGATTCAGAGATACAGTTTAAAAGTTGGGTATTGGATCAACTATTTCGAACCTGTGTGTTCTAGTGATTGACCACCTTGTTAGTGTCCTATCTATATCTCTATCACCTGTAATGTGGTTACTTACATGATTCATGTTACTGACTTTGGGATCCTTTGTATTGTGCAGTTACTAACACTGAAAATTTTGATTCTAACCTTGACCACTTAAATTTTTTGATTGTTACAAATGACTATTACTGTCACTATCAATATGATTGTCATTATCACTAACCTGACTATTACTAACACTGACATGGATAGTACTAGAATATTTTAGACTATGATAGACACTTGCAAACTCTATCTTGACTAAAGGGTGCATGCAAGTTTGTTCTTTTGTGATAGGGAAGTCCTTCTATGTATGCTCATTTTTGTGGAGGTCATGAATGCAGGTTCAATAGAACAGGGAGATATTATTTGTTGTAGGTTGAATTTTTGATAGAATTAGGGTATGCTAGGCAGAGGAGTATGTAACACCCATAGGCCCTCTGTTATACCATAGTGATGAAAAATAGTGCTCAAACCAATTTTTAGACCACTACTGAAGGAGGATTCCACACATACCCTTGAGCACACAATATGCCTCTCTGACAGTATGAGAGGGTAATCGTTCGGGATGTTGTGTACCATGGACTATGGATGATATAAGGCTAAAAATATTTCTACTGGATAAAATGTTGTTTAAGCCTAAAATTGTCTCTCGATACACTCAAAGATGTGTGGGAGCTCATTTCGTGTGTGAGTGTTGCCTAAGGCCTTGGTATTGGAGCCTAATCACCCCTCACTTCACTAGATGCTTTATGGGCTATCTAGATTAGCCAATAACAACAACTCCTTCACGATATTTTAAAACCCCTAACACATGGTTTCTAGACTACTCAACTAAAAAAAGATTGTATTTTTTTGCTTTTTTTGGTTTTTGCTATTTTTTATTTATTTTTAAATAAAGGAAACCATAATGAAAAATGTACGAAAATTACACCTAACAACTGAGCAAGAATTATCATAGTCGTAGTAGAACTCGGCCTTGGAAAGCACTTTGATACCACTTGTTAGGAACCTACTATTAAAATAAATCCCACTCACACAAAATACAAAAAATAAATGAAATACATAAAATAACAAAACAACACTATGCATAAAGTAATTGCAGAATTGAAACAATCTCACAAATAACTCAAAGTCGCATGCCTCTTCGAGGGGGAAACCTCCTTCAATATTTCATTAACTTGAAAAAAGATACATTCGTATATGGCTCCATGTATTTTAAAGAGAAAGCTGCATGTAACCCTATCTAAAGGCTCAAGAATTGGATTACATGCAAAATGCCACTCGAGCTAGAATATTCTCCCCAAAATCGGTTACAATCTTGATAACGATTACATGAGATGACACCATTTGACTAGGTGCCTTACTTTCCACATACATTACAAAGTATTACAAAATAACATTATAATAGAATCCCCCACGTTGAAAGTGGGTCATTACATAAGCCAATGAGAATTACAAAATAATGTTAGGATGGGATCCTAACACCCATTATTCATATGATTTTGGATTCGGTTGTACCTTCTTATTTCATTAGGGTGTCCTCTTGGCCCTAGTCTTTATCCTTCTCTATGGTGGCCTTTTCACCTTGGCTTTGGGCTACAACTTCTTAGTTGGACATGGAGCTTCTGCATCAACCTTCAATGTCAAGGGACCAATCACTACCTTCCTCCATGGAGGTGGTATTTCTTAGATCTCTAAAGATTCTATATCCTGCACATCATGGTCCATTGGTGTGTCAATAGGAGGTTCAACTATAGGCTGTGCATCAGAATGACCAGTCATGGTGTGGTCAAGGGGTCAACTGATTGTGCAACCATCAAGGGATCAATTTACTCCTATGATTAGTCCACATCATGTTCCTTCTTCTGCCTCAAACTGGTCCCTAATGACACCAATTATGCCCGAGAGATCCCTGGGCTCATACTTCTTGAGGGCATGATTAGTCAAAGGTCCTCCCATGGCGTTGTTTGCTCTTTTCTATTGGATTTTCTCTATGTTGCAAATAGGCACTGTTATCTGTTTTTAAACATGCCGAAGCATGCGATTGTATCCATGCATACAGGGCACCTATCTTCTTGTAATCAGTAGTAATTATGGGTATCTACATAATTAATTATTAAATCGTGTGCCAGATTTAGATGGGTACCATTACAACCTCCTTCCTTACGCCCGATTGGTACCACGTGGTAGTTTGTAGATTTGGGGGTTGCATGATTGGACAATAGTTTCATGGGGCATGTGCTTGACACATTACACAAAAATATTTTCTTTATGATAATCATGCACACACATAACAAAAATTAGTACATACCTAGGTGGTTTTTTATGAATCATGATATGCAAATGTCGATGGTGCAATTTGATTTGATCGGTGCATGACAATAGTGTCTTCAAGATGAATGAATGGTGTGTGTTTTTTCGTGCAGGGAAATCACGTCAAAAGAACATCATCGGGTATTGCATTTTTATTAGTCTCGAGGTCTCATGCAAAAACTAAAGAAAACATGAATATTTTATTTTACCGTGGGATGACACACGTCCCCCTTGGAAGTTGATTTATTCGTGTCTCGAGAGTATGCATGGGTCACCGATGGGAAGACGTGAACTTCGACGATCAAAAATTAGGAAGCAAATAGATTTCATCATCAAAAATAAAAACAGGTATACTCTAGTCCATGAAAAAGTTTGACTTTGAATGTGCATGGATTTTGGTGCCATCATGGCTCCAATTGCTTCTACGATGCCAAAGATAGGAGTCATCACTACGTTGGAATACAAGCACCTTTATTTGTGTGGAAGATAGGCACCTCATCTCTACTCTATGGATACAGGTGTCCCTTTTTATTGGAATACAGGTGTCTTACTCTGACCCATTGGATACAGGCATCATCTATTATTGTGAATACATGCACCTTCATTCTAAATTTTAGGATACAAACGTTGTCTGTTATTAGGAATACATGCACCTGTATTCTAACTTTTTGGATACTAACACCTACAAAATTTTATTTTTTATAAAAATAATACAAGCACCTATTGTATATGGGAGATAGGCACCTTATGTAGAATATAGGCACCTTCAAAATTTTATGGATATAGGCACCTTTGTTATGTTTGGGATATAGGTGCCTTCTCTCTAATAGAAATTCAATGTTCACTAGATTGACCCGAAGATAGGCACCTTTCTTTAATTCGAATATAGGTACTTCCCCTTGGTGATAAAGTCAACATCCATTGCATTGACCCGTATATAGGCATTTTCTTTCGTTAGGAAGTAAACACCTATACACATATCCGACTATAAGTGCCACCCTCCTAGTAGGAGGTTGGTACTTTCTTCATTCATCTATCCTCCTAGAAAGCAAAAAAATGTAGGGCACCATGGGCCTATGCCTGATAGGCCTAGTTTGACCTGATTGCCTATAGATTGCATTCAAGGTCACGTGTCCTACAAAAATAAACACACAAAACACATAAAAAGAAAATAAGAATCATGGCCTATGCTTGATAGGCCTAGGTTACCTAAGCTACCTACAGATTGCATTCAAGGCACGTAATCCTACAAAACAATAAATAAAAACAAAAGAAAAAACCTATGCTAATTAAAAATAATAATATATAATATATATATTTTATGCAAACGCATACATGTTCATCAACTTCTAAAAATAAATTTCATTGTAATGGGGTCTCCCCCATGCCTACTTTTGATCCGATCACATGGATTGGAGGTACATGATATGATCGTAAGTGGTGGTCATTGACTATCAACATGATGTCGCTACCATCAATGGTTCTGACATGGACAACACCATTGTTGATTATCTTGACCACTTCATACGGACCCATCCACCTCTGCATGAGCTTCCCTTTCTACTCCTGGAATCGAGAATCATAAAGCAATGCCCAATCTCCCTCTTTGAACTATTTTGGTCGTATGTGGTGGTCATGCCACCTAGCCCTCTACTTTTGCATGATTTTTATGCATTGTAGTGCATCTTGTCGGTACTCATCCAACTGGTTAAGTTGGTGAATACATTCTTTTTATGCAACATCCAAATTCAAGTTCAATTCTGTAGCTTTCCATAGGGTTTTAATTTCAAACTTGATTGGCATCATGGCATTTTTTTGTACACCAATTGGAATGGTGTAAATCTTATGGTGGTTTTCTAGGTAGTGTGATATGCCCAGACTGCTTTCGGTAGGTGATTTTCCTAGTCCTTTCTATGTTGTTGTACCATTTTGGTGAGAATGTTCTCCAACTCCCAATTTGTGACCTCCACCTACCCATTTGCTTGTGGATGATAGGGGGTAGTTTTGTTATGCTAGATTTGATATTGCTTCATCAAATCTTGAATCATCTTCGAGGTGAATTGGCCCCCTGGTTAGTGGTAATTTCCTTGGGAACACCAAACCTAGTGAATATTGATTCATATAAGAAATTGGCTATAATTTTTTCTTTCGCATCTCATAGTGCCTACACTTCAACCCATTTAGTCACATAGTCAGTACAAACTAAAATATACCTTTTTCCACCTGACTGTGGATTGATTGGCCCAAAAAAATCCATTCCCCACTTATCGAATGGTTCAATATGCACATGGGGCTGAAGTGGCATCTCATCTCGAAGAGTTGGTCTACCCATTCATTGACATTGATCACATTGGCTAACATGTTTGGTTGCATCTTTAAATAAAGAAGGCCAAAAATACCCAACCTGTAAAATTTTAAATGTAGTCCTCCTTCCTACAAAATATCCACCACATGGTTCATCATGGCAAGCCTTTAGAATTTTTATGGTGTCATTTTCTGCAACACACCTATGCATGATTTGATCGGAGCCGATTTTAAATAGGCATCCATCAATCCATGAGAAGGTTGCACTCTTCTCAATCAAAGTTTGAGCTTCTCAGGGTGAGAGTGTAGGAGATATTTTATCGATGGCTAAGTAATTAGCCATATCTATGTACCATAGAATCTGTTCATCAAGAGCAAAGAGATGCTCATCCAAAAATCGGTCTTCAGTGGTAGTGTGGTCCTAAGATATTAACCTGGAGAGAAAATATGCAACAACATTATCCCTATCAGGTTTGTCAACAATGGTTACATCAAATTCTTATAGAAGTAAAAGCCACCTGATAATTCTACCACTCACTACAGGTTTATTCATCAGATATCTGATGGTTGTATGATCTATGTGCACAAAAATTTTATAACCTATAATGTAGTGGTAAAATTTATTTATAGCATGAACTACTGCAAGGAACTCTTTCTCTATGATAGTATAGTTGAACTCAACACCTGTAAGATGTTTACTGACATAATAGATGGCATAAAATTCATCTCCATCCTTCTATCCTAATGTTGCCCCTATAGCATTATTGGATGCATCAACATAAATATGAAAGGGGAGGTTCCAATTTGGACCTCTCAGCACAGGAGCAATGGTCAGTTTTTCCTTTAAAATCTGAAATGCTTGCTCACACTCACTAGTCCAAACAAACTCAACATTTTTGGTCAACAATGTATGCAGAGGTTTGGCAGTTTTGCTAAAATCTTGGATAAACCACCTATAATATCTAGTAGAGCCTAGAAAACTGTGGATATCTCTCTGAGTTTGGGGAGTAGGTAGATTTTTAATTACTTCAATTTTTCATTTATCTACCTTAATCCCTTCCGCAGAGATATGATGTCCTAACACTATCCCTTCTTGCATTAACATAAAATATTTTTCATTACTAAGGGACAGGTTTATTTCCTGACAACGCTGGAGTACTTTCTCCAGATTAGTTGTAGCTTCTTCAAAAGTTTCATCATAAATAGTGAAATCATCCATATATACTTCTACAGTCTCTCCAACCATGTCTGAAAATATGCTAAGCACCACCCTTTGGAAAGTGGTAGGTGTATTACATAACCCAAATGGTAAGACTCGATAAGCAAAAGTACCCCAAGGATAGGTAAAAGTGGTTTTGTCCTGGTCTTCATCCCCTATTTGAATTTGATTATATCCACTAAACCCATCAAGGAACGAAAAATATTTTCATCCTACCAAGGTGTCGAGGACTTGGTCAATAAATGGTAGGGGAAATGGTCTTTCCTAGTGGCTTTATTTAACATCCTGTAATCAACACAAATTCACCACTTGCCATTTTTCTTGGGCACCACCACTAAAGGTGATACCCATTGACTATCCGATATAGGATAAATAAATCCAGCTGACAAAAGTTTTTGTAATTCAGCTTTGACTATTTCTTTCATTGCTGGATTCATCCTCCTTTGAGGTTATCTTACCAGTCTTACATTATCTTCCAAATAAATTTTGTGCATGCAGACTTCGGGTGCAATCCCCCTCATGTCTTTGTAGTCCCACGCAAAAGTAGTTTGATGGTTGACTAGTATTTCTTTCAACTTGTCCTCTTGAACAGTTGATAACTCATTATCAATGTTCAACATTCTGCCAGGTGCTACCTCTATCTGTTTGACATGATTCTCCTTGCTGCCTACAAGTGGAGATTCTAGAGGAGGATGTGAGGATTCTCCTTGGAAAAAGTGTGTTATGACTTGATCTTCATCGGTGTCATCCTCTACCTCATCTAGGGCCATTATTTGTTGAAGCATTGGCAAGGCATCAGTATTTAAGACTTCACAATTTGGTTCTCCCAACATATCAGTGGACTGTGCAGGTGGATAAATGATTAAGTTTTTGATATTCTATCCATCTGAGATTGTCATTTGTCCTATCCTACAACTTATATAAGCATCAATTATGGCCAGCCAAGGATGACCTAATATAAGTGGATAACCACCCAATCCAGATCTAGATTGTAAGACTAGAAAAATCTGCCAGATACTCCCATGCATCCACTATTACAATCACATCTTCCAAAAATCCCCCTTGGATTACTGTAGATCGATCAACCAATTGGAGAACTATTTTGGTTGGCCTCATATTTGTGAGTTGCAATTTTTGCATGGTTTCTTGGGGTATGATATTTATAGCAGCTCCTAGATCTACTAATGTGTTGGGTAACTGTAAGCCTACAATTTGAACTGTTAACACTGGGCTTCCTGGATTAGAGTACTTGGGGTGGTAGGTGTTTCCTAACATTAGATCAGCCAACTGACCTACCACATTAACTACTTTTGATGGTTTTCTTCCTGGTTTCTTTAGACATAACTCTCTAATGGCCTTCATGTAGATTGGAACATCTCTAATGGCCTGATAAAGGGGAATCATGACTATCAGGTTTTTTAAGCCTTCCATAATGTCAAATTTTAGTTGCATTGGCTTTCTAGGTTCTTGTAGTCTCTTTGGGAAGGGTGGAACCCCTTCATTTTTGTGTTTTTTAGTAGTTACATTTTCTTCCACCTCCTCTACCAAAGGTGGTTGCTCTTCTACCTCTAATTCTACATCCTCTTCCTCCACTACAGGAGGAGTTGGATCTACTCCTAATTACCTACCTGATCTAAGTTGTACAGGGTTGCAATCTACTCTAATATGATACATGGGGAACATCTCCATGTCTACCTGATAGGTGGGCTGATTTATCTTATTGTTTGGATTTGGAGTTGGTTGTGCAGGTAGCTGATTTGACCTAGAAGTAGGAGGTGTTGATAAACTAAGTTGTAGTGGGGCTTGAGTTGTGGTTTGTGGAGGTGAAGTCCACGCATTGTAATTCTACCACTGTGGTCCAGGTTGTTGGTATGGCATCCATGGATAAGGGGTGTAAGGAGTAGATCCTTGGGTGGCATTCATCCAAGGTGCTTGACCCCACCATCCCATATTGGGTGGTTGAGTTTGCCCTTGGTTCATAAAATTGGATCCCCCATAGGGTGGTCCTCCTCCTAGCATACTATTTCCTATAGGAAATTATTGCCAATTTCTCCTATTACCCATAAAATAAATTTTTGCTACTTCAGGTTCTTCTTTTATGTTTTCTATTTGTGGGCACAACCTCATTTTATGATCCTTTTGACAAATGGCACACACTCTCACTTTATTTTTTGGACACTCATTCTTGGGGTGTTTTCTTCTACATATTGGGCAAAAGAAGGCTAGTGCTGCTTCAGTTTCCTACTTCTTTTTCTGAAGCAGGAGTGTATCTAATTGAAGTGCAAGAGATGATAACATATCACTCTTCATGTCCTCCAACATATTGCCTATTTCTACCTTAGTTATAGAGGTTATGGTTTTTGTGACTCGATTGGTGGGTTTACCTTTTCTTCTTGAATAATTTCGACACAATTATCGAATATCTAGCATTTGATGTTGGTAAATATCACCTCTCAATAAAAAATTTAAAGCTTCTAAGGATTCATTTGTGAGACCCCTTAAGAATATGCTTCTCAAGGATTTCTCACCCAGTTTTGCATGGGGTGATCGTTGAAGATTGAAGTTAAATCTATCCCAATAATCTTCCAATGACTCTTCCTCTCTTTGGGACATATCTAGGACTTCTTCCCTAGCATCTCATGCCCTACCAAAGTCTTGGTATTGTTCTAGGAATATTTTTTTCATATCCTCCTAGGTAGCAATGTGTTTGTTCCCCAAACTGATGAACCAGTGTAATGTTGAATCATCTAGTGTAGAGGGAAATAATTTTAGTTTTTGGGCATCAGATTTGTAGTCCACTGATCTACAAAGTACATAAAATTTGAAAAGGAATAGATCAGGGTCCTCAGTTGGTAGTCCTCTAAAAGTAGGAAGATGTGTAGGAGATATGTGTTTCATTTTGGTTTCTCCTCTAGATTCCTCAATTGGAAAGTCAAAACTAGTTGAAGCCTCTTCCACCTCAACCATATTTTCAAATAATGTAGGTTCTACACCGGCTACTTTCAAAGCTTCTAACAAAGTGTTACACTCATTTCACTTGTCTTCTAATAATATTCCTAAATCTGAATTTGAAATAGTTCCCTCTTCCACTTCTTTCCATAGTTGGGTGTTCAATAAATCTTTAGATGTTTTCTCTTTCCCTAATGATTTCCACCTTGGATCAATTTTAAAGAAAGTTTATCCGAATATTGGATTACTATGCCAAGGTGTTTCAGGTGGAGATGATGGTGCAACTTTAGGAAGTGTTTCAGATTCTTCAGAAGGTATTTTAGAAGGTGGTTCAGTTATTTTTGGAGTGATTTCTCCTTTTCTAACAAAGCATCCATCCGGTCCTCTTAATCATGGTGGACTCATACAATATCAGGTAGAGAATCTATGGGTAAGCTAATATGAACTGTAAGTTTTAGGTTTGAATGACCTATAGATTTGAATACTACAGTTGGCACTCCCCGACAACGGTGCCAAAATGGTGAGCAAAAAATATGTTTCTAAAAATAGTTAATTTTGCTTCCATTTAATTTTATCAATCTAGGAGTTCATAAACTTGTTGAGTACCTGTGCAAAATATATGCCTATAGTAAATTGGGAGATGAGTCCTATGTGTCACTTTGGTTTGGTGGGGGTGTGTTGTTCATGTAGTTTAAGTTCATCCAAACCAACAATAATTAAGTGCAGGAAAATAAACACTAATGGAAACTATAGGAAAAGTAATTTAAACTATCATTATCAAACACATGACTAAAAGAAAATTTGCAGAAAAGTAAGCACACAACTGAAAGGAAATTGCAAGAAATTAAGCACACTTGTAGAATTAAATAAAGCAAGAAATTGCAGGAATTAAACACACTATGCAGAAATAAATAAAGCAGGAAAACACACTTGCAAAAATAAAAGAACAAGAAATAAACAACATAAATAATGACAATAGAAAAATAGGGGAGGAATACTGCCTAGAGTGGGCCCAGGCTCCTGTAGACATCCGCCCAACTAATTCACACGGTCACTCTTTCGAACACGCAAATAAAAAGAACACTCGAGACTTTTATTAAAATAATGTAGTACAAAATATTGTTCAGGTTTGGGATTGTTCGCTTCAGGGGTGGCCTACATTTTATACAGAACGTGGTCATCCCCTATTACAAATTTAGATTGTGCTAAAATTAATCACTTTGACGTGATTCACTATGGTGGGTGCGTGCATAAATTTAATTAAACGTCTAATAAAAGAGTGACCATGCTAAAATTAATCATTTTGAGATAACTATAGCGCTCCCTATGTTTTACAACAATATTTGTCTAAATTTATGCATGATCTTCAAGTCAAATAGTCAACGCACACTTTATTCCATCGGATATAAGCGTTTATCGACCTATCGCTGGAATACAGGCACCTTTCCGACCTATCATCGGGATAAAGGCACCGCATATAGCCCTTTTTTGTTCACTAAAATTTGTCACTTTTTGGTTGTCGGAGGATAGGCGCTCACTCTATCATCAAAATATAGCCTTCTTCGAAAGATAGGCACATTCTGACCTGTTGTCGGGAGACAAGTGCTTGTCCTATTTACTAGGAGATAAGTTCTTTTCTTTTGCTGGAAGATAGACACCTTCTAACCTACGGTTGGGATATAGGCATCATACCTTAGCGAATTTGGATGCCTTACTCCCATACCATTATCTCCATTGAACCACCAATCATTCCTTAAGCGCATTAGAAATTTTGTTCCAATGCCAGGTCCATGTGGGACCTCGACTAAAAGGTGCAAAAAAGTAATAAAATACTGCATCTACACACATTTTCCACTAAAAACACCCATTAAGCATAATACATCATTTTCTATTAAATGCATACAATAATTTCACAAAAAATACATTTCTAATATAATAATACCACACAATTATCCCATTAAAACATACAAAAAATGAGCATTTTTGGTGCTCATCACAAGGTTCTTTTTGACCCCACTTACTTTCAGCTATGTAGTTAAAGAAAGCCATCAAAAGAGGTAGTATGCTCTATGTAGTGAAGATCAATGGTAAGACTAGAGAGAAAGAGGATGAAGAGGTTTTTAAGAAGCATCCAATTCTTCATGAGTTTTGGGATGTATTCCCTAAAGACCTTCCAAGTTTACCTCCTAAAAGGGAATTTGATTTCACTATTGAGTTAATGTTGGGAGCTGAACCCATTTCTAGGATACCTTATAGAATGAATCCAATCAAGATGCAGGAGCTAAAGGTACAACTGAAAGACTTATTAGATAAAGGTCTAATAAAACCAAGTGTGTCACCTTGGGGTGCTTCGATATTATTTGTGAAAAAGGATGGATCCTTGAGGTTATGCATAGATTACAGAATGTTGAACAAGGTGACCATTAAAAACAAGTATTCTATACCTTGGATATACCTCAGATAGAGGATTTATTTGATCAACTAAGAGGAGCTACCATATTTTCAAAAATAGATCTAAGGTTAGGGTATCAACAATTGAGGATTTGAAAAGATGATATCACGAAGATAACCTTTAAGACCATATATGAGTATTACGAGTTCACAGTGCTGCAATTTGGGCTAATAAATACATCGATAACTTTCCTGAATATGATGAATAACATATTCAAAAAATATCTAGATTGATTTGTCTTAGTATTCTTGGATGATATTTTGATTTATTCTCATTCTAAAGAGGAACATGATCAACATCTTAGGATGGTGTTGGAATTTTTGAGAAAAAATCATCTCTATGGTAAATTGTCCAAGTGCAAGTTTTATACTTTGCAAGTTCACTATTTGGGGCACATTATCTCAGTAGAAGGAATTGTTGTAAGACCCAAAGAAGATTGAGGTAATCTTAAGTTGGCCTCCACCTACAAATGTGACTGAAGTCAAGAGTTTCATGGGACTCATAGGCTATTATATATTTTTTGTGCAAGATTACTCTAAAATTACCTATTCAATCATAAATATTCAAAAGAAGAGAAAATAATTCAAATGGATAGATAAGTGTGAAACTGCATTTGAAGCTCTAAAAAATAAATTGACGACACCAATCCTCAAGATTCTAGATCCTCTTGGGAAGTTTACTATGTACAAATGCTTCTTTGGAAGGTTTTTTTAGAGTTTTGTCTCAAGAAGAAGCCATAGTGGCCTATGAATCTAGAAAAATCTAGAAGCATGAGGTAAACTATCCACTCACGACTTGGAATTGGTAGCGGTTGTGCATGCCCTAAAGGCTTAGAGGATTTACCTATTGAGTGGGCCATTTGAGCTAAGAATAGACCATCAAATTTTGAGGTATATATTTTATTTAACCTATGATAAATGCAAGGTAAAGAAGATGGGTAGAATTCTTATCAGAATTTGACTTTGGCATTGAATATATCATCAGGAAAGAAAACAGGTTATTGATACCTTGAGTAGGAGAAGGCATATAACCACCTTAACCTGGAGTCATATTGATTTTATGGATAGGGTCAAGGAAATGCAACTACAGGACCTGTATTGCATAGAAATGTGAGCTAAAGCAAAAGGAAAACCTAAAGATAGTAAGGGTTTTAACCCAAAATATGAGCTTTTACGCTTTAAATATTGGGCAGTTATACCCAAATCAGGTAACTTAAGGAGAATGATTATACAAAAGGCACATAATTCTCCCTACTCTACTCATCCACGAGGGTAAAAAATGAGAGAAATTATGAAAAAGACTTTTTATTAACCTGGGATGAAACATGATATCACTAAATTTATTGCAAGATATTTAGAATGCTAGAAAGTGAAGGCAAAATATTGTAACCCAATTGGAAAGTTATACCCACATGAGATACCTATATGAAAATGGTAGATAATATCTATGGACTTTATTGTGGGATTATTGAAGAATAGGTTCCAACATGATGCTATCTTGGTAGTGGTTGATAAGTTGACCAAGATTGCATACTTCATAATGGTGAACATCAAGGATGATGCATCAGTGGTGGCAAATAAGTTTGCCAAAGCAAATTTCAGGTTACATGGCTTTCCTGAGGTGATCATATTAGATAGGGGCTCTAGGTTCACATCCAAATTTTGGAAAGCTCTCCATCATGCAGTAGGCACTAAGTTAAATATTAGTTCTGCATATCATCGCAAAATAGATGGTTAGACTGAGAGGATCAATAATATTTTGGAAGATATGTTGTACATGTATTACATGGACCAAAAATCTAAGTGGAAATACTTTTTGCATCTTGTCAAATTTCCATACAACAATGGGTACCGAGCATCTTTGGGGATGTCCTCGTTTGAAGCCTTGTATGGCAGATGATGCTGAACACCTTTATCGTGGGACAATATAGAGGATCAAGTGATGATCAAACCAAACCTTATTTAAGAGATGGAAAATTAACTTAAGATAATCCAGCTTAGGCTTAAGGAAGCAGTCGATTGCCAAAAGAGCTATGCTAATCCAAAAAGATCACCAAGAGTGTTATTTGTGGGGAAAGAGTATTCTTGAGAGTAAAACCCATGAAAAGTGTCACCAATTCAACTAAGTTGGATCCTCGCTATATTGTTCCCTTTAATATCATTAGTATGATCAGCCTAGTAGCCTATAGGCTCGCTTTATTAGCCAACCTATCAAAGATCCATGATACTTTCTACATATTATTGCTTAGGAAGTATGTTGTTGATTCTACTCACGTGTGAAATGTTTCTAACTTGTAGATGATAGAATTCACAACTATTGAGGTGCGACCAATTAATATATAGGGTTTCTGTTCCAAGAGGTTGAGGAAATGAACCCTAGATCAATGTAAGATCCAATAGGACCAGTACTCTGAGAATTGTGCTACATGGAAAAATGTTGAAATTATGAGATAACAATTTTTAAATATTTTTGAATAAATCATGCATGTTACTTTTGCAAGAAACATAGAAAAATGGATAGAAATATTTTTGTGCAATGAACTATGTATTAATGTGAAGGTTTAATGACATAGTCTCCTTTATTTATATATGATAAAATATTGCATTCTTTTGGAAATTTGAAATATGGTTCTGCTGATGTATTTGTGGGTGCAGGACCATTTTGGTGATGCATTCTGTGCATTCTAAATAAACTTAATTGATAAACCACCTTGCTATGTTGGAGCGACTCTTGAATAAAAATTGAGGTGGTGCAAGGGTTTGGAGAGGAAATGTTTTATTGAACATTTCTTTTGAATGCCCAATGCAATGAAGGCACGTCAACTTCTACTTACTCGATAATATGGTGGTTTGGAGGCAAAGGAGTTGGTTGGTGGATCAAAGGCAAGGAGGAGAGGATTGCTTGGACAAAGAGGTGTGGATCAGAATGAGCACTACGTAAAACTAGGGAAAACATGAAAGAAGATTTAACTAGGTGGTCTTGATTTTGCTTTATATTATAAGCTTTGTTTTGATCTAGTTATTGCTTATCTTGGATGATTTTTTGCGTGCTTGCTTTCTCCTTTCTTCATTGATCTTAGGGCGCGTGTTGAGCTGCACGTGCTTGTTGGTTTATCTTCTACATATATTTTAAAAGTGGTCTACCCCTCCCCTGGGTAGTGGAGCTTTGTTGCTGGCAGATATTTTGATGTCTGGATTAAGCCTCCTTATGTTGCCTATATTATGGAACTTTCCTTGCTCAACTTATAAAATGTTCTCTATTCATGGCTATAATATTTTATTGTTGTTTTTTATCTGCAATAAGGTGCCTCGATATGAAAGGCCTTCAAGTGTCAAAGTGGTTGGTGAGCATTCCTCTTCCCTTATGTCATATTAAGTGTAGATTAGTCGGATGTTGTTCCCTCCTACCTACGCATTGCCTTGGCACAATTAGTCTTAGTTAAAAAGGTTAGAGTTTTTGAACACACATCACTTTGGTTTTTGAAGGATAGCAAATGGTTTTATCCTTTTATGCTTGTGTTGATTTATGTCTAGTTAAATTGAGTGCTTTACCTTTATGATTGATTGAATCGTGTGAATTGTCTTATGTGTTATGTTGATTGAAGTTTAATTAATTAAGCGCCTACCTTATGTTTTTGGATTGTTGATGAAATCAAACACTCAGGATCTTGCCTAATGTGTGATTTACATTTTATGCACTTGGCTTTTGTAATTGGTCATAGGCTTAAGTTTAATGTGCTGGTCAATATTTTATATAAGCGCCTTGGTTCTATGTTGAGTGTTGAATTTTTATTGTGGCATTGTGTGCTTTGTATTATTTGGATTTATTTGTGCTTGGTTTCTTTGTGATTTCAACAAGCACCTAGATGATAATTTTAGAGTATCTTTTTTTTTGTGGAAAACATCCTAGAAGGGATGCCACTTTTGGGTAAGACCCAAGGATGTAGGGGTATCTCTTTCACCAAAATCACCTAGGGCTCACATATGGCATACCACATTTAATACACTTAAGGAGCATGCCTAAAAAAACAAAAATAAGAAGACACAAATACACAAACTCAAACAAACACAAAAAAATAACCAAACACAACCAAAAACACACACACACACACACAAAACAACAAAAGACAACAAAAAAAAAAAAAAATAACAAAACATGAAACACACAAAAAAACCACAAAAATAACATAACAAAACACAAACATAACAAAAACAATAGAACAATACAAAGACACAACAAAAAAAACATGAAAAACAAAAACAAAAACAAAAAAAAAAAAACAACAAACAACAACAAAAAATACAGAAAACACACACACACCAAAACACAAAACACCAAAAAACACAAACATACAAAAACAACAACAATAATTAAATAAACACTAACAAACACAAAAAAAACCAAAACAAACTAAGCTATTGGAGCTATTGACTATTTAGACAAAACCCCATGATAATATTTATCAAGGATAGTAATGAAGAAATACGCCAAAATAAAAAAAGATCAAAATAAATTGCATAACCATAGCAGGGATCTGAAATGTCACACCAAAAAGGGAGCTGCCATCCATCCATCCTACCATTGAATATTTGACTATTGAGACAAAACCCTCTAACATCCTCTATCATGAATAGTATTGAAGATTTTTTTTGAAAGTTTGGGATCCTATCATGAAAAAATCTCTACACTATTTATCATTTTAAACATAACTTCATGCATAGAGACTAAAAAAGGAGAAGATCAATCCTAATTCGCTCTGGCCACCATCTAGGAGGATAACCATATCATATAGAATTTCCTTTGTCAAGAGCCCAATTTTCCATAGCATTTGCCACTTTGTTCTGTTCTCTAGGCACATGATTGAAAATGACCTCCTAAAAATTGTTTATGATTAATCTAATCTTATCTATAATATTTTGGATTCTCCATCCACCTTCTGATACCCTAAAGTTGATTTTAGATAATTGATCATAACTTGAGAGTCTGACTCAGTAATCACCCTTCTCCACCCTGCCTTCAAAGCCTCCTGCAAACCTCTCAAAATACCCTACCCTTTAGCTTAGAATTCCTAATTTTTGGAAAAGTTAAAATTGGAGTACCATCTTCCAATATACATATCCCTTCTATACTAGCTCTTCCAGGATTTCCTCTAGATGCTCCATAAATATTTATTTTTATAAAGTTCTTTGGGGGAGGCTACCATTGTTGAGTTCTATCCATCATTTGACCAATCCCTTTTTTCCTTCTGTGTTGGGCTAATCCATTTCTTATCTTTAATTGAGCCATCATTTGTTCCCATAGTTGATTTGAATTGTGTGGACGAGTTAATAAATATTGGATAGTCTCACATTTTCTATTGTCTTTAGCTAGACATAGTGGATGTCCCTACTTTCTTTTTAAAATATTCACTTGTTTCACTCCTTCTAGATGTTCCAAGGAAGAATAGTCATACCTGTCCAAACTATTTGGTTCACATACTAGTATTTTCCTTCTTGTTTGCTCCAATATCTCCATAGTTGTTCTATGGATTGTTCATTGGACCATATTAAATTTAGAAGGGAAGCCATATTCTTCCATAATGCTACAACTATGGGGTATTCTATGAAAAAATGGTTAAGCGTTCCATTGCTATCCCATTAAAGTCTTTCTTCATTAGTTTCTCCCCTATGAGGACCCTTTAATGGAGCAAAAACCAACTAAATTTTTTGAATTTTGGCCATAAAATTTGAGCCCATAACTGCTTAAAAATATCTTGATTCTTATGGGGATTAATAGGGCTTAAGGCTAAGTAACCCTGAGCAACAATGTACTCACCATGCCCTGAACTATTCCAGCCAATACAATCCTCAGCTTGTGACCATGAAGGCAATCTCATTTGAAGGATTCTGTGAATAATATTTTTTTGAGCTTTAGAAAGTTGGATTGGCCAATATTCTATTAGGATCCAACATCTTCCTACCTCTACATTTCTTATTGGATTTGTTTAATATTTGGCAATTTTTATCCAAATTATCCTATGCATTTTCTCCATTATAGGCATTAATTCTAGATGTTGGATTGACAACAAAACGTATCCATCCCAAGAGTCTATCCAAAATTTATCTTTTGACCATTTTGTACTATCTAAATGAGCTTTTTCTTTATCAACTCCTCTCCAATTTTTAGGACCTTTAAAATTGGGGATCCTCTAGAAGGCAATTGATGATGAATTAAGTTAGATGGGTCTTTTTTTTGCATACTTGGCTCTAAGATTTTTGGCCCATAAGGCATTGGGGTGGCTAATCCATCTCCAATATAATTTTTTTGCCAAAGCCTTATTATTCTTGACTGTCAATCTAAGACCTAAACCCCCTTCATGAGTAGATAGACATAGAGTCTCCCACCTTACTAGGGCCTATTTCTTCTCCATTTTTGAACCTCTCTAGAGAAATCTATGACTAATTTTATCTAGTTCATTGAGCACTGACTTGGGGATGTTCAACACTGGTGAAAAAAATATAGGAATAGACCGAAGAACTGATTTGATAAGAGTTATTTGACCTCTTGATGAAAGCCATCTATTGGTCCAATTACCAATTTTGTTATTCACTTTCTCTATTAACAAGATCCAATGCTATTTTTTTTGGCTGCCTAGATTAATTGGAAAACCCAAGTATTTAATTATAAGAGAAGTTTTTTTGAATCCTAATTCATCCATTATCAAAATATCTTTTTTGGGTGAGAAATAAAAAAATTACTTTTGATTTATCTTCATTAATTAGTTGCCCTAAGGCTATAGTGAAACAATGAAGAATTTGCTTTATTGAGGGTGATTCCTTTATTGTTGCCTTCCTCAAAAGAGTGAAATCATCAACAAATTGTAAATGAGTGATAGATCTGACTCCTTTAGATATAGTGACTCGTTCTAACCTCTGATAATCTTGATTCTTAGAAAAAGTCCTTCCCAAACATTGTGCTAGGATGATAAAAAGATAAGGAGAAAGAGGGTTTCCTTATCTGATGCCTCTAGAAGCTGAGAACCAATGAGTAGGACAACCATTAAGAATAATTGAATAATAAACTAAAGATATACAACCTTTGATCCATTTTATCCATTCTTGAGAGAATCCAAATTTTTCCAAAACTTGGATGAGAAAGTGCCAATCCACCCTATCATATTCTTTGGATAAATCCAATCAAATAAATATGGAGGAGGGTTTTGGAGCTTCCATAGAATGAATTGCTTCCCGGGCTAACACTATCTCATCCATTATTTGTTGCCCTTCAACAATTCCTCCTTGTTATGGAGATATGATCTTATAAAGCAAAGGTTTAAGCCTTTTTGACATAATATTTAAAATATTTTTTAGAATAACATTACATAAAGTAATTGGTCTATATCTAATAATATTTGAAGAACACAAGCTTATACTAAGAGGGTGGGTGAATAGTATAAGATAAAATTTTTTACTTTTCAATCCAAATGATAACAACAATAATATTAATGCAATAATGAAACAATGCACAAATCACCACACACATGAGAGACAAATATTTTACGTGGAAACACCCTCTTGGGAGAAAACCATGGCAAAATATTTCTTATATATTTTTTCAATAAATTTTGTGGGCACCAACCCACAAGAGACACCAATCCCCTATTACAAGTTTGTGGACACCAATCCACAGGAGACACCAATCCCCTATACAAGTTCATGGACACCAATCCACATGAGACACCAATCCCCTCTGCTGGTTCATGGGCACCAAACCACATGAGACACCAATCCTCTCTGCTAGTTTGTGGACACTAATCCATAAGAGACACCAATCCCCTCTGCTCTGGTTTGTGGACACCAATCCAGAGGAGACACCAATCTCCTCTACTCTGGTTTGTGGACACCAATCTACAGTAGACATCAATCCCCTCTGCTCTAGTTCATGGACACCAATCCATAGGAGACACCAATATCCTCTGCTCTGGTTTGTGGATAACAATCCATAGGAGACACCAATCCCCTCATAAGTTTAGTCAAAACTCTACTCAGGTCTATCCTCAAACATGTTGGGACTGAAACTAAAGGGGTTAATTTTATTGATGCAAATGGTTACAATATATAGGCATAAGCCTATATTCAACACATGACACTTGTCAAGAGAAACTGACAAGTGTCAAGGTGAAGGCATAGTGCACTTTAACTCTAACATTCCCCCTTAAAGTGCACTATCCTAACTAAAGAAGAAACAAAACAAGTCAACATTAGGTAACATTCCCCCTTAATGTTGACTTCTCTAAAACAACCTATCATCCTCGCTTATTGCTGATTTGGTCTAGGCTCGTGCTCTGTGCTCTTGGCTCTCCAACTGTGAATAATGCTAGATTCACTGTGTATACATCTCGGTCTATTGCCTCAGGGTCAGCCACTTCCATGGGTCTGTTGCCACTAGGTCAACCGTTTAAGTGCCTCAGGGTCATCATGGGTGCCTCAAGGTCAGCCACTTCTGGGTCTGTTGCCTCTGCAGGTCATCCTCAGAGGATGTTGCCTCTTGTAGGTCACTGACTAGATTCACCATGAGTATAAAATCCCTCCTCATGGTGAACTCAATCTAGAAGGTGTCGGTCTCTACCGAAAATGCACCTAATACAAAGGAAAAACGAGCCATATAAGAGTGTCGGTCTCTGCCAAAAATGCACTCAATACAATAAAATGAGCCATAGATCAAAATAGGAGGAGAGAAGAAGAAAATAAGAGAATCTTCTGAAGTGTCTTCGTCTGTAGTCTTCAGAAGTAGATCCAAAAAAGACCTCGGATAGAGTCTAGGGTGTCTATGTCTGTAGTCCCTAGTATAAGTGTCCTTATGGTGACCATGTCATCCCACCGAAATGCATGGGTAACCAGCCACTGCATTCGCCAAGTGTATAGAAAAGATCACTAGGTACAAGGATCACATATGAAATTACCTTGGGAGTGTCGGGTACAACCGAAAGTGCACTCCAAGGTAGAAAAAAATTTGAGGCTAAAATACTCAATTGAAATAGCCTCAAAATTACAATATGACACCACCATTGTGTCCGTCGCGGAAAACCATTTCCAACGACTATAAATACGGCTATAGTCGGATACAAATTGATGTTTTAAAATAGCAAAAAAACAATGACCTTCAAAAATGTGTGCAGCCCCGGGACTTCCCAAGTGGTCACCCCTCCGAGTTGTAATCTAGGACAAAATGCTTAATATGGGAGTTTTTAAAAGAGTTGCTACAAATATGCTCACTGGCCTTATGAAGTCTTGAAAACTCTCAAAGTAACACATATACAGTGATTTTTGAAAAGAAAATTTAAAATGTAAATCCCTCCTCATTTTATTGAAAAAAAAATGCTGTCATTTACCGCAGAGAAACCTGGCAGCAGTCGTAGGCAGTGGCCAGCAGGTCCCCTAGTGCCGCCAAGTCCCCCACCAGCTCATTGTTGTCAGCCCCGTCACATTCCACGCGATGATGGTTCGCCTCCCAGGAAGGTCCCCAGGACGCGACACGTCGATAGCCACTGGTCCATGTAGCGGGCGTAGCAGCGTACCCAGGACGACGCCTGCCACACTGTCGGAGTTGAGCAGTCCATTAAATTTGCCATGTTGAGCTACGGTGGAGCGCAAAAAGAACCCCGTCATGTGTCCGCCAAATCTGTAGTTCACAGCAGTTCAGCCGACAGTTTGGCAGTAAATCTCGCCGCTATCGTCGCTCAGCTGGAAAATGTGGTAAAAAATTTGACGATAATGCTGCAATCCACTCTCTTAATCAATCCATTCTCTTAATGTGGTAAAAATCTGTAAAGCTATGTGGTGTTGAGCCTGGGCTAAGACATTCTCTAGGTCTGGTTTTGGTTGACCACTGCTTGCCGTCGCACGCCGCACAGTCAAAGTCTTATCACCCATTTTGAGCCCATTAAGGGCAGCACATGCAATGTTTGTCATAGCCGGATCCTGATAAACACAAAAGCCATAAACTTTTTAATTGCCTGTATCTGTATCTTTAATAAGATCAAATCCACGAAGTGGTCGAAAAGATTCCAGCAGTTCTCGTATCTGTGGTTCTGTGAAATAATATGGCAGGCCACCAACAAAAATGCGATCAGGACCTTCAGCTCCACCAAGGAAGGATTGTAGTCACTTGCCGCCTCACCCTCACAGAAACACCCTCAAACATGATGCCATCCAGGGCCATTGCATTGCTTGCTTCATCAACAGTACGCATCTCCACAAAAGCAAATTTCTTTTCATGGTTGATATAAACATTTACAACTGCATCACCTGGTCCTGCAGTGTTTCCTCCTATGGCAGCCATGACCCGACTAAAATATGTAGAAAAAAAATCTGCCCCCGCCTCAGATCAGGAAGAATGGGAAAGAGGAGGCGTCGCCCCGCAACGTCTCCAAACGACTGCAACTGCAAAATTATTTATAGCCCATGGCTGGATCTGCAGCGCACATCATGATCTTGGCATCCCACATCTGTAGTTAGCCTTGATTGTTCCTCCTTCGCTGACTTGAACCTCAATTTTTTTTTTTTTCGTTCTGTTATCAATGACAGTCAGAGAACCCTTGAGACGCCTGCACGGACGTCGTCGAACTCTCAACAACGGGAGAAAATTCATCGGAAGGCCCCGATAAATGCCGAGAAAGCACTGCCAATATGCCATTGCCTCATGATCTACCGCCAAGGAAATGACACTTGCCAAGGCGCTTGAAAAAAAATAAACTTGTCCACTTCTTTTTCACAGACAGGATGTTTCTACTGCATTATGAGATGCAGATTGCACCAGACCTCCGCAGACGTCCTTATGAAAAAAATTGAAAATTGCTCAATGTCGACTATTCAGGAACCGCAAACTGGTTTTCGCATTATCTCGGGATCCAGATTCATTCCCAGATACATTACAGCAAATAGCCTCTGGGATGAAAAAAATCATGAACAAAAAAATTCGCCGCAGCAATCTTTCTGGACACAGCAATTGTGCACGGAGAGAGGGGGCAAAAAAATAGCCCGAATCTCATCCGGCTTCCAAGACCCAGCTGCACACTACTGTATACAGGTCCCCTCCAGTGAAAAGACAAAAAAAATTCTCAGATCCACAAAAAAAATGGTGAATGGCTTCTCCAATTGTGGATGGCGTGAAAGCAACAAGAAAAAAAAATTTCCTCCGTTCGCCAGAGAAAAAAAAAAACGAGGGCACTGCTGTAAAAAACAAACGCTGCTTCTCCACCTTTTCAAGATCCGCAGCCCCGTCAAGACCATGATAACTTTGACATCTTTCAAATGCTATGAACAAACGCTTGATAATTCCCACACCGCGTGGCTACCTCCATGGATCTGCAAACCCTTAAAAAACTAAAAAAAATATAAACTTTAAAATTTTTACCATCTGGTTTCTGATCCATCAAATGATGGAGAGCATACTCCCTCGGTAAAAAAAAAAAAAAAAAAAAAAAATGGGGGGAGGGAGGATTTCCATGAGGGAAATCCCCCCTCAAGGGGTTTCACAAGGCAGGGAAAGCCTGCTCTGATACCAAATGTTGGGACTGAAACTAAAGGGGTTAATTTTATTGATAAAAATGGTTACAATATATAGACATAAGCCTATATTCAACACATGACACTTGTCAAGAGAAACTGACAAGTGTCAAGGTGAAGGCATAGTGCACTTTAACTCTAACAAAACATTGCTCATAAATACTACTCAATTCTACTCCCAAACCTGCTCATAAAACCTGCTCAAATCTGCTCCAAAACCTGCTCCAAAATCTGCTCTAATATGTTCACAAAACCTGCTCAAACCTACTCCAAAACCTGCTCAAATCTGCTCTAAAATCTGTTCACAAAACCTGGTCAAACCTGCTCCAAAATCTGCTCATAAACAATTCTCATCTATTCCCAAATCTTGCATAATGATGTCATCAAAGTTTTTGCTCAAATATTTAATGTGCTTTCCTCAAATAAAGCAATTTAGACATATTCTAGCCATAATTCTTTTATCTTCATAAACATATAGAGAATGATATGCACTAATGTTGTAAGATTTAATTTTATCACTTCCACATGTCTCACATTTATTACATTTAAAAGGTAGATCTAGTATAGTACCTGATAACTGACCTTGTAATTGCTGATTTGCACCTTTCCTTCCTTTTGTAGATAGCTCTAAACATTATTATTTTCAATTTAATCCTTTCACACTATTTCTTGTACGAGGTGACACTTTGAATTGTTTTAAAACAACCCTTCTATTTGTGCGAGACTATACTATTTTGCTTATTTCCACATGCACTCCAAAACCAATCACAATGCACAAATCTGCCCTGCTTATCTACTCCCAAAATCAATCATGAACAATGCTCATCCAATCAATCCTTATACTTCCCACTATATGATAACAAAAATTATTTTCCTCAAATTAATTAAGCCACTTTGAGAAAGGAATTAAATCACCATACCTCTAAATGTGCCTCAATGATGATGATCTTCTTTTTGCATGAGCTTTCCAAACCTGCCTTGACAAAATGATTTTGCTTTAGTTTGTGCCTTCAAAATTTGGTCAACAATTTTTCTTTTCTTTTCTTTCTTAAATATCAAATCAACCACTTTAAACTGTTATCACTTCTTTCAAAAACATACATAATAAAGCTTAAAAATAACTCCTTATATCTTCCTTTTAAAACTAACAAAATAAAGCTTTAATAACAACCTTATACCTTATAACTTCCTTTTATAATATACAAAATACAATTTTAAAATAACAACATTACACTTTATATCTTCCACTTCTAATATGCAAAATACAACTTTAAAAATAACAACATTGCACCTTATATCTCCTACTTTAATAAAAAACAAAAATATTTTTACCCTTACATTGCACAACAAAACGTTAACAACCATGTAAGAGATTCAACCTCCAAACCTATAGAAGTGCAATGCCCTAACATGGGATCCTTGACCAACTGAGCTTGCCCAACGGGTGAAATGAAAGGGCTCAGCAAAAATATTTATTTCCTTCGATGCACTAATTTCCAATTAACCAATGCACAACAAAACCATCATCGAAAGGAATCTAACCTCTGACCCCCTGCACAATATAACCCTATCATGGGTCAAACAACCGACTAGGCTATCCCAACATATGAGAACAAAAGGGTAACAACCAATATTTGAACCTTTGTACCTTTTATTTTCATTACACAACAAAACAGGTACCACAGGGATTCGATCTCTGGTCCTGCTCCGCAATGCCCTAACATGGGCTAGACAACCATTTGGGCTACCCCAACAGTTGAAACCAAAGGGATGTAAACGTATCTTTATCTCTTTCTTCGGATTGCCATGTCGTTGAACATCCTCCTGCGCTCCTTTTTGTGAATGTCCTCCTCTTCTCCTATTCATTGTATCTCTATCGCGCTGGATTTTTAAATTGCACACACTTCCCACCATTCAAAATGAATTTTTACCTCATATTTATATCCTTTTTGATTTCACCCAAAGAGGTCGGCCCATAAACATTAATTTTCTTTCAACCTTATATTTGCTTCCAAGGATGTCGACACATTTTTCTTTTTCAAACACTTATGTTATAATATTTAAATCTATGATTTAAATATTATAATATTTAACTTTTAAACTTTTATATATTTAAATCCCTTGATTTAAATATGTCAATATTTTGTCCCATGCCTTTGTCATTCTCCTTATAATATTTAAATTTGACATTTAAATATTATAATGCTCTACTTAAAATATATTTACCTTGCTTTGAAATATATTTGCCTTAGATAATTGTCCACTATTTGCTATTCACCAAGTCCATCTTTGACATTATTGATATATTGTCCAACCTTATAAACTTATCACCCTTGAAGAATATTCCTGCCTTGAATACCATGCACCTTTGACATCAATGACAAGTCAATGGTTCTAACAATGTTATCTACTTCTTGAGCTTTTGGAATTAGAGCTATAAAAGTCTTGTTGATATCTTTGAGGACATATTTTGTGTTTCTAGCCTCTTTGTAGCAATCCGAAGATTGTACAAATGACCTATTTTTGGGATATGGTATATACGAAAAATACCATCCATTCTAGCTAGCCATACTTTAGGATCAAATCCTTCAAAAGTGGGCATGCCAGTAAGAGGAAATTGTACATCTTGAGGCCATTCCAAGAACTTGGAAGCACCACCTATCGAAGGATCAAAATTGAAAGCAGGTTTTGGAGATTCTAGTGTTTTACGAACATTTAAATGTTGTGAGTTGATATTTTGAGATGCTTTATTATCAAAAGGGATAAGTTTAGCAATTGAGTCCTGAAGTTGTTGTAGTACGCTAAAGATATTAGTAATGTTTATTTGTTGTTGTGAGAGACATTGGTGCACCTGGAAGTCCACACTATTGGGAATTTTAGAGATGATGTCTAGGGTAGGCAAAGGGTTATTGTGGTTTGGTGTAGGAGTGGAATTGTTACGATTTGAGGATGGTGAACCAGAGTTATTAGATGAAGCCATGGAATTAAGGGATGACCAATGGTTTGGATCAAAGCTATTAATTCTAAAGGGGTAATTATGATGCATACCTTGATTTTGAGGTTGGCATTTCTTCGTACTCAGAGAAAACTCATTTGGCCTATTAGTGTGTTGTGATCTTCCATTTGATCCTCCATTCCACTTATTTTTTATAGTTGGATCACTCATGCACTTTGTGGTGCTGCTAGAACCTACTTTTCAATTTTAAGTGACTTGAAAATGGTCAAAACTTGTCTTCCTAAATGAAATTGGTGAGAGCCTTTTGAAAATGGTGCCAAAAATTTTAAATTCACCATTTGAATGTTCGCAGGAAAAGTTGCTAAAATTTCAAATGGTCAACTTGGAGCCAATGGCTAGCAGTAATTTGATGAACATTTAAAGGTTGTGAGTTGATATTTTGAGATGCTTGATTATCAAAAGGGGTAAGTTTAGCAATAGAGTTTTGAAGTTGTTGTAGTATGTTAAATATATTAGTAATGCTTATTTGTTGTTGTGAGAGAAATTGGTGCACCTAGAAGTCCATACTATTGGGAAATTTAGAGGATGTCTTGGGTAGGCAAAGGGTTATTGTGGTTTGGTGTAGGAGTGGAATTGTTATGATTTGGGGATGGTGAACCATAGTTATTAGATGAAGCCATGGAATTAAGGGATGACAAGTGGTTTGGGTCAAATCTATTAATTCTAAAGGGGGAATTATGATGCATACCTTGATTTCGAGGTATGCATTTCTTTGTACTAAAAGACAACTCATTTGACCTATTAGTGTGCTGTAATATTTCGTTTTCTCCTCCATTCCACTTATTTTTTATAGTTGGATCACTCATGCACTTTGTGGTGCTTCTAGAATCTAATTTTCAATTTTAAGTGACTTGAGAATGGTTGGAACTTGTATTCCTACATGAAATTGGTGAGAGCCTTTTGAAAATCGTGCCAAAAAATTTAAATTCACCATTTGAATGTTGGCAGGAAAAGTTGTTGGAATTTCAAATGATCAACTTGGAGCCAATGGCTAGCAAAAATTTGACGAATATTTAAATGTTGTGAGTTGATATTTTGAGATGCTTGATTATCGAAAGGGGTATGTTTAGCAATCGAGTCCAAAAGTTGTAGTATGTTAAAGATATTAGTAATGTTTGTTTGTTGTTATGAGAGACATTGGTGCACCTAGAAGTCCACACTATTGGTAATTTTAGAGATGATGTCTTGGGTAGGCAAAGGGTTATTGTGGTTTAGTGTAGGAGTGGAATTGTTATGATTTGGGGATGGTGAACCAAATTTATTAGATGAAGCCATGGAATTAAGGTATGACCAATGGTTTGGGTCAAATCTATTAATTCTAAAAGGAGAATTATGATGCGTACCTTGATTTTGAGGTTGGCGTTTCTTTGTACTCAGAGACAACTCATTTGACCTATTAGTGTGCTGTAATATGTTGTTTGTTCCTCCATTCCACTTATTTTTTATAGTTGGATCACTCATGCACTTTGTGGTGCTTCTAGTACCTACTTTTCAATTTTAAGTGACTTGAAAATGGTCGAAACTTGTCTTCCTACATGAAATTGGTGAGAGCCTTTTGAAAATGGTGCCAAAAAATTTAAATTCACCATTTGCATATTGGTAGGAAAAGTTGCTGGAATTTCAAATGGTCAACTTGGAGCCATTGGCTAGCGAAAACGTGACTTCAAATTTTTAAACAGTCAGTTTACCAATGGTCACAATGATCGACTATTAGATTTTAAAACGATCAACCAACACCTTTGTCCGCCAAGTGGCACGAAAGAAGAACTAACCTGTGTGTGAGCGCGAGCAAGAGAGTGACCAACTCATCACTAATATGTGTGCGTGCTCACACTTAATAGTAGCGAATTGGCCTCCTACAGGGTGGATGTGGGATATATCCCACTAATTATTTAAAAATATTTGAGACCAAACCGAAATGTCCTAATCAAAATAGTCTAACGTACCTTGGAAAAATACACCATACCATACCATCGACCAAAACAATCTAACGTATCTTGGAAAATGACACCACTACCGATGCACCTTCATGTGAATGCCAAGCAAGGATGACCACTTAATGGTGGTCAATAAATTATATGCACTTTGACCAATATAAACTATACTCGGTTCATCCTCATGAAATATGTGGAACTAAAGTCCTAAAACCAAAATGTAAATTACTTCGAACAACGCTTGATCAACTAAAGAAAAAAATTCACCACTTGTCCACCCCTAGTTGGGAAATATTGAATTTCTTCTGCTATCTAATCGTGGTGCTATGTGGGACTAAAGTCATGAACATTTTTGATTTGGCTACCAAACCTTAGGTTAAATTTTTTTGAATGGTGCTGCGAATTCTGGAATTATGTCTGGATTTTCCACAACCACATCCTAAAGAAAGAGTTAAATACCTATAATGACAAGGTTATGACTGGTTTATTTATTCTTGCATGCTATCCTATAAGGTGTTGATCCTTGGTTGATTTTTACCGTAGCACGTTTAACTTGATGGCGTTTGTGTCAACGAACAACTTGTCTTCGCCAAATGCAACGTGTAAAATTAATTTTTTTTTGTGATCACTTGTTGAGACTTTAGATTGTGATAGTTTCAAGAATTATTTTGAAGCTCTCTTTCTGTAATGACCAGCTTATAGAACTGTAGGAGTGCAATAACCTAAAGCATTTGTGTCAGTTGGAGATTACTACGAGTTGACGTTTGGATTGAGTGAGTATCCGAACAAATGAGAAATCGGTATAGTGAGTGCTTGGTTGTCTATGGAACCCTATATCGAGGCACATTATGAGTTCAAATGCATTTTTGAAGGGTGTTGGGACTATATTGTGCAACTCAAAAACTAAACTTTTCTTGACTAGCTTTTGCAGGTAAAAAAATATTTCCTTGTTTGGACTATATCAAAAAATACTTGTACAACTTTCCAGAATGAACGACTCTGATACAACTTGTAGCAATCATTCAATCAATTTGTTGGACATTTTGAGTCAAAGTTGTCATTGATGTCAAGGAACAAAGTTATCATTGATGTCAAGGAATAAGCTACCATTGATGTCAAAAGGTCAAAAGGAACAATGCAAAGGTTAATGGCAAAAGAGCTTCATAATATATTTAATATTATGTGGAAGCATAAGTAGGAGGATTTTTATTAAAACCATGGATGAGCAAAAATAAAAGGTTTCTTTATAAATACCCAATGAAGCTTTTAAATTCATGTTAAAAATCCCAAGGAAGTTTTAATATTTATTTTATAAAATATTTAAATTCAATTTGAATCTAAATTTTATAAATAAATATTATTTATAAAAAGTGGTAAAACCTAAGAAGGCTTTAATCCTTAATAAAGCCAAAAGGATTTAAATATTATTTTATAATATTTAAAATTTAAAGAATTTAAAGAATTTATAAATTAATTATTTAAATATCAAAGGCACCCACGTCTAAGAGAAAAAGGAATCCGTCGACGCTTGAAATGTTGGTGACATATCGGTATAAAAACCATATGCCTAAGTGGTAAAATAATTATCCCTTGTTCGATTTACCAAAGGCCCGTGAGTTGTGTGTTTCATGTGATTTCATGCAAGGAAGAAGACAAAGTTTTGTCTTAAGTGCACCGACGAAGAAATAAGATGAAAGATGCCCTAACCCTCATAGCCATCCAGTGTGGTGGTTTGGTGGCAAGTTGGAGTGAGCTAGGGTGCTTGTGTGCTGGAGGACCCACTGAATCTCGACAGGCAGCGTTTTGAGTGGACTTGCTTAGGCACCAAAGGAAGCAATGCAAATACTTTTTGGGTGAGGCACCAAGAGGGAGAAGATAGAGCACGTGGTGCTCTTACCTCCCAAGGTGAGTGCCTAGCTCACACAATGGTTGGAGCTATGACTAGGGCGTTGGTAGAGGCGACGTCGTGAGTTCGAATCTCACCAAGGCAAAGGTAATAAATTTTTTAATATATTTTGTGATGCCTAAGGTTTTGACATAAGGTCCTAGGGATTTAAAATGGGTAGATAAAAAATATATTTAATTAATCATTATTTTGGTTAATTGGAGGAATAAGGAGTTAACTTTATTTTTAAATAAAGTATTTATGACATATTGGTTTATTGGAGATTAAAGTGTTGGTGAGATTTTGAGAGGACTTCTTGCCATTGAGTTATTTTGAGAAGGTGATTTTATAGACATTATTTTTGGTATTGAATATTATTTTAAATGGGAGATTATAAGGTGTATTTGGTCAATTATTTTTGCATATGTTGATGGATGCTTTCTCCAAGATGGAGTGCTAAGGTGCATGTATGTTTTGATATTTGAATTGTACTTTTGAGAGAGTTTATCATCTTATATATTTATTGAGCTTGAAAAAGAAGTGTTTGTGGTTGTGGCAGATTTTTGAGGTTCCTTCATCATCAAGAAAAAGGTATGGGCACATTCTTCCATAATTAAGTTGATTGATTGTTCTATGGAAAATAAGTTTGGAGTGAAAAGGAGTTAATTACATTTCCTTATTGAGTTGTTGAGCTAGATGTGAGATTGGCTGATAAGAATGTTGGAAACATTTTGAGTGAGTGTTCATGTGCTTGGACTAGGGTTTGTGAGCAAGGATTGTTTCATTGAGTGATTGGTTGAGTAGAGTTGGTTGAGCCTAGTCAAGTGAATGTGTGAAGTGATTTTTCAAGTTCTATGAAACAAATTATTCCATATTCTAAATTGATTTGAGAAAGAGGTTGAATATTGATGAGTGTGAAATATATTGAGTCTCTAAAAATTCTCTTTATGTTTCTATGATATTGGACAAGTTTTAGTGTTGACTTGTTGAACAGATTTGAGGTAAGTCTTAGAGAAGACTTGTGGACAGATTTGTGTGAGATTTTATGGAAGCTTACAAAATAGATTGAGGATAGATTTGAGAACAGATATTGAGGACATATCTAAGGACTTATCAGAGGATAGATTTTGGTGTATATTTGAGGACAAATTTGTGCCAAACCAGAGACAAATATTGAGGATAGATTTGTGCTAAACCGAAGGATAGTGTTTAGTACAAATTTAAGATAGAGCTAAGAGCAAGATTTGGAGGTGATAGTGTTTAGGAAAAAGGTCTCTATCCAGAGCAGGGAGGACATGTGTCTTCTATGGATAGAGTTCCATTTGCTAAGGGTAGTGGAGACAGAGGTCTTCTAGAGGATCACCAGACAGAGCAGAGTTAGGAGATTGGTGTCTCCTATGGATAGAGATCCACGAACTTTGATTAGGGGATTGGTGTCTCCTTTGGACAAAGATCCATAAACATTTTAGGGAAAGGATTCCCAAGATAATTTATTTGAGAAAAATTTATAATGAATATTTTCTCTGAGGAGTAGCCCACATTAGGTGAACCACGTTAAATCATGTCTCTAATGTGTGTGATGCTTTGTGTGATGTTTACTACTTTAATACTACTGATGTTAACATTTGGACTAAAAATAAAAGTGTTTTATCTTATACTATTCACCCCCCCAGTATAAGCACATTTTCTTCAATTGGTATCAGAGCGGGTCTCTCCGTGAAAAGACTAACAGCTTGGAGGAGGATCCATCGGTAACACACGACTTCAAAAAATGAAGAGGAGACTATGTTAGACATAAAAGATGAATTATTTGCTACTCTCAGAAAGTTGGAAATAATTAGAGAGAAGAATTCAAGCTTGAAGGAACAAATTCAAGAGGATGAAGAAGCAAGGATGGAACTTCTATAAAATCTCACATAACTCAAGATAAGGGTGGAAGAAGGAAAGAAAATTGAGCAAGATATGACAAATCTATTAAGAGCAAGAGAAACAAAATGTGAAATATTGGAAGCATAAATTATTTATCTAAGGAATTTAGTGGAAAGGACCAAGGCACTACAAGATGTAAAGTATGAAAAATAGAAAAATGAATCAAGTCTTCAAGAAGCAGAAACTTCAAACAAATATAGGTAAGCTAAGGACATCAGAAAGAAAGAAAGCAAAGAACCTTGGATAAGAGTTAATCACAAAAGGAGAAGCACTCCACCACAATCCAAAAGGCATCCAAGCAGGTTACATAATTTCTTCCATAGTCATTGCTTTTATTGTAATAAATATGGTCATAGAGCTGTACACTGTATTAGTCATGTAAGAAGCAATGTCAATAGAAATTTCAATTATTTTTCACCTCTTATGGATGATGATATTATATTTTACAAATACAATAATTTTGGACACAAGGCTAGATGATGATACTTCCTGAGTCTAGAAAAGCAATTTCAACAACTAGGAAAGATGAAAAGAAAAATGTTAAGGCTAGATCAATGTTAGTTCAAAAAACCCTTCATGCTCAGGATAAGGAAGAATAATGGTATATTGATAGTGGTTGCTCTAGTCACATGATAGGAGATAAAGACAAATTTATTGTTCTAAAAGAAACCAATAGAGGATCAGTAAGTTTTGGTGATAATGGATCAACAAGGATTGGTGGAAGAGGAACTCTAAGTTTAGATAATGGGAAAAAAAACATAAAATGTGTTGTATGTTAAAGGGTTAAAACATACTATGCTAAGTATAAGTCAACATTGTGATCAAAGGTATATGGTTACTTTCCACCCAGATAGATGTGAGATAAGAAAATTAGAAACTAGAAATGTCATTGCCAATGCAAAAAGAACTCCAAATAATCTATACATGCTTAGTGAGATCAAAGGGGAAAACTAATTTCTATCACAAGTAGATGAGAGTTAGTTGTGGCATAGAATATTGGGTCACTTGAATTTTGACAACATAGTCAACATAAGCAATAAGTAGGCTGTCAGAGATTTATCCAAAATAAGAAGACCACAAAACATAATTTGTGCACCTTGTCAACATGGAAAGCAGACTAAAACAAGTTTTAAGTCAAAATGATATATGTCATCTAAGCCATTGAGTCTAATACATACTGATTTGTGTGGTCCTACTAGATTACAAAGTATTCAGGGTGAAAGTTACTTTATATTGTTTATATATGATTACTCCAGAATGGTTTGGGTAGCTTTCCTGAAAGAGAAATCAGAAGCCTCTAAAAAATTCAAAGCATTTAAGAAATTGGTTAAAAATGAAACTGGCAAAAGGATTAAGTGTTTGATATCTGACAGAGGAGGAGAATTTACTTAAAATGAATTTGTAGAGTTTTGTGAACAACATGAAATCAAAAGAGAATACTTAGCAGCAAGAACTCCTTAACAAAATGGAGTAGTTGAAAGGAAAAATAGGATTTTTGAGAATATGGCTAGAGCTATGCTAAATGAGTCTAAGCTCTCAGATGGATTTTGGAAAGAAGCAGTCAATACATCAGTATACATAATCACTAGGGATCAAATGAGGGTAAACCATCACAAAAATCCATATGATATTTGGAAAGGAAGATCAGCCACTGTAAAACACGTAAGGATTTTTGGAAGCAAGTGTTACGTAAGACGGGAAGATAAAAACTTAGGCAAGTTTGACCCAAGATGTGATGAGATAATTTTTCTTGGTTATTCTCAAGGAGTAAAGCCTATAGATCGTTCAACAAGAGAACACATGCTATTGTAGAAAGTATAATTGTAACAATTGATGAGAAGATAGATTCAAGAGAACCAGTTTAGAAAATTGTGTATCAGGAAGATGGAAGTTGTCAAGACGAGTTTCATGAGGAATCAGATGATGAAGAAGAAGAAACACAAAGACTTCTTCCCAAAACTCCATCCAGGTATGTACAGAAGCATCATCCAAGATATTTAATCATTGGGAATCCAGATGAAAGACAGACAAGGAGAAGAATAATAACACCATCTCAACAAGCAAATTTCTCTTTACTATCTAAGATTGAGCCAAAAGAATTCACTTAGGCAAGTGAGGATAAGTTTTGGATTAAGGCAATGAATGAGGAATTATATCAAATAGAGAAAAGTAAGACTTGGGAACTTGTTCCACGATTAAAGGACAAAAATGTGATCGACACAAAATGGGTATTCAAAAACGACTTAAATGAAGATGGACAGATGGTTAGGAATAAAGCGATATTAGTATGCGATTTCGTGCAAGGAAGAATACAAAAATTTGTCTTAAGTGCGTCGACAAATATTTAAGATGAAAAATGCCCTAACCCTCATAGCCATCCAACATGGTGGTCTGGTGGCAAGTTGGAGTGAGCTAGGGTGCTTATGAGTGGGAGGACCCGCGTTTGAATATCGACAGACAACATTTTGAGTGGACTTGGTTGGGTTCCAAAGGAAGCGGTGCAAATACTTTTTGGGTGAGGCGCCAAGAGGGAGAAGATAGAGCACGATAAATTGGCAGATAGAACATAACCTTTTCTTAAATTACTCAAGAAAAAAATTTCTTTTTAATGGGATAAGGAATGTCAAGAAGCTTTTGATAGCATTAAACAATATCTTCTCAACCCTCCAGTGCTTGTTCCACCTAGACCAGATTGTCCTTTCATTTTATATATTTTTGCTTCGAAACTTGCACTTGGAGCTATGTTGACTCAAATCGATGATGAAATGAAAGAACGATCCACATATTATATAAGTAGAACTTTAATAAGTTATGAAATAAGATATACTCCATTAGAAAAACTTTGTCTAGTAGTTGTGTTTTCTATACACAAGTTGCATCATTATATGCTTAGTCAAAAAACATATGTCATTGCTAAATTTGATCCATTAAGGTACTTGATGAGTAGACCTTACTTATCAGGACATACAAATAAGTGGGTTCTGGATCTCAATGAGTTTAAACTCACATTTATCAGCCAAAAATCCATAAAAGGCCAAGTTATAGCTGATTAGTTAGCTGCTACACCTTTAGAATCTACTCATCCCCTCACCATTGAGTTCCCTAATGAATACCTCAATCTAGAGGAAGATCATTCTGAAACATGGTCTTTATATTTTGATGGAGCTCGATGCATGAGTGGTGCCAATGCATGTATTATCTTAATATCTCCTCAAAAGCACCTCATACCTTTATCTTTCAAATTGCAATTTGCTTGCACTAATAATACTGTTGAATATGAGGCTCTAATTATTGGATTACGAGCTGCCCTAGCATTAAAAATAAAATGTTTATTAGTTTTCAATGATTCTCAGCTTGTGATAAATCAAATCAATGACATTTATCAGAAACGAGATGAGAAAATTTTCCCTTATAAAGCTTATGTCCTTAAATTAATATCATTATTTGAAAAAGTTACTTTAGAAGCTATTCCTAGAACTAGTAACCGTGCTATCGATGCTATGGCTATGACTGCTTCTCTGTTGCCTTTGGAGTTGGATGACGAATATGCTACTATCATTATTCGTCGACTCCAAGAACCCACTTCTGCTAAGTCATGTATAGAACCATTAGACAAACTTCTAATCAATGAAACTACTCCTGAGCCTTGGTATATAGATATCTTCAACTTTCTCCAGAAAGGAACCTTCCCTAAAGGGCTAGATAGAAACCAGCATAGGCTATTACGTAAGTGAGCTGTTCGCTTCGTAATTGTTGGTAATAATTTATATAAAAGATCTTTTGAGGGCATATTATTAAGATGTCTTAACCTAGAAGAGTCTAAGAAAGCTTTAAGTGAAGCCCATGATGGATCTTGTGGAGGACACTTTTGTGGTAGTGCCATTGCTAAGAAGCTCCTTAGGATAGGATATTTTTGGCCTACCATGGAAAAGGATGCCAATGATTATGTGCGTCATGGCAACAAGTGTCAAAAGTATGCTGACCTTGTCCATGCTCCTGCTTAAGAACTCCAAGCCATATCATATCCTTGGCCCTTTTCTAAATGGGGTCTAGAAATTATTGGTAAAATAAATCTTGTTTCATCTGACAGTCATAAATTCATAATAACTGTAATTGAGTATTTTACGAAGTGGGTAGAAGCTATGCTTTTTAGCTTCTTGCACGGGAGCTCAAGTTTCCAAATTTATTCTTAATAAAATCATTTGTAGATTTGGAATCCCATAAAATCTTATTTTAGACAATGGAACTTGTTTTAAGAACAAAGATGTTAAAAATTATATCAAAAATATAAAATTCAACATCATTGGTCTACTCCCTATTATCCATAGGGTAATGGCCAAGCTGAAGCATCTAATAAAACTCTAATTAAAATACTTAAAATATTGGTTAATAAATTAGGTCGTGATTGGCATGTGCAATTATATCCTGCCTTGTGGGCTTATCGAACTAGTATTTGTACTCCCACTGGCGCTTCACCTTTTGTTTTGTTTTATGGCGCTGAAGCTGTTTTTACATTCGAGCTAGAAGTTCCTTATTTAGCTCTTTTACTTCAAGATGTTGAAGTAGGAGATGAATATCATGCTGGCAGACTTGGTCAGCTGGAAATTCTAGATGAAAAATGCATTCATGCTTTAGAGCACCTTCCTGCCTATCAAGACAAACTTAAAATAGCATATTCAAAGAAAGTTCATAATCGATATTTTGAATTTGGTGATCCAGTATTAAAAGAAAATCAAATAATTACTAATGCAAGAAAATATATTAAAGGAAAATTTCAACCAAATTGGCTTGGACCATTTATCATCACTACTAAATTTGGATCAGGTGCATATAGATTGGCTACATTGGATGGAAAAGATCTCAAGGAACCCATGCATATTATGCATCTAAAAAAATATTATGCATAAAACCAAAAAATCTCATCATTGTACATAGTTGTAAATAATTTTCTCATGCATTTCAATATATTATCAAAAACAACCAAAAAATTACAAAATCTGAAAATATACAAAAAAAAATATTCCAAAGCATTATTAGATCATTATCTCTGCATCTATTATCTGCTAAGATTACAAATTATATTTTAGTTTACTTTAGATAAATTCACAAGTTATCTTGAACCACGCACTAAAATTCACATATTTAATAAATTTTGATTTCATTGTTCTGATTATAAATCTCTCTTGTATCGAAGAACACTATTACTTCATTAAATAATTTTGATTTTTGAGAATGATCTTGCTACTTTATGAACCAAGAACACACCTTCACATATTAAAATGATTTGTTGCAAATTCGAAAAGTGATGCTACATAGTAAGTCTTAATACCTTAAGTGAAAAATTTCCCTTGCTATCCTATCATGTGCATGGTCTAGAATACTAAGAAATTGGCGAAAGGACAAGCTCATCCCTACCAGAATAAAATCCCTTGCTCTACATCTAATCTGAGCAAGTACTCCAAAAATAAAAGAAATAAAAGAAAGAAAAAAAGAAAGAAAAGAAAGAAAAGAGAAAAAGAAAAACAAGAAAAATGTTCCAAAGCAATAAAATCACCTTGTTCAGAAATGGAAAAGAAATACCTATTGTATAAATATGAAGAAAATAAGGGGGTATTGAACTTGAATCCCTGGAATTTATCAGTTATTCGAAAACCATGAGGTAAACCCCATAACAAGTGATTTGTGCCCAACTTGCTTGACATTGGGTAATTCCTTTCACATGGAGATATGTCTATCACATTAGCGACCTTATTTTGTATAGACCAATGTTCGCTAATGGATCAGCTAGATTTTGGTAATTTGATTTACATAGTAGTTCAGTACCAATGCATGTACAAAATCATGGTCAAAGGAACATTTCACTTGCACACACATTGGTTCATTTAAGTTCGCTTTATCATTAACTCACTCAAAATAAATAAATTAACCTCACTAAAGCACACATATTTGTTACTTGAGAGATTTTGTATCATCATAACAATCAAAATAGATAATGAATTCACTTTTCACACACTAGTTCTAGATAAATTGGAATTTGTCTTTGAAATAAGTTAAAATATTTCTTTGAGATTTTGTTAGATAATTAATATCATTAGTTCTTAAAAATTGTTTTATCATCATAGCACAATAATTTATCTCAAATAATATTGCAAAATCAAACATAATCATCATGCATTTCATTTTGATTTTCGCGATGATGGTATAGTTCCTAAGTAACTATTTCTCTTCAAATTTCACACTTAGGAATTTTATGCCTAGCGCAAGTCATCTTTCTAATTTTCATGCCCAAAATGATTTCACATATTTTATAAAATTATTATAAAGATATTTTGAATATGTGACATAATGATCTATCCAACATTAATTTTGCATTTTAAAAGAATACACAAAATTTATACCATCCTGCATTTCATCTTGATTTTCGCGATGATGGTATAATTCCTAAGTAATTATCTAGGAATTCTATGCCTAGCGCAAAATCATCCTTCAATTTTTCATGCTTTGATAAATATATTTCACAAACATTTATCGACCACATTGTTCCAAAAAAACATCAAACATCTTCTTTTCATCATAAAAGCCTTAAGATTATTCTTAAGCATACAACCATTTTAGCAATATCAAAATATTCCTCACAAACAAGATTAGCTTCATGACTTAGCGAGTCTTGAACTCCACCAATAGTCACATAACAACACAACATCCTTCGAGGTCTATTGCTAAATTTATCATCACTCCAAAACACATTTTCAAAAACACATCTTCAAAATCAAATCATTTTACTTAATTCATTTATGTTATTTAAGCATGATTAATAACATCTCATAAACACCAAAACATGATCATCCAAAATTAAAATGCAAAGTAATCAAAACAAAATACATGAAGTCACATAGAGACAAAAGATCCATCTATATATATATATATATATATCTTGAAAATCCATATACAAAAATAAAGTTAGACTGATATGCCACAATCCTAAAAAATTGGCATACTTAGTCAAATACACCATACAAATATACAAATATCTAGGCTCACTCCCTAGAATCCCTACAACTCTATGCATAATAATCTCTACTAGGAGGTGGAGGTGGTGGTCGTATCTCCCATATCTTCGTAGCAGTCCTAGAGGAAGTCGCCCTAGATGTAGAGTGCGACAATGACCCAAAGCGAATCAATGCTGCTATATTTACAGGTAAAGGTTGTCTCTGCTTTGCACGTATTGCTATAAAGTACAAGGTCTGATAAAAGGTCATCTATTGCACCGATCGTAGAAGCTCATCTCCTATTCGACTCTGCTCAGATCGACCTGTTTGAATCAGTGTCATAGCCCCGACCCTCTATCCATCCTGAACCCTAGCCTATGCTAGCTCCCCCTCCAGAGCTCTGACTCGTGAAAAGGTAAAAAATAAATGAGTTAATTTTTCATTTTACTTTTCTTATTTATTTTATCTTACTCCTAATTCTTGAGTTTTTACCCAAACATCAATTTTGGTATAAAAAATCGAAGGGGGTACCATAAACATCATATTTCAAAAAAATTTGCATAAAAACTTAAAATTGTTAATGAAAATGGCAATAAATTTTTACTTTCTCATAAAGTGTGTCACACTTTTCTTTAACAAAATTTTCTTTCAAAATTGCGCTAAAGAGGGGGTAAAATGTAGCACCTTAAATTTGACCCATTTGCATGAAAACATAAATTTTTTTAAAAACATCACATTTGCATTTATTATCGCAAAATTTGTGCTTCATTGATGAGATCGTACTACGATCAACGAAATCGTAGTATGACCTCCGAAATTGTAGCACTATTTTTGTCTTACGATCCTTGTGATAATTATACGATATTACAGATCTTAATACGATCTTGCCCTAAAACATAAAATTTAAAATTGGAAAATGACAAATTTAGTTTAACGATTTTTAATCCCAACTGTGTAACTGCACGAAAAATAGGATATTGGATCCGTTCGGTCTTTCTCATCTTAGAAGGAGTTCAAAAAATTCAACCTCCTCCCTATTCTGGATGCTCCTCCCAGCTTATTTAACCAAACCCCCTATTTCTAAATTTCCCATGGCTCCTTGCACTTTAGAAAACTTTGCATAATTTTGCATCCTAGCTCTAGTTATTTCATTATTTGCTTACAGGATCAGAGAAATTTGTTGCAGATCAGAGGTTACGATATTGCGATCATAGTATGATTTTATAAGTTCAAGATACGATCATGCTCAGAAGGCTATGATCTCGCCTGCAGTTGGCTTGGGGGCAACCTCAAGCTTTGGTTTGCATATTCTGCTATTTATTTAGTTTATCTACATTATATTTAGCATTCTTTATCACATAAAGCATTAGATTTAATCATTTTCATTCCTGGAGTTCACCTAATTTCATATAATTGCAATACATTAACTCATCAATGCATATAATTATAGTTATTTAGGAGTATTCATTTAATCCTAGTTAAGCTTGCAATCATAAGTAAATCTCTAGATTTTCTGTTTTATATCCCCTATACATGAATCTAATGTTGTCTATCAAAATATAATTTGTTTGTCCTTGTTCGTAATGCGATCTCGTAGATCGTAATACAATCCTACAGGTTCGTAGTACAATATTGACCTATTGGGTACGATTTGGACTGCATACAAAAATCAAAATCTTCATCGGACATCCGGATACAGGTAAAAGTTTAAAACTATTTTTTTTAGTATTGCACTGTATTTTACATCTTGTTTTCTACTGTTTGTTGTCTGCATTTGAATTAAAATTTCATATAGGTTAGATTAATTGCATATTGGTCAAACTTAGGTATATGCATGATTTGATCAAAACAAACACATCAAAACAAATCCCAAACCTAGGCTCAAAAATTACCACAATTTCCTGGTGAACCCAACCCATTCGTCAAAAAATCACCATAAGAGGGTACGAAATCAAGTACCTCTCCTATGAGGTGTAGGTCATCCATTCTCCCATTTCCCTCTAAGGCATGGATCCATAAGCCTTGAGAAAATGAGTGCGAGAATTTTTGGGCTACAATTATTATATTGTATAAGGGTTGGCATAGGCCACACATAATCCAAGGTTGATTGTATTATAATATAATATTATATTAGTATTAGGCTCCCCAAAGTATAATTAGAATATGAGTATATAAAGAAGATATATTTGTCATTGTAATCATCATGGAGATAAATCATATGTAATCGTCTTTGCCCATAAAGTGGCTTATGGGACTTTACCCTCCTTAAGTGGCTCTCTCATCTTGGGAGAACTTGTGGAGTTATTCCTTCCTTAAGTATTATATTGGCGTTTCTCTACCTTAAGGGTATTATCTAGCTCTCTCATTTATGGATTGCTATTGTGGATAATGTATTGTGGATGAATGATTTGATATTTTTGCATAATTGTGAATGATTTTTGTTAATAAGAATAAAGTTTTGTAAAAAGTGGTATCAAAGCAAAAATTTTGGTAAAGTGAGGATTTTGTTTTGTGTGGAATTATAGAATTAGGGTAGAAATATTTTTGGAAAAAAATCTCATCTTTCAGGAGCCATATCTTTACGAATGTTTATCTGATTTAGATGATTCTTAGATCATTTTATGCGAAATTTGAAGAACTTTAAAATGAGTGGTCATATGAAGGAATCCATGTAGTATTGAGGTAGATACAACCTTTTGAAGTCAACCATATGAAACAAGGGCAGTGACAAATTTTCAAATCATAATTTTTTTGGAATATGAAATTTGTTAGTTTGGGTAAGAAAATAATTTGCAATTTATTTTGTTTGGAAGAAACAATTGTAGATCTAGTTGTTTATGGGAATTTTAGCTTTAAATCAATGGAGATATATATATTTTCATAAAACCCTAGTTTGCATTAGGGCATGATATATATTCTCATAAAACCCTAGTTTGCATTGGGGTATCAACTATGGAACTACAAAATTTTTCTAGAGAAGATGATATTGATATTAGAGAATGGTGGAAACTATTTAAATCCTTGTATTCTAATAATCATTTTTGGAGCATCTTAGTTCCTCACCATATTGGAGGAGAAGCTCTCTCTTGGTTTTATAGTTTTAATAGTGCCCATAAATATAACTTCACTTGGGATGAAATGGAGCATGCATTCTTGAGTAAATGAGACCCATATAAAAAGATAGCTAGCTTGAATATCATCATCAAGGGATATGAACAAGAAATAAGCATGCTTCAAAAAGAACAAAAGGAAATAAAAATAGAGCTAGCAAATTTTAAAGAAGTGGTAGAAGATAAAAAGATGTCAGTATGCAAATAGAGGAAACCATACCTTTAGTAGAAGATAAATCAAAATGTGGATAAATAGATTTGTTTGAATTTAAAAAGTTTATTTTGCAAGTTCATAGAAGCATTCAAAAGAAATGTTTTATTATTTCCATTAACCATAGTAGTAGATTTAATTTTGTTAATATTGCTTTGGCTAAGAGGTTGGAGGTTCAAGCAACAAAAATTGAGGACATACAGTTGGCGGGTGAGAATGTTCAAATTTTTGAAGATTTGAAGATCACCATGAATAAATATGTTTTACATTTAGATTTTTATGCTATTGAGATGGATGATGTGGATATTGTTCTTGGTTATCCTTTGTTAGATTCATTGGGTACTGTTAACATTAATGTGCAAAAGAAGTTTATGAAGTTATGGTACAAGAAAAAGAAGATACCATTGCAAGATATTTCTTAGCTTAAGAAGAAAGGATCCAAGGAAGATCAAGAAATGGTTGCAGAGAAATAAATCGAAGAACAAATAGAAGAACCTAAAATAGGATCCAAGAAGTCAGTAGAAGCAACAGAGTCCATGGAAGAAGTAGTAGCATTCAAGACCATGGAAATAATAGTAGTAGAGTCCAAGGAAACTTTGATAGAAGAGTACAAGGATACACCAAACAAAGGAAACATGAAAGAAAAATGTGTAGAAGAATTTAAAACAATGGATCCAAATGTTGAGGAGTCAAATAATGTAAAACATAAAGTTAAGGTTACACCATATCACCATCCACACCACCATGAGCGAAAATAATCTTGGAGGTATGGATCAAGGTAGCAATATTATGGTTCTACATGGAATTAGAAGGGAATCAAGTATAATAGTGTTTGGCAGACAAAGCATAGCGATCTTGGTTTTCAGAGGGGTTCATCAGCATCAAGGAACAAGTGGACCCATCATTCAAATTATCAAAATAAAGCAACATAAGTGTGGAGCGAACAAAGAAAATTTGGTTACTCAAGTGGAAAAATGGCATACCAACATCAACAACAACCACCAACAATCAATGTTTCACTAGGATGGATGGATTATCGAGATTGGTATCAGTTGCTAATATTGCTTAGCAAATCGCATTATCTTGTTTCTTCATATGTTTCCAAAAATCTCCAAGCTTGGAGAGTCGAATTATAGATCCAAAAATATGTGTAGTTGAAAACTCAAGTAACTTGTGAAAATGTTGCTCGAGAAGTCCCAAAAGTTTACATGGTAGAGGCTATAGAAAGTGTGGCTAACTTGGTCAAAAAATAAATCAAGCAGCAGATGGACCGTTTGGAGAAACTCATCATGGGTATGAAATAAAATACCCATATACAATGTAATAGGAATAGAAGTCATAGCAAAGGGCCTAACCGCATGACTTCATCAATGCAAAAGTAGCATACACAACACTAACCTCAACCACGCACAAACAGACAACCACCTCAACAGTCGCAACAAAGAAATAAACAAAAGAAACCACAAAAACAACAGTGTCATTATTTAAACTACCAAGGCCCTTCTCCACAAAGATGAAAGAAAATGAGAAGCTTTCAGAGCTGCACTTTCTCTATGCAGCAACAATCACAACAAAGCAATGGAGGAAATTTCCAAAAAAATGATTTTGGGAATCAAAGACAAGATTTTATCCCATTTATGCAGAAGCAGCAAAGATAGGGGTACTTTCATCATAAAAATGGTGGTGAAAACCAAAAATAACCTCTTGGGCCATAATTTTTAGCCCTTAGGACTATGGCCACCAATTTTTATATAGGAGTCTTGTTTGGGCTGTTGATGATAAAATTACAAATCTTGTCGTCCATAATTTATCTTCTAGAGAACTTACCTAGAATGAGATTGAGGCCCTCATCCTAGGTTTAAAGTTCCTCCCTGTTCCACCTCCCATGGTCAAGGTAGCTATTAAACAAGATTTTTATTTTTTAGACTTCATATCGAGTGGTTTTTTAGGCCTAAATGTGGCCTTCCTAACCCTCCAAAGCCCATTGACCCTTTTCATGTTTCCAACCCTGGTTACAATCCTCCACAGTTTTACAGACCTTTGGAAGATATTATTGGTATGGGAGAAATATTTCTCAATAAAAAATTATTTGCTTTCGACCCTTTTTACCATAATGCTTTCTCACCCCATATCTAGTCTACCATTTGCTCCCTTGCTAAAGTCAAATCAATCGTTATTAGACTTGCAAATAAAAAATTGGGTGTATGTGTTTTTCCTATGGTTGGTATGTGTCTAAAAGCCTCTCCCAAATTTCAAATCATAATTTTTACACGAAATTTGACAAGGTCCATTGGTTGGATATTTTTTCTCAACTCCAAAACCTACTTGACCACGCTGTTAGGTGGGGTTTGCTTTCAGAAAATCACAAAAAATTCATGCTTCAAATTACTCCTTTCCTTGCCAAAGTTTGTGTTTTTTACTTGCTTCCCAAAATCCATAAGCCTAAGCTTGTTGGTTGACCCATCTGTTCTTATTGTGGGTTTATGCTTGAACCAACCTCCAAATGACTCCACCATTTACTCCTACCTATTTTGCTTAAGAAAGAAAACTAGCTTTTGGATTTTATCTCCCTTATCAAATATCTACATGGTCGCTCTTTTCATCAGGATATTATCCTTTTTTCCTTCGATGTAGAAATCCTCTATCCTAGTATCCCCACTTCTCAAGGAATGGTTGCTCTTCATCATTTTTTAGAATAAGAATTTGACTTAGCTAAAACCAGTTTTGTGGTGAGACTTGCAAAAATGTTGTTAACCCAACACTATTTGGAATTTAGGGATAAAACATACAAACAAATATGGGGGACACTCATGGGAAATAATTTTATTATGGTGTACGCTTGCTTATTCCTCTGTCATTTAGAAAAATAGGCATTTGATAAAGTTGTTGTGGATTATATTTTATTTTATGAAAGATATATCGATGATACAATTGGAGTTTATCATGGCCCCAAAAAATATCTTGATGTTTTTCTTACTAGTTATGGTTACTTCCATTCAAGCATCAAAATTACTGCCTCTATTTTTCACTCTGAGGTGACTCTCTTGGACACAATGTTTTTCAAGGGGCCTAATTTTGCTCAGACTGGAGTTCCCCACACTAAATTATTTCAAAATCTGATGAATGCTTACCAGTATATCCCTACTTCCTCTCATCATCCTGTTCACCAAAAGAAGGACTTCATATTAAGTGAACTCAATAGGTTCTTGGTTAAATAATTTTTTAGGGAAGGATTTATATCTATTAAAAATAAAGACTCAGGGCAAGGGGATATCAGATTAAATTTCTCATTTCTTTGTTTGAGAAAGTCAAATTTGATGGTAGACCCTCATTGTTGGCTAGAGTTTTAGAGCGAGCAACATGCAGACATGGTTCCAAAATAAAAAAAGTTCCACCTCTTTTGAAATTGGACAATTGCAACTTTGCCAGAGACCTTCACATTAGCATTGCTATTATCTCTTCAATGTTCAAAATATGGAGAAAATATAGGAAGCTCAAACACATTCCTCGTGGCATCATTTGTTGGAGGAATCAAAAACCTCTCAAATATTATCTGTGTAAAAATAAAATTGTTCAAGAGACTCTCTTTCCCACCTTGTACTTTCACATTTTTAATCCATTTTTACTTTTCTTGGGGTGGGTCTTTTTATTGGGGGTTGAGCTTGGGCTTCAAAAAAATTTTACTATCTTGGTCTATAAACCTGTAGCTTGTATTAAATGCTTAGGTATTATTTTATCCCACTTGCATTACTCTCTGGCATCCTCTAGAGTTAGAACTTATAATGAGGGGTTGTACCTCTTTGAAGCTCATACTTTATTTATGAGACCTATTCGGGATTTTGATGTTGTATTACTTCTTTTTATTAGAATAAAACTCAATATCATGTCTTTTGTTCCTTTCCTAACTCGTATTTTTATAAAGTTTAATATTTTCCTTTTATTTTTTGCCACGCTTTTGCTGTTGGTATTATGCTCTTCACTTGTCGCATAACGTGATCTAGTGAACCAAAAAGCCTCCAACACTAGTAGTATGCTCTTCACTTACGTGTAAGCGATCTGGTGAATCAGAAACTAGTTTGCATTTTTTTGAGTACTGCTACGCCATGTTTTATTTTTCATTAATGAGATTTAAACCTTTTAATGGCGCACGATGCTCATCCTCTTATTGACCTCTCAAATTTTGAATCATCCCCCATAGTTCTTGATAGCCCCCCAATTCTCCGTTTGAATTTTTTGCAAGCATCAACAACAAGCAGATTCACGACAACAAGTTTGAGAGCTTGTGGAAATAGTTTTTGATTCAGATAAAATGACCAGAGGTTTAGCAAAAATAGAAGCCTATTCTCAAAATAGGATAATTCCATCCTCACAATATCGAAGGAATTTCATTGATGGAATCGTTACAATGCACGACATCCCTCCATGACCTGACTCTTTGGATAAACTATTGGATACAAGGTTTAAAGAGTTTAAGGTATTGAGTAAAAAAGTGGATAAGTGTCAATCCAGACTAGCTAGGTTTGAAGAGAACCTTGGCAATGGAATAGTCCCTCATAGTTTACGAATGGAGAAACCATGCTTACAAATTCCAGATGAAGAAATTAACAAGTAATTTTTTGACGTGTCAGAGGCACTCACTAAAATATTTCGCCTGAATATGGTCAAAATTTATATCTATAATTTTCAAAATACACAAAAAAATAACTACTCAAGCTAATGAGTACATTCCCAATATCTTACTACTTGCAACCCAAGAACTTCTTTTTGATTCAGTAAACAAGTACAAAACGAAATTGCCACAACTTGGTAATCTCAGATCAAGGAGCACTTTGAAGGAAAGCTTCAATATTGGAGAGTCAAATTATAGATCCAAAAATATGTGCCGTTGAAAGCTCAAGCAGCTCGTGAAAATGTTGCCCAAAAAATCTCAGAAGTAAACATAACAAAAGCTATAGAAAATGTGGCTGACTTGATCAAAAAAGAAATCAAGCAACAAATAGGCTGTTTAAAAAACTCATCATAAATATGAAACAAAATAAGAAGAATAAAATAAATATTAACAAAACTATTTAAGAAAACCAATATAAAAACACAGTATTTTTTATAAATTTTAAAATATATTTTTAGTTATAAATATAAATATATAAACCTTTAAATTATATCATTAGCTTAGCCCTAAAAAAGTTTTCTTATGTCTTTATGTTAAATTCCCTATTGATAAGTATAGCTCTCCGCTTTACAAGGGATCATGGTTGGTAGAAGACTTCTCAACTTCAATCATAAAATTTTTTCACAATAACCAAATACAATTTTTTTTTAAATCTTGAAAACAATCATCCCTATCATTATGGGACAATTGAAAATAATAATAAACATGAACTATCATTGTCGAATATAATAATAAAACAAACATTTATAGCTTTATGAAACTACTGACCTAAGCTGTGGTCTTTCGCTGTTTTTTATTTTTTATTTTTTATACTTATGAAATAAGGTTACACATTTATTATTATTAATTATGGTTTAAATTTTAAGGTTCTTTCTTATAATTTCTATTTTATTTGGTTATTATTTAGTTTGGTATGAAATTTCTATTTAGTTGTTATTTAGTCAGACATGAACTAGTTCAAGTGTTTGGATTGGTACATTAAAAATATTTAAGTCAAATTACTACCTTTACAATAAACTTTCCCAAAATTTAAACCCAATTAAACTAACACTTATCATTTGATATCTGCTCATCAAAAAAATTTAAATCAAATTACTACTTTTACAACAAACTTTCACAAAATTTAAATCCAATCAAACTAACACTTATCATTGATACCTTACCAATCCCTACTTTTTATAACTTCTATATTTTTTAAAAGTTCTCCTTCCCTGGTTTTTTCATATAGACGGTGACGTTCGATAAAATGACAAAATCACATATTCGGAAAAAGATCGGAAAACAAATACATAAAATCTCGTCGGGCACACCATAAAGAAGTACAACTGCGACATAGTAACAAGCTTTCTCATCTCATCTGGAGTAACAGGCCCTTCTCATGGTACTTTCTTCCTCAAAACAAAACAAAAAAAATTATTCTTATAATTTAAACTAAAATAATAAAATATAATAAAAATAAAATACCAACAATATGTGAAAAAAACTATCTGCATAATACACAGTCCAAAATAAAACTCGATAGGAGTTCCAGTTCAATTGAGTTCTCCTCTCAATCTTTTCAGCGACTGGATGAATTGCTCAACGCATCTGTTTTGTGCTCCGTCTTTGCCCTCCAACAATATTTTAGTCTGAAACACCCTTCCCATCTCTGCAGCTCTGCATCTCAATTCCTTACCTTCTTCTTCAACCATCGCCATTCTTAACGCTCTGCATATCTCTTCCCTCTGCAGAGACCCATTCTCAACGCCCCTCCCAACTTCCACTGCAATCTTCAACTCCTCTACAACCAGCCTCGCATTGAAAGCCTGATCATACTGAATGGGTAACGCAATAAGAGCCAATCCCGCACTCATCGCTTCCATCAACGAATTCCACCCGCAATGCGTCAGAAACCCCCCAGTGCACGGATGGGACAAAATCTCCCGCTGAGGAGCCCACTCACTCCACACAAGTCCCCGGTCCCGGGTTCGATCCTCGAACCCGCTCGGTAGACAAGCCGAGACAGGGATTTTCTGATGAGGAAACCGCAGCACCCAAATAAAATGCAGCTTGCTGGCCTCCAAACCCAGAGCGATTTCTTCAATCTCATCTGACATTAAAAGACATTCTGTGCCGAAGGAGACGTAAACAACCGAAGAAGGCGGTTTTTTTTCCAACCACCGCATTAGGTAGGAATCCGAATCCCTCGCTCCTTGAGTCGCCTTGTCATGTGGAAGCAGAGGGCCCAGCGGAAGCACCGGCTTGCCTGTAACCCTTTCAAAGTATTTTCTATACCCGTCGTCCTCTATCTCACAGCAGGTTTTCACGGCAATGGAAGAGCAACCTTCGACACATTCCCGATATCGATCGGCATCCCTCATGTAGCCCTCTTTCCGAGCCGTCTCGAAAGGCCACTTACTGCGCGCTTCATAGGGCCTCCACTTAATCACAGACGAGGGGAAATTTGGTGGTGGTATAGTTAAATTCTCCAGTGTCATTTCATCTTGGTTTGCGACCATGCAGTGGCCGAAAATATAACCGGTCGCCACTCCACCAAAAGTCGAGAATAATACAGTGGGTATTGATAAATTAGCAGCCGCGATAGGAGCCCAGTGCTGTATTACGTCGAAGATAACGACGTCTGGAGAAAGCCGGCGCAGTAGATGTTCGAATGGCTTCTGAAATTCGTCTAGGGCGTCCTTGAGGATGGGCATCATATCCAGCGATGGTAGATCTCCGGTGCTCTCTATACCCGTAGGCAGACCCTCCACGGAGGCTAACTCGAACTCGACCAGCTGAATTCTTCCCGATGAATTGTTTTCCGCCACCAAAGGCCTAAGCCTGCAAATATTTTTGGAAGACGAGAGAAACGATATGTTGATGCCATTATCGGCGAGTCGCTGCGAGAGTTGGAGGAATGCAGAAAAATGGCCGTGAGCGAGCCACGGGAACATGAGGACGTGGAACTCTTGATTGCCATAGTTAAACTCCATCTCCCACAAAGAATTGAGTTCACAATAGATAACTATCTATGGGTTGTTAGAATTAATTTTATAGGCATAAACCTGTTGCATTTGCAGGATTCACTGCTTCGAATCTAGTAAAACTACCGTTTATTCTGTCAATGTGTTCACTTTGCCTTATCTTTACATTTAGTAAAGTTTGCCATAAATGCCAGACTGCGGGGGCTAAGGTTGGACACTGATAAGAATTTGGTGGCCAATGCTTACACCAAACTACGAATGGCTCAGGTGCCCTTGCAAGTGCACCATCTACTACAGTGCAACTGTTGGATATCCCGTTAGGGTAAGACGTTGTGCTGGGGACCAGTTTGGTTCAGGATTTCACTGATGTAAATGTTTGAGATACAGAAAGCGTTGCAGGCTGGAGTCAATATCGATTTATGGCTACAAATTCTTCTGAAGATGGACCATAAATTAGGATATTTATGGCTGAAGCTTGGAGCTTAGTGTCACGTATCTATTATGTCAATGAGATATGATGTCCACTGGAAAACGAAACGTTTGCGCTTGCGTCTACAATCTTGAATTTCCGATTAGATTCTATCATGAAGGGAGAGAAGATGTATAAGGAATCAATGGTAGCCATAAACAAATAGAATGTTTGAAATTAAAAAAAAAAAAAAAAAAAAACATTATGTTGAAGTCATCTCAAATTGCAGATATTTTCAAAGGTACTTGACGAGCAAGTTTAAATTTTTTTAACTCTGTTTGTATAAATAATGTAGTAAATAGAGGATGTTAGAATATTTATTACATTATTTATTCAGATTATGCTTGAAGTGTTAAAGGTCTCTCAAATCAAGAGATCGGTCTGTACAAATAAATGTAATGTCTCCAAAGTGTCAAATATGTGAAATCAACAAACACCAATTCTTTTGATATAAAAAATATTATATTAAAAAATTAATAAAATATATTAAAAAAAAAAAGGATAAATATGTTATATGGTTAATGTCATCAATCAAAAAATCATTCTCGTTAAAATAAAGTGGAAATCTAACCAAAAAATTTACAACTAATTAATATTATCTTACCAAATTGATGGACATCAAAATTAATTGATTATATAATGATGAGGTTCCATTATATGGGTTTCGCCATCCCTATGACCGATTTCCACCTGCAACGCTTTTTGTAATGATGATGATATGTTTATATAGTATATGGTTATCCAATCCCCACATCCATTTGTGTTGATAGAAATAATGATAACATGTTAATCCCTCTAAATTGAAATATATTTCCATCCTTCTTCAATTACAATATTGATCCTTGTCATAAGATCCCTAGTCCTGCATAGTTGTTAGTTGAAGTTCCATATGATTTTGAGTAGTGAGGAGAATTTTACATTCATTATGAAAGCACGAGGATACGGAAACAAAAAGGAATATGCCACAAGAAAGAACAAGAAAGAACATATACGAATTGACACAAGATAAAAGCAATATGAAATATGATAATCTCTTTATTGATACGCTTTTTAAGCTGTGTTACAATACGTCTCCTTCCTTTTTAGGGGATAGGAGCGTCAAATATGTTTCTTATCACAACATCCATGGATTCATATCCTTCTTCCGCGTGCCCACATGTAAGATGGGCGGACCAAAACGTCACCGCCGCTTGTGTATATGATTCTTTATTACTTCTTGCTCCTATGATGTCGGAAACCTACGTTCAAAGAAACAAAAAAGATTAGTAGCACCTGCAGATAGAAAAAAGCATGTATTTCCCAAGGCCTACTGTTAGTGTATGCATGAAAATATTAAAACGACTATCAAATGACCTCGGATTGACCTGAAATTTTGATAGAAGCATAAATATGTTATCAAAAGACCACTGCAAAAAGAACAGTCTAGAAATTCCTCACATATTTGTATTTGCTCCAAGGTGGGACGAATAGACCGACAATAACTTGTCAGAAGCACCCTCTTCAATGTCTTGTCCTGGGAGCTCCAAATGACCTAAAAACTTGGGGTTAGCTAATTGGGGGTGATTTGGGAAGACCCAGAAGGTCATATTTCTCCAATTTTGCCTCTAGCACCCAGATTTTTATGATGGCATCTGTAAGTTAGTAAAGGCGGGAAATAACAAAAACCTGGTCAAAATTGCTCCAAATGAAATGAAATTTAAACTATAGTCTATTGAAATGACCTAGAATAAGATGCAAAAAGAAAAACAATGAAACCTACCACAGATTGCTATTCGTTCCGGGGTGGGACGAATTAACCTGCAATAAATTATCAGAAAGTACCCTCTTTAATGTCTTGTCTAGAAAGCTCCAAAATACCTAAAAAATTGGTGTTAGCTAATTGGGGGTATTTTGGGAAGACCCAAATGGTCATATTTCTCCAATTTGGCCTCGATCACCAAGATTTCAATGATGCCATCTGCAAGTTAGTAAAGGCGGGAAATGATAAAAGCATGATCAAAACTTGTCAGAATGAAGTGAAATTTAAACTACAACCTATTTGAATAACCTAGAATAAGATGCCAAAGAAAAATCAGAGAAATATGCCACAAATTTCTATTCGTTCTGGGGTGGGGCGTTTAGAACTACGACAGTTTGGGGGGCGCCCGGGGGCAAGACGCCCACCGTTTGGGACTCTGTTTTGGCACCAATCCACTTGGGATAGGTCCAAAACCTGTTATGCGGTGTTGTCGACAAATTTTGTGGGATATTGTGGCCAAAAATCAAGTTTTGGGTCTTGATTTGTGCTTCCAATAGTCACCCAATAACCTCCCTTTCGAATGAGAAATTAAGGATGTGAAAGACACAAATCGCAAGTAGGTATGTAAATTGGCAGCACTTCGTTGCTCAAATGCTCCTTCTCTATATATCTTTTGGGTGGGAAAACTCCCCAATTTATAGACCTTAGGGTCTCCTTGTTTAAATTGCGCATGCGAGGGCATCACTTGAGTTAACTGTCCTATTTTTAGAGAAAAGCTAGTTCCCTGATTTAGAATCTCCTTGCATGAAGTCTCTAAAATAAAGACATGAATGACTGAAGTCTCTCTTCTTGAATAAAAGCTATTCCTCGTAATTGCATGGCCTGAAGCCTCAGTTAACTGGAGGAGTTATCGAGGTTTGACTTTTTGCCAGTCAAACTTGCTATTCACCTCACCCTGGGGCGAATGCTGATATTCGTCTTGGGGTGGGATGAATGCCAGTTTGTATTCGTCCCAGGGTGGGATGAGCAGAGAGCAAGGTGCAAAATTGTCCTCTGACCTCTAAAATTGCTTTTGGAAGTGGTTATGACCATTATTTGACCTCTAGGGGCTGCCCTAGGGGCTGTGTGTGTCAATGCGATCAACGCTTGTTGTCACATAATCAGATTGGTGCCATTTTGGTGTCTACATATGCCTATTTTTGGGAAGCGCTATGCAAGGCGCAGCGTCGCGCAAAAATAGATAACCAAAGCACTAATGATTATTTCTCAGTAACCTAACCAACTCTTGATGCCCAAAGTATGGAAAGGGCACGCATTCTTGAAGCCTTGCTTCTGACGAGCTAAGGAACTAAAGTCAAGTGTTAACCTTATTCAGTGAGGTGTTACTTGAACTTGAACATTGATCAGTCATGAATAGGCAAAGGGCGCAACCTTTTGTCTATGGGAACCTTGAGTTCATGATTCACGAATGCCAAGTGTTTGATCAACTTGTGATAATTGCTTGTTTGCTGTCCCAAGCAGGGGCGCGATTGTCTTTGTCAATGATCCTTTGAATGCATGTCATTTCCATGAATGGGTATATTGTTGTTAATTGGTGACTAAGCGTGACTACCCCCTCAAGCGACGAATCGATGAGGGAATGACCGACATGAGAAAAGCGACGAGTCGCTTGACCTAAGATGACTTAGGTAAGGGTGCCTTCAGTTGTTTACCATTAAATACGAAAGTAGTTTTCGAACATTCTTACCTGTTTTTGGTGGGTTTTAACCCATTTTGTGATGCATTTTGGAGTTGAAATTGGCAAAAATTCGTCGTCCCGTGGAGTGGTCTGGCTATGATAGCCTGCTTAGGGAATAGGATAGTGATAATTTGTAGCCCCAATGTCTGTTTTGGATGCCAAGAATATCAGGCGCAAAGGCGCCTTCGTTCGACAATGTTATTGATATTTTTGGTTGGGTTTTGACCCTTTTGGTGACACCGTTTTGGGATGAAATTCTCAAAAATATGTCTTCTCGTGGAGTGGTCCAGCTATGGTAGCCTTCTTAGGGAATAATATAGTGAGGATTTGTGACCCCGACGTCGATTTTGGATGCCCGAAATTTTAGGTGCAAAAGCACTCTTATTGGACACTGTTAGGGCTTGTTTTGGTGCATTTTTGTGCATTTTTTTATTGTTTTTGAAATTTTTGCTCTGTATTCGTCCTTGGGTGGGATGAATTCCTGTTTAGTATTCGTCCTAGGGTGGGGCGAGCGCTGACCAGAGCATTCATTCCAGGGTGGGATGAATACAGGCTCAAAAAGCCTTTTTAAGGACAAAAACTGAGTTTTGGGCTCATTTGCATTTGTTTTTCCTGGCGATTTGGAGCTCTGAGGAGGAGGAGGTCAATTCTGCGAAGCGAAGCGCTATCAAAATGTTCTTGTGACCATGAGTTCACACACCGGATCGAGCGACGGAGCCGAAGCGATACCAGTGAGTGACCGTCCTCCTTATTAGTTTGTGTTGTAGTTGGAAAATCGCAAGTTGTTTATTTCTTGTGTTTTTGTTTATCTGGTTTTTCAAATTGTAAAAATGAATCCCTAGTCTATGAACACTTAGCTGAAAACTTAATTTAACCCTAGTTAAACATCGATCAAAAGTTTAGTTGAAAACTGAGCTAGAAAATTAGTTTAGAACATAAACTAAAAAAAAACTTCGTTGAACCTGAATTGAACCAAGATCAAAACTGTAGGTTAAAAACGTAGGGTAAAACTAAGCTAAAAGCGTAGCGTGAACCCTAGTTAACTGTTGTTTTTGTGTTTTGAATTTTCCAGTTTAAAGGGAAAAACCCTAGGTCTGAAAAATTATTTTGTGACTATTTTTGTTTGTTTTTTAAGCTATTTTTGTGCTTTGTTTGTTGTTTGAATTTGCCAGTTTAGAATTAAAAACCCGAGAACTGACCAATGCTTTTTTTAATTTTTTTTGTGTTGTTAATTTATCAGTTAGAGGTAAAAACCCTAGATCTGACAAATTATTTTGAATTTTTGTTTTGATTTTTTTTTGTTGTTGTTAATTTATCAGTTAAAAATAAAAACCCTAGATCTGACAAATTAATTGTGAATTTTTGTTTTGATTTTTTTTTGTTAATTTATCAGTTAAAAGTAAAAACCCTATATCTGACAAATTAATTGTGAATTTTTGTTTTGATTTTGTTTTTGTTGTTAATTTATCAGTTAAAAGTAAAAACCTTAGATCTAACAAATTAATTGTGAATTTTTGTTTTGCTATTTTATTTTTGTGCTGTACATTTTTTTAATGTTTTTATGTTGTTTTCTTTTGCAGGTTGTAAAGAGCTGGTACCGAGTGCCCACTATTTTTACTGAAGCGTGTGCAATGCTAACTTTGGCTGACTGGGACTGGCTTGATGCCCTTGGGCTCAAGCAGGTGATGCGGTTGGAGCCAGTGGTCGGGGATCGGGCCTATCTGACGGCCCTGATCAATTTGTGGGATCCCCGGACCAACACCTTCCATCTCCCAACAGGGGAGATGACGGTTACCTTGGAGGATGTCTATCGGATTCTATGGATTCCAATAGACGGGCTGTCGATCCGAACGACGTCGCGGGATCGGAGGGCAGCAGTACTGATACGCTATTTTGGGCATGGGGAGGAGTTGGGTGTGGAGAACCCCATGGAGAAGGCGGAGAGCAACTGCCATATTGGTGGCATACTGGTACGATGGTGGCTAGAGAAGGGTGTGTTGGGAGTGAGGCACGCATTACTCATGGGCCTCATTTCCAACATGCTGCTTCTTGACTCGTCGGGCGCAAGGTTCTCGTGGAACCTGCTAGAGGTGGTGTTCCGATTGGTGGAGTGTCCTATAGATGCATCGATGATCATGAGATGGGGACAGAATCTGCTGGCATAGCTCTATGATGAGTTGTACGAGGTCCGCTGCCGGAAGCGCAAGGGGATTAGTTACAGCTACTTGTTGCAGTGTTGGGCTTGGCAGCACATAGCAGTGGAGAGGCTGGTAGGGCTGCCTTGGATGAATCGGGTGGAGATGATAGACCGAGAGATTGCATATGGGGCATTTTGGTGGAGGTCAGAGGAGCAGGGTCAGAGTCGACGATGGGCAGGTGCAGTAGGGCACTATGCCGACGCGTTCGCTCGGCTTACTCCAGGGGAGGTGTTCTGGTGCCCCTACCAGGATTGTCCAGCTTGGCCTAAGGCTGGAGAGTGGCTCTGGCAGGTATGGAGGGAGCGATGGCTGATTGGGAGGCATGGGACTGAGCAGGAGTTGTTCCCATATGGCCGGGTTACATGACATTTTGGGGTGTGCCAGGGGATGCCTGGTGAGCCCGTGGTCTATCGGCACCGGGGGGATGAGAGGACTTTGGACCGACCAGTCATTGTGCCACTTGGCGAGGATTCAGATACGACTATTGATGTCCTAGATGTGGATGACTTTGGGGTTACTACCGAGTATGAGCAGTGGTGGACCTTGCAACGATGGTGGCGAGGCGAGGGGCCTCTAGGCGGGGCGGAGGTGGCAGCAGCAGGGCATGAGGGTGCAGAGGCACCAGATGAGGGTTGGGGTGCTCCGCTGGATGATGCGGAGATGGTGGAGGTTGAGGATGTTGGAGAGGAGTTTGGGGTGCCGGATCAGCCAGAGATGCAGGACGTCCCAGAGTAGTGGGAGCCAGAGCAGGCTGCTGTCCCGGATTTGTCGAGGCCTCAGGCAGGTGCGTCGGATGTGGAGGCAAGACATGGCATGGAGATAGCGCGATTGGAGGACCAGCTATGGAGACGATATGGGGAGCTGGGAGAGGCTTTGTAGGAGAGAGATCTCTTGCATACTTAGCTTGTAGAGCGGGAGAACACATGGGCTGTGTCCCACCAGTAGGAGGGGGATACCGATGTTGCATGAGAGAGGGATCTCCTACGAACGCAGCTAGCACAACGCAATGACGTAGTAGCTTACTACCGTCGGTGGGAGGTAGAGTGGGTTTGACGAGAGGCAGAGTGGGGTCGACGGGAGGCATATTGGCATCGGCATCGAATGGATATGGAGGAAGAGATTATTCACCTTGGTGGGCAGATACCTGAGCCCCCTGGAGGGGACTCTTCACGTTGGACGAGAGACAGTGATACTGAGCAGTCAGCATCATCCCATCGCAGGTGGCTAGATGAGGGGGGCACTAGTGTGCATGATGTAGAGGCGAGCAACAGTCACACTGAGAGGTCCCATAGGACCCACACCGCAGGGGGTAGTTCCCGTCGCACCGATCCTGCGTGATCATGGTGGTCGACACCCTAGGCTTGGGGTTTTGGAGTTTTGGACTTTTTGTTGCGGGGTCAGAGGACTGGTTCATTGTAACCTATGGGTATTTTTGATGATATATATACAGATGACGCTTTTTTTGGTGTTTATGCATTTTTTATGGTTTGTTTTTATGTATTGACTTTGATGTATGCATATGCTATTATGAATGTGATATTTCTAATTGATATGATGTATGCATATGGAGTAAATGAAATGAGTTGTTTGATAACTTGTCGATGGCACCATAGACTATGCAAGATTTGACTGGCTTGATGTACTAATGGGATGACGTTGTGGAATGACTTTGCATGTAAAAACTTTGTTTTTGTATTTTGCATATTTTCTGATGGTGATGTATGAAATGAAATGTACTAGTTGTTTGAGAATGTAGTTAAGCTTTTTGGCGATTTAGATGTTTTAACTAACTAGCCAAGACCATACATTTATCTTGCAAACTTTTGAACAATGTATAAATCTGACTTGAATTTAACCCAATTATTTCACATCTCGGTGTGTGCAATTGAGTTCGTTTATGTGGTATTTGTCAGGATACCGCCAGTGCCAGATAGGCTATCAACCAAACATGTATTGAGGATCACCTAATTAGCTCCACTAACTCCGTTGTTGTATTCAACAAGATTAATCCACGAGACAATCTAAGATACCATAAGCTAGCTCATCCACATGCAAACATTGGTCTGCTCACACGCAAAGCTAATGTGACAGACATATCGTCATGCGGGTAGGATACCACCATTGCCAAGTAGGTTGTCCACCAAACCTGTAATGAGGATCACCTAGATGGTTTTTGAATACTGAGAATTCCAGGGATTCAAGTTCAGGATTTTTATTGGCTCAATGGTTTAGGATATTTGCTCGTATACAAAGTGATGAAAATCACTGTTTATTTTGTTCTTTTTTTTTTGTTTTTCTTTTGGAGCAAGGATGTTAAATAGTAGTGATAACCACTGTTATTTGATTGGGCTTTTGAAATTTGTAAGGTTAAGCTAGTATGTGTGTGACTGGTGAATAACATTGATCCTTGTAGGCCTTGGGGATGACTACCCATCCTTGGAAGGGACATGTAGTACGAATCCTTACGACTTTGGGAACCAAAGGGTAGTATGGAGATTATGAAGTAAGGGCATTGAGCTTTTAAGCCTTGGGGATGACTACCCATCCTGTGCAGGGACGTGTAGTACGAATCCTTACAACTTTAAGACCAAAGGTGAGTGGAGATGGTTGTGATGATGGTTTGTTGGAATTTTGTTTTTGAATGGCGTGGATCCTTTTAGGTCTTGGGGATGACTACCCATCCTTGGCAGGGACGTGTAGTACGAATCCTTACAACTTTAGGGACCAACGGTGAGTGGGATTTGTGTAGTGGTGAAGACCACTGTTTATTATGGAGAATGGATAGGGAAGAGCTCGTACTTTTGTCAATTCTCAACACTCTTGAACCATTCGCACAGGGGGATGAACAGGCTAATATTTCACCTATGGTACCCTAGACTGCTTTGTAGGTTTCTCTTGCATTCAAACAACTTAGGAATTATTTGATGTGTTGTAATTTGTGTTGGGATGGTACGTAACAAGGCATGATCCAAGTAAAACTTTCCCGTGTAAAATCCGTTTAACTATGTACAGTTTTTGGCTAAAAATTTAAAGACAGCTGAATGACGAAAACCCTATATACATTAGGAGACAACTGACTAAGCTAAAAAAAATGGTGATGGTGTTATACTAGATGTATGCGTTTACAAAATGGATTTGATGTGTAAAATGATGGAATGGTCAAAGAAAGACAGTCTATGGTGCATTTGACTTGTATGGCCTAGCAAATATGCAATGTATGGATGCGATGCCTAATGCAACCTATATTTTTGTATTTTGATTTTTATGAGTATGTATGAAATTAAAATGCAATTTGTTTTTGTTATTTTTGATGATTTTATTGTTTTTAGTTGTTTTTGAATATTTATTTTGACCAAGCAGTTATGGTAACGCTTGGAGCTTTTGGGTGTTGACCAGAGGATTTATGGATACCTTTGGAGCATTTATGGGGTTGACCAAGCGATTACGGGAATCCTTGGAGCTTTTGGTTTGACCAAAGGGTTTATGGACACCTTTGGAGCATTTTGGGTTGACCAAGTGATTACGGGAATCCTTGGAGCTTTTGGGTTGACCAAGTGATTGTGGGAATCCTTGGAGCTTTTGGGTTGACCAAGTGATTGTGGGAATCCTTGGAGCTTTTGGGTTGGCCAAAGGGTTTAGATACCTTTGGGGCATTTAGGGTTGACCAAGCGATTATGAGAATCCTTGGAGATTTTGGTTGGGCTATGGCTCTCTAAATGTGAAATGGCCTCAAATGACTGATGTTCAAGGGTTCTAGTTCCTTGATTCCTTCAAGAGAGGCAAGCCGGTATGTTCCAGGTCCTATTCTACTGTCAATCACATAAGGACCTAACCAGTTTGCCGTGAACTTGTCCCTTAGATGGGATGGCAAATTAGAATTTTGTTGGTTCTCTTTTAAGACCAAGTCACCAACCTAAAATTACCTTAAGTGGACCTTCATGTTGTATGCTTTCTTAAGTCGCTCTTGATAGATACGCAAATGCTCGAGAGCATTGACGCATCGTTCGTCGAGCAACGTCAGTTGGTCTAACTGGGCCTGTCGTGCAATGTCATCATCAATGAACTCTTGCATTGAAATGCGCAGGGAAGGGATTTCCAACTCAAGAGGCATGATTGCCTCGGAGCCATACACCAACGAAAAGGGAGTTGCCCCAGTGGGCATCCAAATGCTAGTGCGATAAGCCCATAGGGCAAGCGGGATCTGAATGTGCCAATCCTTATGATTGTCTATGACTGTCATTTTAAGGATGGTGACTAGCATTTTGTTTGACGCCTCTGCTTGCCCATTTGCCTGCGGATAATAGGGTGTTGAAAAACTATGCTGAATTTTGTACTTTGTGGTCAAAGCATGCACATATTTGTTCTTGAATGACGTCCCATTATCTGACAGGATCTTGTATGGAATACCAAAATGATATATGATGTTATGCAAAATAAACTCCGCAATGCGGGATCCAGTCATAAAGGTTAGCGGAATTGCTTCCACCCACTTTGTGAAATACTCTGTGGTCGTTATGATAAACGTGTGATGACCCGACAATGCAGGGGAGATCTTTCTGATTAGATCAAATCCCAACTACGAAAAAGGCCAAGCCGATTGGATCGGTTGCAAGGCTTGAGAAGGTACGTGTGTCAAATTAGCATGGTGTTGACACTTCACGCACTTCTTTACATATGTGCAACAATCTCGCTCTAAAGATGGCCAATAATAGCCCATGCGAAGAATGCGCTTTGCGATGGCCATACCACTGAAGTGGCCACCACATGTACCATCGTGTGCTTGGGTGATCGCCCAAGTGGACTCTTACTGGTCCAAGCAATGGAGGAGGATTCCTTCATAGCTTCGATGATACAAAATGTCTCCTAACAAGACATGTTTCACCACTTTCTGTTTAAATGATATTTTCGTGGCTTGCGTCAATCCAAGTGGGAGGTTACCTAGCTTGAGGTAATCCCTAATGGGTGTGTACCAATCCTGCTGATCAGAAACCTCGATAGTATGAACGGCCAATCCCTCTTGAAGTCTATCCCTAGAAAAAGCTGAGCGGGAAAGAACTTGTAAAAATAGCGTTGTGTTGCTATTAAGAGGGGTCGGGGAGAGCAAGGACCCCCAGTTGGCTCGAGTCAGGCAATCATGGATTCGAGAGAACCTATCCTGAGATGGTTCAATCTAGATTAGGTGGATTCCTGGCATTAGGTCAGAGCTTGCACGCTCTATCGTGGATTGCGATAATGTTTTAACCTAAATGGTTGTCATTTCACCAGAAGGGTCTTACGGGATTAATGACCCCAGGGAGGCCATAGTATCCACAAAATGATTCGATGATCGAGGGAGTGCCTCGATGTCATACCATTCAAGTTGTGCCAGGAATTTGTCCACAAGGGCTTTGTAGGCCTGTAGAACTGGACATTTACATTGGAATATCCCCTTTACTTGATTGACAATTAACAACGAATCACCAAAGATGTTTAAACATTTAATGTTCATGGTGATTGCTGTTTGAAGACCTATGAGCAAGGCTTCATATTCTGCATTGTTTTTGGTGCACGGGAAGTCTAATTTAAATGACAGAGGCATTGGAGCCCCTTGTGGAGTGAAGAATACAATTCTCGTGCCACCTCCTTGCTCACATTTAGAACCATCGAAGAATAGGGTCATGTCAGCCTATGACTCAGGCTCATCAGAATCTGGCGATTCTGAAACATGAAAAACCCCATCATCCGGTAGTTCTACGGTCAGAGGTTGATCGTCTTCAAGAGGAGCCTCTGCCAGTTGATCGGCGATGACTTGACCTTTTATGGATTTCTGTCCAATGAATTCTATGTCAAACTCCGTCAACAACATGATCCATTTTTCCATGCGGCTACTATGATAAGTACGACTCATCATGTATCACAATGGATTCTCCTTAGACACAACATACGTCTTATTGTTGAGCATGTAGTGGCATAGATTTTTGGTAGCAAACACCACTGCCAAGCAGAGCTTTTCAATGTATGCATAGTTAAGTTCATAACTGACCAGGGTGCGGCTAAGATAGTACGTAGCCTATTCTTTGTGAAGTTCATTTTTTTGGGACAACATGGCGCCCAGTGCCACCTCAGTAGTTGAGATGTATAAATAGAATGACACTCCTGGTCTAGGTGGTGCCAATACTGGCGGCGAAGCCAAGTATTGTTTAATGTCATCAAAGGCTGACTAGCACTCATCATCCCAGTGAAATGTGACCCCCTTATGCAATAATTTATTCATGGGTCGGCACTTGTCAAATAACTGCACTATGAAGCGCTTAATCAACGCGACCTTTCCCTACAGACTCCTGAGCTGCTTGATGGTAGTTGGGGGAAGCATTTCAAGGATTGCCTTGACTTTGTGTGGGTCTACCTCGATTCCTCATTTAGAGACTATGTAACCCAAGAGCTTTCCAGATGTGATGCCAAAGATGCACTTCTTGGGGTTTAGTCTGACCTTATGCTCCATGAGGCGATCGAGGATCTTGCTTAAGTCATCGAGATGATCTGGGCGCAAAAGAGATTTGGCCAACAAATCATCCATGTAATCCTCCAAAGTTTTGTGCATGTAATCATGGAAGATGTACGTCATGGCACGTTGGTAGGTGGCGCTAGCATTTTTAAGGCCAAAAGGCATGACCTTATAGCAAAATATCCCCCAAGGCATTGTGAATGCCATTTTTAGTTGGTCCTCGGGATTAATACGAATCTGATTGTATCCTGAGAAACCATCCATGAGGGAGAGCATTTCATGGCCCGTTGTAGCATCTACCAATGCATTGATGTTTGGCAAGGGAAAATCATCCTTAGGACTCGCTTTGTTTAGATCTCAAAAATCGGTGCATATGTGAATCCTCCCGTCGGGCTTCTTGATGGGAACCATGTTAGACAACCATGGCGGATAATCCATGCAGATGACAAACTGTGCATCCAACAACTTTTGTAGCTCGTCTTTGACCATTAAGGCCACTATTGGGTGCATCTTACGTAGTTTTTGCTTTACTGGCTTGACTATCGGATCAAGCATCAGATTATGCGTGACTAGCTGCGGGTCTAGTCCCGACATGTCCTTGTATGACCATGCAAAAACCTCCTTCTTCTCTTTGAGAAGGGCAATATAGTCAGCTTGCTCTTTGGGGGATAGACTTACCCCCAGCTTGATGATTTGCAAATTCACTAGATCTGAGCCGATGTCTACGTCAATCGTCTCCTCGATCGACATATGGGATCCATCCTCCAACTGGTGTGGAGTTGGGATCAGGTGGATATCATTTGCTGAGTTTAGATCATCGTTTGGAACGTCAGGTTCCTCTTCAGCATGGAAGACATCCTGAGTCTATCCTAGGGTGAAATGGAACATCCCACCGCAAGGCCAGTACTCTTATGGGGATGGCGGTGTGTCAGATCCCAGTCAATAGCATCTAGGTCTAGATACAATAACCGTGTTGGGTTGGCTGGATCATGGATGGGGGTGGTTAAATCAATGGAGATCATGTTGATGAAATGATTGTGGTCTCCATTACCGTGGGTGTGACTACTCGGATATCCTAGACAATCTGTGTGCTCTGGATCTGGCTCTGTGGGCACTGGCACAAATGGATCGACCCTATGCGTGGACATGCAAACAGGGTCTACCCTAGGCACTGATGGTTTGATAGGGTCTCTAGGAGGAAGATGCTCTCTGTGTACCTGGAGTGGTGGGTGCAGTAATTGCTATAACTGCGTCGGGTTGAGGTGCCACCTATGTCTTGGCCCTATGTGCAGGTGTTCAAACATGTCATCTATGCCTAAGGGATATTGTTGTTGCATTTGTCGCATGTGGTTGAGATAGGCCATCTCGGTTTCATATTCGTAATCACTATCAGAGATCCAAAGGCCTTCATTTGCTGCAACAACTATTTGCGACATATGGGGCTCATCTTGTTCAAGCAAATTAATGTGGTCCCATCGAGGTTGTTTCGCTCTCTACAGGGGTACCTTATTTTCTTGAGGTGGCATATGCTCAATTGGAGCATCCAATGCGAACATTGTCAGGAAGCTTTCCTGATCATAATTCATGGGATATACCTGTGAATGATTACTATCAGACTCGAAAGGATCCCAAGGTGCTACCTCATACTCCGAATCATCCTCTGAAGACCCTTCTTGGTCTTGTCCATATCCCTCCTGTGGGTGATTCCTTGAATTTTCTCCCTGTTTGACCGAAGGGAAAGGGTTGTTATGGTCAACAAGGTTGGTTGTTAGCAATGGGAGATAATCCCCCAATGTATACGTTGTGTTAGGATTGGCATATGGATCTGATGCCAACCCATCCTTGTTGCCTATCCCTAGGCCTTGCATGTTCTCCACCAAGATGTCTAGGGGCAAGGGGTGGTTGAACCCTACTCCTGATTTGTCATACGACATTTGATATCTCGGTTGGCAAAGAACACGCACTCCTTGCTCATACCTACCCAACCCATATCCATGCCAATTGCATTGGCCTAGATATCTTAAAGAAAAATCAAGATTGGATAGATAGTTGACATCCTCCACAAAGGGCTCTTCATCTTCATCATCTTGCAGGTAAGTTTCAACACCATTATCCAGGCCCCCATAAATAAAGTTTGTCTGATTGGGTGGGTAACCTAAAGGAACCACAGAGCCGATGGGGAGTTGAGGTCTCCCCATGTCCTGCATGGACTCAAGTGTGGGTGTTGCTACAATGTTGCACACTATATACTCCCCCATGCCCGTGTTGGACATCCCAACAGTGATCATTGGCGATTGAGAGGGAGTGAATGGGAGTTATCCTTGAGTCCACTCCATGTGGGGTGAACTAGGCGTCTCGACTTCCATTCTGCTAGGCATCTCTTCTATCGAGATGGTTGAGACTAAGGTTGGTTCCTCTTCTAGGGGTTTCTTGACCTTGTCCTTTGGTGTGGCCACCGTAGGTGGCGTCGTTGTTGAAGGACCAGATGAGGAAGATGGAACCGATCGGGAATTTGATGAACTCGGAAATGGAGATTCCTGCGTAATCAAACCCTGTTTAGATGGATTTAACTAAAAATCCAAATGCATTGATGGAAGGGTCGACTGTGGCATTAGTTGCATCGAATTGCAGTATTTGAAAGGCTCTAAGTCTGCAGGGACCACATGCACCTGTCCTTCAAATGTATACTTTAAGCATTGATGAGCAATTGAAGGGACACACTTCATGTCCCGGATCCAATGCCGCCCAAGCAAGATATTATAAGCCATCTCACCTTCTAAGATGTGGCACAATGTATGAATAGTCTTTTTTCCCACTTGGATGGGTAGGACAATTGTGCCAACTATCGAGCATATCGCATCATTGAATGCTCGAAGAGTATAGGTGGAAGGTACGATGTGAGAGGCCGACAACTTCAAATGTTTCAATGCTGCGATTGTAATAATGTTACTGGACGAACCAGTGTCCACCAACACCCGCTTATACGGAATCCCGTTGACCCGCGCAATAACGTGCAGGGGTGGATCCACCATATCACCAGTCACTATTTTCAATTCATCTTCTCTAAAGGTGATGACTGGTTTGGTACATTGTTTTACATGCCCCACAAAATTATTGAAAGAGTTCACTTCGTGGGGCGGTAGCTCGATGGCCTTTAAAATATCCATTAAAGCCTCCCGATGGGGCGCTGATTGTTGAATTAGCTCTTATATGGAGAGCCTAGCCGACGTGGTCCTTAGACTTTGGGTAAGTCTAGTTCGAATCGTGGCCACTGGTCTAGGCAGGGGAAGTTGCGTAGGGTGCTGTTGAGTTTGTGACATCGATGGAACCTCTCTTGTGGCTGTCACAGGCGCAACTCTTGGGTACTTCTTGTTCCTAGTCACTATGCTTATCATCCCTACATATCCCTGCATAGGGCAATTATGTTGCACCTCATTAACTTGAAGAGGTTTTTCCTGTGCCTCGTGGGTAGGCAAGGGGTCTCTGAATACTCCCATATGTTGGTTGTTTGGCGCTACGGGATTGTCCACGGCCAATGTCTTGTTGTCAATGAGATCTTGTACCAAACCTTTGAACTTCCAACATGCGTTAAGATCATGTCCCTTACGCCTGTGAAACCTACAATACAAGTCCTCTCGGTACCCCTTAGGCTTCGGTGCATTGGGATCTATAGTTTGAATCTCTGGAAGGTTGATCAAGTTCGTCGCTGACAAGCGATCAAATAGAGAGTCCCTGGACTCTGTGTAAGGAGTAAATTGTTGCCTAGGGTGATGCTGCTGATTTTGCTCCTACCTTTGGTTTTCTCTCTCATAGTTGTTAGGAGGCACTGCCTGATAGTTAGCCTTTTGAGGTTGTGTTGCTTGTGCAGGCTTAGGGACATTGATGGCAACCTGATTAACCATAGCAGGTTTCGATTGTGTGGTCCCTGGTTTAGTGTTCTTTGTCCATTCTTTCTTCTTAGGTTTGGCAATCTTGCCATCCTGTATCTTAATCTCCTCAATGACTCTAGCTTGCGCCAGATATTCCTCTAAAATGGCATATTGTTGTAGCTGCAATAGCATGGAGATCGATCTCAAACAGCTTTTTGAGAACATTTGGGTCAGATATGACATGGGAGGGAGGTAAGGTAGCTTCGAAAGCAACGTCCTCCACCGGTTCCCGTATGCCACCATGGTCTCTTCCTCATACTACCTGAGGCTAGCTAGGTCACTTAATGACGCCTTTTTCTTAGTGTTGAAGGTGAAGCGTTCGAGGAACGCGTCCACTAGCTGATCCAAGTTACTGATGCTATGTTTCGGTAATTGGGTGAACCAATCCGAGGTAGGGCCTGCGAATGTGGTTATAAATGTTCTGAGTAACAAAGCATCGTTGTCCTGAATACCAAAGCACTAGCTCAGGAATCTGGTCACATGCTCTTCGGCGTCCTCCTCCCCTCTAAAGAGTGCCAACTGGGGCAACTTAAGGTGTTCCAGGTATGGAGGTGCCGGCACTGACGGATGCACAGGATGACTACGAAGTTTGCGTAAAGTGGGATTTTGGGGCCAAGAATTCTTGATCTCCATAGACTCTAAGCGCTCTAGCAACGCTTTATATGCATCAGAGGATTTAATTTCTTCTTCCTTAGTTTGCTCCCGTTGTGGGTTGTGGGGAACTTGAGGCCTATTGAGAGGTAGCTGGATAGCACCCCCTCTGCCTTGATAGAGCGTTTCAGCCCGCTCTTCTTCTTGTTCATACTCCTCATAAGCTTCTTGAGGAGTGCCTGGTCGAGACCTATACACATGGGTGGGTGCCCACGGAGGGTGCCCATCGTTGTTTTGAGGAGTGGCCTCCCGCTCAGGTCTAGGAGGTCTCGAAGGCAATACTTGATAAGGTCACATGGACCTATCTCATACCAAGGGGTTATGCCTCTCATACACTTCTACTTTATGCACACGAGGGATTGGAACCTTCGCAGGCACATTGTTATGAAGCAATTTGGTTGTCTGACGCTAAATGCGCTCTTTGTTAAGCCGACAAAGATGCTCTAACTGTTCTTGATCTTGCCTAAGCTGCATGATTTGCGCTTGGCGGGTGGCATGTCTGGAAAATGCCAAGTCACTTTGTTCCATCGTCTCTTGTTTAGGAGGCCTAGATGCCTCTCCTACATGTCTATCTCGGTCGTGGTGATCCGAGATCTCTATGGGTTGCTTTCCTCTATCGAGGTTAGCTGCATTAACCCGAGGCTGTAGCCTCAATGGGTGATCTTGATACATGGCAGGTGTGGAGGTACATCACTCCCATGTTATGTACTACTCTTGAGGAACATGGTAATCTTCCTCGTCCTCTCTTTCATATGCATGCAAAGTACGGGCCGAATTGTCTTGCCCTGTCTAAAAAGCTTGATACTCTAGAGTTGGTCTAGTGTTTCTAACAACAATCTGGGGTAGAGGAGGGATGAAGAAATCATGTGGCCCCTCTTTCTATACCCTCTATTGTTCTAACACTTCATCACTAGGCCATTCGTAATGAGCATCTAAGGGAGGTCTCCTGTCTATGTTGAGTGCTACGTGTAGGTTCTCTTCTTGGAAGGACCTGTGCTGAGTGGGGGTGCCCCTCAAAGAGGTGCCTCTATAGTCCTATTCTATTATGGCATGATGTGGACTATCTTGTGTGTCAGCTCGCCAAGGCGGGATGACCAAGTCCTCAGGACTATATCGGAGGTGACTTGCCCCCCTTGGTGCACTTTCTGCAGCGCTTGCCCGTGATTGGGCTTGGCTACGAGTGTACACCATGGTGATGTGCTCCTAAAGACGAGTAGATTTTTATATTTTTTTAGGATTTTTTATGCTACACTTAAACATAAAGGAAACACACAATCAATGCAGTGGTTATCTCGTTTAAAGATTTTAAAAGTGTGCCCTAAAATCTGGTTTGGTGTGTTTTTGATGTTTGTTTTTGAAAGTTTGTGAAAGAATGTTTAAATGCAATTATGATGGCTCTTATGACTCCCAAAATGGTTGCCCCTTTAATATACCATTTTCGGACCGATATACCAACCTCTCTATATACCCGCCCTTACATGAGGGAGACTATAGGTACGTGAGAGCAGATGATACGTGGAACATAGGCGGTACAGAAGGGGAATCACTCTGTTTATGACACCTACCATAGAATACTTATCCTCATGCATTGGGAATCACCCCAACTACACTTGGTCAGCTTTCATCAGGATTTACGTCTAGCAACAGTCACGATCGGGGTTATGTATGCAGTATCTCAAGCCAAGGTGGTGATGAAATCCACCGTTGGTCTTGCTCAAGGGTTGGGGTTTTACGACCAACTCCTTGTTTTAACTTGCCACGTGGTGTGTGGGGTTCTTTTTAAGTTGCATAAATGAAGCAAAAAATCATTCAAACTCTCCTATGCAAGCAAATAACCAGATAAAAAAAGGAAAAAAATGACAAAAGGTGTTTTTGAACCCCTACCTCTTCTCTGCCCAAATCGGATGTCTCTGAATATCTGCTCTGAAATAGTCTAGTGTTTGAAAACTTGGTACCTGTAAGCAACAAAAAAAGAAAATTTAATCAGAAATTTAATCTTAAAAATCAAGGGACAAAGGTCCCACCGTGATCACCACTGAAAGCATGAGGATACGGAAACAAAAAGGAATATGCTGAATACGATGTGTAAAACCAAACTTGACGCTAAAAGCCTATGTATTGAAAGATGCATGAAAAGAAAGAACATAGACGAATGGACACAAGATAAAAGCAATATGAAATATGGTAATCTCTTTATTGATACACTTTTTAAGTTGTGTTACAATACGTCTCCTTCCTTTTTAGGGGATAGGAGCGTCAAATGTGTTTCTTATCACAACATCCATGATAGCAATCCTTCTTCCGCGTGCCCACATGTAATATGGGCGGACCAAAACATCACCACCGCTTGTGTGTATGATTTTTCACTCCTTCCTACTCTTCTGATGTTGAAAACCTGCATTTGAAGAAACATAAAAGATTAGTAGCACCTGCAGATAGAATAAAGCATGTATTTCCCAAGGCCTAATGTCAGTATATGCATGAAAATATTAAAATGATAATCAAATGACCTCAGATTGACCTGAAATTTTGACAGAGGCATAAATATATTATCAAGAGGCCATTGCAAAAAGAATAGTCAGGAAATTCCTCACAAATTTGTATTCGCTCCAGGGTGGGACGAATAGACCTGCAATAACCTCTCAGAAAGCACCCTCTTCAATGTCCTATCTCGAAAGCTCCAAATGACCTGAAAACTTGGGGTTAGCTAATTGGGGGTGTTTTGGGAAGACCCAGAAGGTCATATTTCTCCAAGTTTACCTCTATCACCCAGATTTTGCTGGTGCCATCTGCAAGTTAGTAAAGGCAGGAAATGACAAAAACCTGGTCAAAATTGCTCAGAATGAAATGAAATTTGAACTTAACCTATTTAACATATTTAGACATACTAGAATAAAATGCAAAATAAAAAATAGAGAAATATATCATATTTTTCTAATCATCTCGGGGTGGGGTGAATAGGACTGTGATAGTTTGGGGAGCGCCCGGGGGTAGGACGCCCACCGTTTGGGACACTTTTTTGGCACCAATCCACTTGGGATGAGTCTAAAACTCCTTATGGGGTGTTTTCAACAAATTTTGTGGAATATTGTGGCCAAAAATTGGGTTTTGGGTCAGGATTCGTGCTTCCAATAGTCACCCAATAACCTCCCTTTCGAATGAGAGATTAAGGATGTGAAGGCACAAATCGCAAGTAGGTATGTAAAATGGCAGCACTTCGTTGCTCAAATGCTCCTTCTCTGTATATCCTTTGGGTGGGAAAACTCCCCAATTTATAGACCTTAGGGTCTCCTTGTTTAAATTGCGCATGCGAGGGCGCCACTTGAGTTAACTATCCTATTTTTAGAGAAAAGCTAGTTCCCTGATTTAGAATCTCCTTGCATGAGGTATCTAAAATAAAGACATGCATGACTGAAGTCTCTCTTCTTGAATAAAATCTATTCCTCGCAATTGCATGGCCTAAAGCCTCAGTTAACTGGCAGAGTTGCCGAGGTTTGATTTTGTTGCCAATCAAACTTGCTATTCGCCTCACCCTGGGGCGAATGCCCGCTTGTATTCATCCTGGGGTGGGACGAGCAGAGAGCAAGGTGCCAAAATGGTGCCTAATTGACCTTTGACCTCCAAACTACTTTTGGGAGTGGTTAGGACCACTGTTTAACCTTTGGGGGCTGCCCTGGGGGCTGTTTGTGTCAATGCGATCAGCGCTTGTTGTCACATAATCGGATTGGTGCTATTTTGGTGTCTACACCTAGTATTTTGAAAAAAGGCCACCTCCATTGACTTTTTCAAGTTTTCTTTAGAAGCACCATAAAAAATGATTTTGATAAACCCAATTTTTGGATATTGCATTTTACCATAGATCAAAGCAAATAATTTGTTTAATGCCATTATCGTAGTCTTCCATATATATTCAAATCTTGTAACCAAGTTGTTACCACTGCAGAAAACAAATCCACCTCCTAGAAGAAGAAGTGACCATTGGATTTGCACAATTTTGTGTAGTTTTGCTCAATTTTGACTAAAATACAAGTGTCAAAACGTACAAGCAAGAACAAAATGTACAAGGTTGTAAACGTATGATGTGAAATGAAATGAAATTAAGGTAAAATATAGATTCAAGATTAAATATGATAAAAACCAAATTAGACCTTAGTAAACCTTGTAAAAGATTTATTTTAGAATTAGTTCGGGAATGGTAGTTGTAAATATTGTGATGCTTTAGATTCTACTTTGGAACAGTCTAAGCATTTATTATATAGTCCTCCATTCATTTTTTGGTTATTTTTTGTTGTTGTTCATTAGTTATTCATTCATGTTCATTGATAGTTTATTATTGATGCAAAAATATATAATTCATGGAGTATTGACTGTGGAATTACATACTATTCATTATGGTAATTGTTATTGTTGTGAGTAATGCCAATGGATGCATTATACAAGATTACTCATAATCTAAATATTACAGTAATTCTCCTCATTTTCTTATCCTTGTGAATTCCACAATACTTTTTGGTTTTTGCAGGTTGTGTGGTTAATGGTTGGTGCATAACTTGGTATGTTGGATGGATAGGATTGGATTATGAATGATCCTAGATAGCTTACATATTTGGTGTGAATAAGGGAAATGATTATATGAAGAATGACAGCCATACCCTAACATCTCTAGGTAGTTGTATGATTTCTAGAATTGACCATAGTGAATATAATTCATTTCTAGTGATTTAGGGTTTGCATGTTATGAAGAATTGGAGCAATTGACATGTAGAAACTTCCTAAAATCCATATTGGAAAGATTGGTTGTGTAGAGTGATATATTTTAATATTAGCTGTAGCAAGGGTTTGTACAAACTGCACAAGTACTATACCAAATCGTACAAACTATTTTTTTACCCTATTTGGTAATAAAGCTGCAACCTAAAACCTACCAAATAAGGGAATATTACTAGTTTAGAAAAATAAATTACAAAAATGATCGATTCAACTTGCAAAACCTATTTTAGTAAATTGGGTGAGTACAAAATCATACAAGGTGCAGTGTTGTATGATTTAGATCGTACAACTATACAATTTGGTGACCTATAAGCTATTTTGGCCATTTGATATAGTATACGATGAAGACTGTACGAGCTGTACAATTTGTGCAAGCTAGGTTTTGAGACTTTGGTGATCATTCCAAAGCTTCAAAATTACCTCCCCACTGGGAATACTACATCGCTAGCTCTACAAGCACCCCTTTATCTACACTTAAGACTTCCCATGATGAGCACCATATATGTAATTATTCTACAACAAAGGCAATAATGAGGCTCCAAAATTGGGTATGATTTTGAGATTTATTTTAAAAAACTCTATTATTTATTTCAAACCATATGTTTCAACAAACAATGGCAAGATCAATCCTCCATAGACTACATAATCCTTTGTCTTTAAAATAATTAATTCAATATTTTATGAACTCTTTCAATGTTGATGGAGCTATTGAATATATTCTCATATTTTTTTAAAAACTAATCCCAAATGATGTGAGTAAAGGGATAATGTTTCAAAATCCTTCTCACACAAGGCACATCTAAAAGATCTATGATATCCTCTTCTTTGTAGACTCTCTCCTTTAATAATCTTACTTTGAATTTCTACCCAAGGGTATGTTGAGGTCTTAAGGAGAGACTATGGTGATCAAACATTCTTCTAAGGAAAATTTTTGAATATAGAAAATATTGATTGCTTTATATCCTAGTATACCAATTTGACCAAGTGTTCATCATATTTTGATATATTTGAAACCAACTTAGCCTTTCATGTAAAAAATAGCCAAATAGAACTCTTGATCTACAATTTGTTTGAGTTAATATCGTTAAAAAAAGTTACTAATAGAAATCCATAATATGGATTTATTGCTTATATTACTATAATATTTTACCTTTGAAAATTTACAAGCTAGGCATGCTCAAGTCAATAGTTACAATTTTGAATTAGAGATAAGAGGATGAGACTTCAACCAAGCATTAGAAAAACAATTTGCATAATTTCTCTCATTGACTAACCATGAAATATGTTTCTTGATCAATTATAAACTATATTATATGAAGTCCCATGTTGGTGATCCTTTAGGTAGGTTTATTCTCATAAATAATTTTGCATTTAAGAATATTTTTTCCAACTCTTTCCTTCTTCTCTAAATAATATCCACCCAAGTTTTTTCTCAAAAGCTAAACTCATAATTTTATAATTCTACAAGCCTACTCCATTATTTACTTTGCAAATCCTATCTTGCTTACAAATAAGAAACCTAAAATTTTTCTTACATCCTTTCCAAATAAAGTCTCTTTGAATTTTATCAATTTCTGATGCTATACTTATTGGTAATCTTGAAAATGATATTTTATAATTAGGAATGGATTGCAATGTAGTCTTAATGAGTTGTAGCCTTTCTACCATTGTTAAGAAATTACCTTTCCAACATACTAAAAAAAATTTCATTCTATCCAAATGATAGACCCAAATATCCTTTTTATTTTCTTTATAAGACAAAGGAATACCTAAGGAGATTGATGTTTTTCAATATTAAACCCAAAAATATCCATGATAATTCATTGTAAATATAGGGCAGTGTTAGTAAAAAAAATGAATTTTGTAGTATTAAACAACTGTGGAGTAGCCTCATAGAATGATTATATTAAATTAAACTTCATGGCCTCATTGATTGAGAGGTGGTCCAAAATAAGAGTGTCATCAACAAATTTTAAATGAGATTCGAAAGGACCATTATTTGAAACCTAAATACCTTTGATTTTTCCTTCCATTTTTTCCTTTGAGAAAACTCTCCATAATGTCTCCACAAGAATAATAAGTTGTTAATAAGATAGTGGATCACCTTGGCAAAGTCCAAAATATGACTTAAAGTAACTAGTAGGAGAACCTAAATACCTTTGATTTTTTCTTCCATATTTACCTTTGAGAAAGCTCTCCATAATACCTTCAAAAGAATAATGAGTTGTTAAGAAGATAGTGGATCACCTTGGCAAAGTCCAAAAAATAAATTAAAGTAATCACCAAGAGAACCATTGATCAAATATAATATTTTAGAGTTTTGTAATAATATTTAATCCATTCACACAAGTATTGATCAAAACTAAACTTTATAAGAATACCATGTAGAAAAATCCAACAAACCCTATCATATGCTTTGTTCATATCTATTTTTATAAGCATAGTAGATTTTTCATGGCATAAAGAGAATATATAACCTCCTCTTCTATGATTAAACCATCAAGAACTTATTTACCATGAAGAAAACAACCTTATTTCTCTAATCTAATACAATCTAGAATATTTTCAATTTATTTGCTATAATTTTTAAAATGATATTATAAATCATATTATAATGGCTTATCAGATAAATAATAATTAATATATTTTTCTTAGCTTTTTGGAACAAATATAGTAAATGTGACATTGATATCACTAATTTTAGCCTTCCTTTTTTGGGATTATTCAACCATAACCAACATATCAATCTTTAATAAATCCCAAAAAATTAAAAGAAAATTATAGGAAATCCATGGGGGCTAGGTGCCTTGTTACGATAGAAAGAGAAAAATGCTTTATGGAGCTTCTCTATAGATATCTTCTTTATCAAGATTTAATTTTATCCCTATGTGATAATTGATAGAATATGTTCTAAAAGCTTACCTTGTGCCTCATTATCTTGCACTATGTCTAAAAAAATTATTTTTGAAATAATTAATTTCTTCCTTCTCGATATATTCTTCTTCCTAAATATTTTTCCCACCTAGAGTTTAATTTTTTTGATGCAATGAAAAGAAAAATTTACTTTTGTAGCATGAAACAATTGGTATTTATGTCTCCTTCCTTAAGCCATCTCTTCCTATATTTTTGGAACCAATATGACTCCCCCTCTTTTAATTTATTATAATTAAAAAGTAATTATTTTTCTTTCATATAATAATACCACTCCATTCCATCGATTTCTACTTTCTTCTAAATTTTTGAGCTCGGATTCAATTTTCTTATTTTATTTAAAAACATTACCAAAATATTTAACATTCCAAATCTTCGTTTTTTTAGATATTTCATCTCTTGAAAAAACCTATACATACATGATCCTTCAAATATTATTTTATTCCACCATAATGTAACCATCTAGAAGAAATCAAGGTCTTGGAACTATATAGACTAGAAGCAAAATAGCTTTAGATGATCATAATTGGGTAAATCACATGTGAAAAGAATGAGTTTATGATCTAATCCTAATTGCAATAAAATATTTGGAGTGATTATATACTCTCTTCCCAATCATGTGTTAGATAACCAGAACCTATCCTATATTTATACTATGTAATTTTTTCCAATACGTTTACTATCTCATGTATATTAAAAACATAAAGGAATAACATCCCAAAGGTGATTTGAATTGAAAAATGAAGTAAATTTTTGTATTGATTTAGACCATCTAAGGGTA